>OZ025298.1:56883028-57478028 GCA_964019185.1 Maratus speculifer
AACTGATTTTGCGAAGCTTGCTATACGAATCTGTAGTGAATTTTCTTTTTAATTTCAGGGAATTATGGAATTTGTTGTTAAAATATTGAAATCCATTGTATTTTTTCCTGCAAAATTTCCCCAGATGGTTATAATTTCCCCCGATCCTAGATCGCCGGATCGAACATATTCTGCCCCCCTGCCTTCTCTACAGGTTTTGGAAATTTAGAAAGCAGAAAACCTACTTGGGGTTTTTCTTGTCTCGGATACATAGCACAGATATTTATTGTTTTAATTCAGTTATATAGTGAATTTACATAGCGAATTTTTAGTGAAAGAGTATTGCTTTCAGTTGCATAGTGAATTTAGTCGGATTTAATTATGGATACTATCATTGACAAAGAACAAGGATCGGAAACCTGCAATACCCCAGGCCACTGTTCCAGTGAAAACTTTATTGACAATGTTGAAACATGGGTTCAAGGATCCTGGACATCAGATTAAAATATGAACACCAAATCGAATTCCAACATTTGTATGATTCAAGTCAAAAATTTTAGTTATGATGCCTAAGTAAGTTAAGACTTCTTGTACATCTTGTTTTATTGTTCAATGTGATAAATAACAATATATTTAAACCATTTTGTATTCCGTGGTTTGTTTAATGCAATAAGCAACAATATATTAAAACCATTTTATACATTTTGATATCACAATTCCTATATGCCAATATAAATTTGTAGGATTAATAATGTAATTGACTGGTAACTTTTTACAAGTCAAGAAGTATTGATGTATAAACTGCCATAAAATCTTACGTAAGCAAAGGGGGGGGGGGGGGTCTAGCATTTGCTTATATTTTCTTACAAGGGGGTGGAGGGGGTACAAAATGACTAAAATTATGCTTACGTAATACTTGAACAGTCTCATAACACAATGATCTTTTAAGATTTTGCCCAACTTGTAAAAGACATTTTTCTTGATTGGAGAGATTATCTCGAAGAATTAAAAGCAAAATAAGAGAATATTCAAAGACTGGTTGCAAGATATAGCATTTTACTGATTTTTTTTTTCTGCCATCTGCTGAATCTATTGACAAAAAATGTTAACTTCAAATTGTCACTC
Organism: Maratus speculifer; assembly: GCA_964019185.1. NCBI lineage: Eukaryota > Metazoa > Arthropoda > Arachnida > Araneae > Salticidae > Maratus > Maratus speculifer. The sequence continues at coordinate 56,884,133 of OZ025298.1, forward strand.
AAAGAAAAAAAATCTTAAGAAGTATTTGAAATTTATTATTTGAATAATTGTCTAAAAGAATATTTATCAAACTATATCCAAATGTTTATTATTAGTAATCAAAAGATTGTTAATAAAGATTATTTTCAGGACATCAATGGTTCACTGTGTAGAACAGTTAAGTCTTTGAATATAAGACTTTGCTAAAACTGTTGAAATTAAAATATGATTTTTTTCAATTTTCTATATAAATGCACTGTAATTAGTAATTACTTAATTTAAATTATTTTTTAATTAAGTTACACTGCTTATAAACCAATAATTTCTATTTTTATCAATAAATATGCATGTATATGTAATAAAAAAGGATGTTTTAAAAAAACACGGTTTAAACAAAAACAAAAACTGGTTTAAACCAAAAAAACTAGTTTTTTTGGCTTTTTATCAAAAAAACCTGGGTTTTTTCCAACCCTGTTTCAAAGAGATCATGAAGTAAACATGTGTATGCACCATGAAAATATTGAGATGTTACTAGATGGCCTAAATAAGATGAGTAAAACTATGAAATTGCCAACTAATGCAGAAACTGCAATGAAAGAAACAATCTGTTACTTTGATTTGAATGATGACAAATCTCTAAATTGTTGTAAAAGAAATTGTAGAGAATGTGGAGTAGATTCATGGGTAAACAAGGTAATAAATTTTGATGAAAATGACCTTGAAGAAGATATGGAAACTAACTTCAATCAATGGAAACAAATTGAAGAAAAGATGAAAAAATAACTAATTGTCTGTGATTTACTTCAGGCAAAGGAAAAATTAATCAGCCTTTTGAATCCCTTTGCTTTACATGTTTATACAGCACAAAAACAACTTGCAGAGTTCAAATTTCTCAAAGAAAACTTAAAAGTTGGGCATTTAATAATTCATGAAGACTTTGCAGAAAATTTTATGCTAAAACAGCAAAGGGAAATTATGGCAGCTCACTGGAACTCAGTCCAAGTAACATTATTTACTTGGATTATATATTATAGAAATAATGAAACTCTCGAACTAGAACATAAAAACTATGTTGTTGTTTCTGATGACATTAATCATACAAAACGTGCAGTATTTGCTTTCAATTCAGCAATCATTGAAGATTTAAAACAAATGGTGGCATTTAATCACATCCATTTCTGGTCTGATGGATGTGGTGCCCAATTTAAAAACAGATTCAACATGCAAAACTTAATGCTTCACACACATTGCTATTTCCATCAGTAAGCTTTTTCTGAACTGCACATGGCAAAGGTGCAGTGGATGGTTTAGGAGCTGTAGTTAAAAGAAACGTTTGGCTAGGTATATTACGCAAGCAGTATATAATAAACACTGCAATAGACTTTTCTAAAGTTGCAGAAAAAGAGACACCTAATATAAATATTAAATATGTAAGTGAAACAGACATACAGAGATGTGCAACCAAATTTACACTAATTGAAAAATGGGAAGGTGCTACTGCGATAGCAGGCATTCACAGCATGCATTTTGCTGAACCAATAGATTCTGACACTCTGGGCCTTTGGAAGCATTCTTGTTTTTCTAATAAAGAGGATCCTGATTAAAAAATACAGATTTTATGCCTTGTACACAATAAAAAAATCTAACTCAGATGCATATACTGAGTTATTAAAAAAATCTTACTGGGTATCGGTCATGTATGATGATTATTGATGGCCAGGTGTTATAGAGGACATAGATGGGAAATATATTTACCTATCCTTTATGAAGCCTTTAGGCAAAAACAAGTTTTCTTGGCCACACATCCCAGAAAAGGATAAAATTCTAAAACAAAATATTTTGACAAAACTTGAAAAAGCACCAACTTCGATTAATAGCTGGGGACATTTTTCTTTATCAATGGACGAAGTGAAAAAAAATGATGACATTATTAATGTTCTGGGACTTGTTTAAAACATGTATTTTATTTTTTAATGTCAATTATTTTTTCAAGTGAGCTATTTATGGAAAATTCCAATTTGTATAATAGCAGTTAAAATGTCTAAGAAATCCTTAATTATTTTTATTTTTATAATTAAACATAAGTTTCAATGTATTAATAATGCTGGTAAATTCATTAAATTAACATTTGCATATATTTTAGTTTACAATTTCTTATAGTTCTCTTACTTTGAATCATAGGTCCCGTATGTAACAAATAGCCTTGTCCCGTACGTAACAGAAATAATTAGCTTTCATTAATTAATGACTTGATTTTAAAAAATGTACATTTCTGCTTCTATTCATTAAATTTGTTTATGAAAATATGTTGTAAATTCAGAGCAAAATCCAAATAACTAGAAGTGCTTTTGAAACAATATTTTGTGATGTCCCGTACGTAACACAACTTTATTAATTAAAAAAAAAAAAACTATTGGCTCAAACAGAAAGAAATTTTACATAAATCAGAGTTGAATGGTATATAATGCATTAAAAATAATTGCAAACTTTCTCATTTATATTTTGATATTAAAAAAAGCACAAGTATCTGAAAATTTTGTTGTGAAATGTCCCGTATGTAACGCATGAATACTGCGGAATGACCCTAATGTTGTTTATTACTTTTATTAAAATTATGTAAATTGTTTTGTTCTATAGCTATTAATTAAACTTCAAATACCAGTTACATATATAAATATATACTAATTATTTTCTATTATTTAAAAAAAAAAGAATAATAAATAAAAAAAAGTTTAGCTAGTAATTATAGAGCAAAACAATTTATATCATTTTTAAAAAGTTATTAAAACTATATAAAAAGTTTATTTTAATAACCGGGTTAATAGCCGGGTTACCATGTGAGGGATAAATTGACCTTTTTTTTTGCAATTGCGCTAATGTGATGCATATATGACCATCAGTGTCAAACTTTTTAAAATTTATTGTTATTCCCTTTTTAAAAATATATATGGTAACTGGTATTCGAAAACAAGGTTTTTGCAAATGACGTCCCAAAAAATCTCGCCAATGTGGTGTGTATATGACATCTGTGCAGTCGCTTTTTAAGCTGATATCTAGCTTCCTGCCTTAAAGCAATATCATATTCGGGTTCTTTTCAACCAGTATTTGTTTTCTTGGCATTTTTTATAATAGAATTAATACATTCTATAAATTGTTTTTAAACGGCAAGCTATTTAAAACAGGGTTCCCAGCATCATAGAAAGTCAGGGAAAATCTGGAAAGTTATGGAATTTCAAGGTAGTCATGGAAAGTCAGGGAAATTTCAAAATATGTATGAAAAGTCAGGGAATTTACAAATATTTTCTAAAAAGTCATGGAGAATTCTTGGAAAAAAAATGTACAACAATACAAAATTCATCAAATAATCTTGGAAAAGCAAATTTAGAAATTTGAAAAACAATTGCAGAAAAAAAAAATCACTAACGAAAGAATTCTGGAAATAAGTAGCAAATTTCATTATATACCTGCTTGTTCAGAAATTTTTTTGAGATTTCATCAGGGAAAGTCATGGAATTTTTTCGAGATTAGGTCATTTAAAGTCAGGGAATTTGCCATTCATGTTTTGCTGGGAACCCTGTGAAAATAATACTACATATACCAAAATAATAATATTGATGTTTCATTTGGTTTAAATTTCAACCTTCGAATTCAACTAACTCTTTATGTAATAACAATTAATTGTGTAAACAATTAATTTTATTTATTTACAATTTTTTTGTTGCCACTTTACGAAAATAAAAATAAAATGCAATGTAATATAATTCTTTTCATATGTGTAAGTGTCATCAGCGTAAATGATTTTGTTAGAATAAAGAAAATACATTTTATTTTTTTTTTAATTAATCATGATTCTATCTATAACTGGGTCATTCCATGCCAAATCAACCAGTGACTCAATCTGACCCTTTCCGATTTCAATGAAACTGCTAGGGATCATTCTCTATGATGGTATAAATTAGAGCATATTTTTATTTTTTGTTTATCGCTTTAAATTTTTATACAACTAATTATTTAAATTTTGAAAAATCATCATTTTTTGACTTGCATAAATATTTTCAATTTTGAATTTCTCAAGTTCCACCAAACATAGAAAATTTTTTTACCACTCATTTCAAAGAGGAGTTTATAAGGTTTAATTTGATATGAAAGTCGACTATTATAGTTAAAATAAATAAAATTTTTAAAATTTTAAATTTGAAACTTTTTTAGATAGTTATTTTTAAAAATTTTGAAAAAATTGTATGTTTGTTGTAATATTATAAGCTTTAAATTCTGAAAATTTTAGAGTGGGATCTCAATGGGATCAGGAGTTACTAAATAAAAGCAAAAACTACCATTAAAATAGCAATTTAATTCTGTCTATTTTGTTATTTATTTATGATTTGTATGGTAATTTTTAGTGATAAAAACTGAAGTGGTAACAAATGTCTCATTTCTGTCATTCTCGTAGGCCAGAAGTCTTACCAGTAGGCAAGCAATCTTTGGTATCCTTAGGGATACGTAGCGAGTTTGCTAGAGGTACCAGACAATAGTGTCAGTAATGGCGGATAATAAAGTATTATCATTTTTTAAATAATTTCTTTTAATGAGCATAATTTTTAATATTTTATTTTATTTATTGATACAATTATTTGTATTATGTCCTATAAGTTAATAAAATATTATCATTTTTCAAATCAATTCTTGTTAATGAAACTAATTTTTAATATTTAATTTTATTTATTTATACATTTATTTTAATTGATTTATCAAGAGTTAATAAAATATTGTGATTTAAAAAAAAAAATTTTTTTTGTTGATGAGTATAACTTTTAATATTTTTATGTATATTTATTTATACATTTATTTATTTATATTTAATTTATACTTATTAATCAATTAATTTTAATTAATTAATTATTAATTTCCTATATTATTATACATTTTTTTTTAGAAATTATTACTTTTATTTTGAAAGTTGATTTATTTAATTTCATTTATTATTATTATTATATTATATGTTATATAACTATAAATATACAAATATAATATAAGATATAAATAATCAAACTATAAATAATATTTAAAAAATAAATATTAGAGATAAATTCGGAGTTTGTAGACCCCCCCTCCCCCCCAACACACCCACACAAGAACAATTGAAAGTGAATAAAAAAAATATATTTAAATACCTAGTATTTATATTCTACTTCTCCCTACCTTACAATTTTTTTTTTTCATTGAGGCAGTGACAGATTTTGAGATAAACTTTAAAGAATCCCCCCCCCCCCCCCCAACTTTAGTTACAATAGAGCAAGGATGCTCAAATTTCAGAAAATCATCTTATCTAGTGTTTATATTCTAAGATTAATCATGTGTATTATTATCAGACTTATCTAAATGTGTGATTTGTAAAAAAAAAAAAAGTGAGCTTTTTTCCATGATTCTTAGAAAACATCCACATAAAAATTTATCCTCTAAAAGCGTAATAGATTTGGAGTTTGTAGACCCCCTCTCCCTGAAACACACAAATACAAACAGAAGAACCAGTGAGACTGAATTAAATATATTTATTTATTTATACCTAGTGTTTAAATTCTAATTCTCTGTAGATTATAAAAGTTTATAATTTAGGCAATAACAGGTTTTGAGATAAATATTAAAGCCCCCCCCCCCCCCGCCTCTCTCCACCATCTCAGATCCGAGAGACCAAGGAAAGGAAAGCCAATTTCTTAAAAATCATTTCAATGTAGTGTTTAATTATTATTATTATAAGACTTGTTTAAATATATGATTTGTAAATAGGTACCTTTTTTTCCCATGATTCATTGATATATTAGATTATTTTTTTATTAATATTATTAGTTTGATGCATTGATAATCGACATATTATTACGTGTTTTCAAAATTATTTCACAACATAGTGGCCCTATTAAACAAAAGATTACAAAATATATATTATATGATTAAAAAAAAGCTTTTTACAATAATTTATAACTGAGATTAAAATAAAAATATGAATTTCAATATTTTATTGAAAAAAAGTTTAATATTTAAACAGAAAAATTTTCATTTTTGTTTTACAATCAAAATATATGTATATATATATATATATACTTTTATAAATTATATATATATAATAAAATCATTAATAGATGTAGAAAAATTTATATTTCCAAGTGGAATTACTTTTTTTTTCATGATAAAATGTATTAAAGATAGAAAAAAAAAGAATTATAATCCTTATGAAAAATGTATATTTTTTCATTAATTTAATTCTTTGTTGAAAACAGAGGAGTTGTTTTTTGTTTTGAAGTAGTTTCTGAAGCACTCCTTTTGTGTCCTTAAATCAATACTTTAAAACACTTGCATAATTAGCGAAATTATTAATAATACTAGCGAGCTTCGCCCGCTAGCGGCCCCTTTGAGTTGTTTCGATGCTCCCTACATGATAATCAATTTTGTGCGGGAAAATGTCGAATACAAATCTTAGTTTTGTTCGTGCTCGTAAATATTCCTCCCGTACGTCAAAGTGCATTAAGAAAAGTACTTTCTTATTAATTTTCATAATTGTTTTTTCATTACTTAAAATTGTTCTTTTATGTGGATATAAAAAAAACCTATTGATTTTTTCATATCGGCGTAGCTTGGCTAAGTGCACGCATGCACAATGCGAAAAACATTGTTTCTGTTTATACAAAAGATGAAGATTTAATATTTATAAAAATATGTTTGTTGTTCTGCAAATGATTACACCTATTATTTTATTTAAAAGATAGTTCTGATAGCCATATTTTTCCAAAGATTTCATACCTTATTAAAAGTGGATTACCAAGAATGGCATTAGCCGATTTTAAGGAAATATTGAAATTAAGTAAAAGTTGTTCTTAAAAATATGAAAAAAAAAAAAGAAGTTCGTTCTTTCCCCATAATTTCGCGGTTTTTATTTATTTAAAAATACTTTTAACTGTTGTATCGTTTCAAAATAGTGATGCAACTTGTACCACGGTATTCTCTAACTGCTTTTATGAAGATTTTAAAGAAATGTCAAATTTTAAAATGTATTTATTTGCAATAATGTTCTCTAACGATATTTTAAAAATATACGGATTACCGAGTGTCGGATTAGTGAGGTCGCAATGTATTATTATTACACACTTTGAAAAAAACCTCGAGTATAATTTTCGTGTAAAAATATGCATATTTTGTAAAAAAATTTTAATTTTTAGTTTTTTCCTTTTTCACATTTAATAATTTAAATTAAAAAATTCGCTTATTATATTATTTAAAATACAGTTACGGCCTCCCGATTTTTTCAAAAATTTTATGCAAGGTGTAAAACCAGTACCCAGAGCCCGATCAAGCTGAAGTTGGGCCCAGGGCCTGTTAAAAAATTGGGCCCCCCTACCCACTCATTTTCGGCGACACTTTCACAAAAGAAAGGTTTATTTGACGAGTTGACAAAGCCGTTTGGATGAAAAGCGTCTAGGTTCAAAGCTCCTAAAATTTTTATTGAGTCATTCAGAATATTTAAATTTTACATTTCATATTTTATAAAACAACATTATTTGAAAAGTATTTGATTAAGGCAAAAAAAATTAATCCACATAATTTCTGGGCCCCTGAAATTGGTGGGCCAAGGCCCCGGAGGCCCGTGCATTAATCAGGCCCTGCCAGTACCCCAAACACACATATAAAGATCATTGAAGAATACAGAATTTAAGGGCTACTTTTACCTAAAAATATGGCAGAAAAAAAAAATCGCCCGTTTTACGCCGTAATTTCGCGGTTTTTACAGATTTAAAAATACTTCTAACCGTTGTATCTTTTTGAAATTTTGACACAACTCAAAACGATGTATTCACTAAGAGGTCTATAAAGATGGAAAAGAAATATTGAAAATTAGGGATTTTATTCATATAAATATGAGCGGAAAAAGTGTCGAAAAAGCAGACAAAATTGTACGATCGGAGACTCTTTTTCTCGATTTTTTTTCAAAGGGTTAATATTAGAATATTTCAAAAATAAACACACCGTTGGAAATTAGACAGAAGCATCTTTGAGGGGGTATTTTTTTCTTTGTCGTGCCTCCAAAATTAAAAAGGATGGAATCGTTTTAAAATTCGGTAGTTTTCGGTCGAAAATTCTGCGGAGAAAAATGGAAAATGAAAGCTTTCGGGAAAACGTTTTTTTCAAAAGGTTAATGTTCGTATTTCTTGAAATCAAATAGACCGTCAGAAAGGTCTTTAAATTTCCTTCAAGAATATGTAATTTGTTTTAAAATCCGTGAATCTGCAGCGCGGATGCGACCTTATATAAAACTCCTTAATTTTCGTATTTTCGACACCTTCGTGGTTCTTCATCCGCGGAAAGCTAGTTTCGACCGGAGAGCTCCGTCAGAGAACCGTCTCGGAACTTGGATTTTTTGTCACATTTCCCGGGTAGTTTTTAATTAATATCTCGGGTAATTACCTGGCGATTTTCTCGAAATTCATTATCACAAAAGGCCGAATCGTCCCGAGTCGATAGACACCCAGAGCGCCACTCCACTCGGCCGTTGAGAAAAGTTTTTAGCGGTACAGACAGACAGACATTTACTGCGGTTAATAGTATAGATAAATGATTTCATGTTTCTATTAATTTCATAAATTTAATATTTTTAATTGATAAAACTCTGTACAATTTATCCCAGTTTATAATATATCTATATTTGCTGTCAGAAGAGATCATTTATTTTTTTTTTAATGTTGGATCCAATTGAAAATCGTTTTTTCTTTTCTAACAATATTAGGTAATTTTACTTTATAGATGTTGCATTTTTTTAATCAACTGTTCACAATTCTCAACAAAAATAAATGAATTATATAAGTCTGCAAATGATCCTTCAGTCGTAAATACAATTGTTGTAATTATGAATTAATTTAGAATTCTTTTAAACTATTCCCAAAACATATTTACAGTAGACTCCCTCAAATCCGCACAGCTTGGGACTAGAGGTTTTGCAGATTTCTGGTCATTGCTTTGTTTACATATTTTAAAAACTAATTTGAATGTAATTAATAATGAAATCAAAAGTATAATGAATGCTTACAATATGCTAAAATATTAAAATAAGTAATAAACTAAAATGATAAAATTTAGATAGTTTTTAAAATGATAAAAATACTAAAAGCAAAGGTCAAATTAATAATCAACGATGTACAATTAAATATTCATTATAAAGATGAAATGTGTTTTTCCTAAATTATTCAATGAAACTTTCCTCATAAAGGTACATTACCAATTCACATCAAGATCATAAAATAATGAAGCTTTAATTCAGGTTTAACCAGACTTAATAATTAAAAAAGCTTGATTAATACATAAATATATGTTTGGTAAGACTGTGATTACCAATGATATCAGCAATATCTATTTTTTCAAAAATAAATTATTCTTTCATCATGAAAAAACATGAATCCAATAATCTTAACAAAAATTACAAATTCAAAAATATATAGAATTGATATAAGACTAAAAAAGTCAAATTTTGCACCTACATCTGAACTGAATGTTTCATTGTTTACATCCGTAAAATATGTGCGGATTTTAGAGAGTTGCAGATTTTAGGAGTACGGATTTGAGAGAGTTTACTGTATATTTAATGAGTGTGACTAACTTCGGCCACGAAAAATAGTAATAATTTCCAATAACTTTTTCGAAGAAAAAAAGGGGGATTAAAAGAAAGATATAGATAACATGTAACCTAATCTTTAATTATTATTGATAGATAATTTCATTTTAAAATATCAGTATGAAACTTTTAAATAAAATTCGATACACATGAATTAAATAGAATTTTCTTTATAAAAAATTGATAAAAGTAGAATTTGATTAGTAAAAAATTAAATGCGTTTCATCAGTACACACACAAAATTGTTATGTTTAAAATTTTCAGTTTAGTTTGAGAGACAATGAAATTTTATTTATGAAAGGATGGAAGCAAACAAGGTCTCTGTTTCACAACTTTTGTGAAAGTGAAACTACAGACTATTTCCTATGAAAGAACGTTAACCAAAGCATACGTTCACAGGCGGTCAAACATACCCACAGGCAAATCTGCTCCCCTCTTTCTAATGAATAGTGTCTGCATCTCCAACTGTGCCATTGGGGGACATGAGGGGATGGCAGAAAATGCTGATCATTATTCAAGACACTTTCCTTACAAAGTAAGGTATTTTTTGAAGCATTCTTTTTTCATGAACGAAAGCAAAAGCTGTAACAAATATCTTTGACTCATAAGGCAGTCAGAAGATAAAAGTAACATTGTCTTTTGAATTGCGTGCATTTAAATTTCTGTCTAATCCCTTAAAACTAGATGAATTATTCAAACAGCTATAACTCTGCGAGTTTTGAAGATATGGAGATGCAACTTTTAATGTATTATTCAGGACAGGATAAAAAATGTTTCCCTAATTGGAATTTTTATCCTACAGGGGCCGTATAAAAAGTTAATTTTCATACTTTTTCAAATAGACCCCCCATGGAGTTGCAACTTATCTTATCAAAAAGTTTACCTTTTTTAATGAATTTTTGCAATTGGAAGTATGGGTCTAGGGACAATATTTAAGGAGATAGCCTATTGTTTTGATATTTATGACTCACCCTGTATAAAACTGTCAAACTGCCTATTACGAAGATAAATTGACTGTTATTTATATTATATGACAATTTGCTGTCTTAGTAAATAATTAATTATAAGATTACATCTAAAAAAAAAAAAAAAAATGTTTTCTTCATCTAATGATGTTTTATTATCACCAAAAATAAAAAAGATTTGATCAATAAAAATATTTGCACTAAAAAACTTCAAGTTTTTAGTTATCAGTCGAGATTTTAGCATTAAAGTATCTAATTACTTTTAGTCATAATTGCATAGCTGAAATTATAACATCTATGTGAAGACAGAACTGAGAAAAACATTGAAAATGTTTAATTTCTTGTAAGTGCTTAGTATCGTTTTATTACAGTAAATTGATATTGATGTTAAAAATTGATACTTTTCATCTTTTTTTTTTTTTTCATTTAGTATCAAAATTACCCAAGATTACATTTGTCAAAAAAAAAAAAAAAAAAAAAAAATCTTTATTTGGTATTTAACTTTAATCAATTCTCAATTTAAATGTTGGTTAAACTGACCAAACATCCTTGTTTAGAAACATAATATCCTGAGACTTGACAAGAATTGCAGAAAGAAACCAAATTCCAATTCTCTACTGACAAACTGTTAAAAAACTACACTCTTTGTTCAATAAAAAGAGTAAAAGAAAAATTCTATAGAACATAAACATTTTTTAAACTTTAACTAAACTTTTCATTATTTATGTACTTTAAATAGAACGAAGTAATAAATTTACTGAAACCCTTACTATGCATTCAAAATTTCTTCCAACATTTGAAATTGGTTTCCAAGTAAGGATGAAATGAAAGGTCTTGCATCTGATTATGAAGAATCTATGTCCAATCCATCCCAATCTTTGTACCATCATTTCTGGTCATCTCAATGTCATCCAAAAATAACATGGTTCAAACACTATTTAACTTACAGTCGTATATTTTCTATATTTAAATTGTTTATATAAAAAATGTAAAATGAAAATAATATTTTTAAGTTTTAGGTCATATAAATCTAATCAATTTTACAGTAATCTAATTAATTGTACCATTTTGTATTTAATGCAAGCAAAATTTTGCCTACTTTGTTTTTCAAAATGAATCAGACCTGAAAGGAACATATTGCTTTTGGCAGCATACATTTATGTGGTGCGAGAGGGAGTGAACACTTGAATTCAACACTTTCTATTATTTATTACACTTTTTGCAATAATACTATTTTCTTCTCTAAAATAAAGCCATATTTGGTCTTTCTTTTTGCCAGCCATTTTTGTTTTGTTGAGAATTCTAAGAGCTCTCTGTACTGTTACTGTACCTAGTATTAGTAAATGATGCGGTGGTATAGCAAGCAGGGAGGGGGGGGGGGTCCCATAGATGTAGGAATAACTACATTAAGTATTCAATATTATTCTCCCAATACTTTATTCTGCTGCAGCTCGGTGTCAACATCCATTAGAGTGGCAAAAGTTGGTGGAACTCCCAATTCTGCCATAGTAATGCATAGTAGATATACAAGCATTGCAAATGTGATTTTGCTTGATGCGTAATTGAAAGAATTGAGTTATCAATTTGATTGAAAACAATAGAGTTAATTCACCAAACTACACTCATCAAAGTATGTTAAAACTGATTGTGAAACTACAACAAAATAATTTAAAAATGAAATGTTAATAAAAAAATAAGTAGCATATATACATATATACTCTTTTATCATTTAAAGTTAAATATTAATCCCTTAGGTATAATAATCTTTTACAAAATTTTTAATCTTTTGTCACCATTTTTTAAAAATAAAAAGCCTTATTGAATCGAGAAAAGGCTCTGACTTAAAAAAGGCAGATTTTACTAGCGAGAATAAACAAGGATTCCGAACTCCCCAAGCAGTTAAGAAAAAATTAGAAATCCTGAATAGAAGGTTTATACCAGGGTTGGGTTTCTGACGTCAAAAACTGGCTTAAAACATCAAAAACATGTAATACATCTTAAAACATTTTAAGAACAAGAATGAAACATTGAATAAGTCTTAATGATTTAAGTATTTTTTTATTTTTTATTATTTAACATTAATTACTGTAATTTAAAAGATTACAAAAAAAATTAATTGCAATAAAACATTTTTGTTTTTTAGGATATTCAAACAGAAAAAAGATTTTATATAGTTAATAATCTGGATCAATTTCACCCCGCAGCATCCTGTAGCACATAACCAATTTAGCACATTTATTTACATCCAAACGATTTCTGAGTTTAGGGTGTATAAAGCCAAAGTTAGGAAATATTCTCTCAAATGATGCTGAGCTAGCAGGACTTGATAGCAAAAGCATTGCTAGTTGAGCAAGTTTAGAGACAGGCCAGATTTTTAGATTTATGAGTTTTTTTTTTTTTTTTTTTCTTCAAGAAATCATATTTTACAATTCAGTAATAGTGAATTTTTAATATTACATCTAATATTGTATTATGTGTGACATATATTTAATGTGGAATTTTATAGATCAATGTAGTATTTGAGGTTTCTGACAAGGTTTTTGACATGACGGTTTAAACCGGATAAAACCGCACACTGTCAAAAACTTGCCAACCCTGGTTTATATTATGATGTTTTATGTATATATACAGTAAACTCCCGATACAACAATAACTCCCTGTACTACAATAATATTTCCTGGTCCCGGTGAACTTGCATATAAACTAATGTTAACCTCCCCTCAATATTACGATATTCTCTAGAACAATAAACCCCTGTAAAACGATTTTTCTTTTAAAATTCCAATGTTATTTTCTCTCTTTATAACGATATTTTGGTTTTTGAATGCTGAGAAAAAAATCTTTTTCATTCATCATGTTTGTCATTTTTTCGGTCTATTTTTTTAACAGGAGACTCACTGTTGATTTTCAACATATCTCCATAATGTAAGATTGGCTATTGTTCAGATTTAGATGGTGAGGACCATATAAAGCCCTTCTTGGAAATGGAAGGGGGAAAAACATAACCCTTGTCACGGAACATGTGCCATATCGCTTGGTTTGTCATTTCTCATGGCTGGAGGAAGAGGTAAAGTGAGGTATTTATAAGTGACATTCTAAAAAAGAAGAGTTCGAAGCTTTTAAAAAGTGTGCAGATTTGGACGATTTTAGAGTCTTACTGATTTTGAGTTCTAAACGAAAAATTTGATTTATGATTTTATTTCTTTCATCAGTGTGTTATCCTTTAAGATGGCAGAGCGAAAACAACTATCCTTTCGAGATAAAATGAATATTATCAATGATATTGATGAGGGAATGAAACAGGTTGATGCAGTTAAAAAATACGGATTATCGAAATCTACAATTAAAATGTTCCCAAAGAAGAAAAAACATATCGAAGACATAAGTTCAAATACAATTAACGCACAGCGAAAACGACTGAAAGTTGCCACAAAGAAAACACTGACGCTACTGTTTTTAAATGATACCAAGAGATGATTTTAAATGATGACAATTGTTCCATTAAATGGACCCTTATTATGTCCACATTTACAGGAACGAAAATTTTAAAAGTTGTAACGGTTGGCTATATCATAGTTGCCAACTTGTACGGTTTGGCCTTATTATGGATTTTGTTCTAATTGTACGGTTTTATGCACGGTAAAAACTATTGCAGAGAAAAATAGATTTCGGGAGAGGATCACCGAAAATGCACATATTTCATCAATTTTCTCTGAAAAACATCGATTTTGTCTAAATTTTGCAGAAAAAATGCCGATTTTGCAAAAAGATTGCAGATAAAATGCTGAAGACTGCAGGAAAGCGTTGATTTCGTCTAAAGGTCGCGGGAAAAAAAGCCGTTTTCGTGAAAAGATCATGCAGAAATGCAAATTTTGTTGAAAGATCGTTGAAAAAATGCAGATTTCGCCTAAACATTGCGAATAGAAAGTTGATTTTGCCAAAAGATTGTGGATAAAACGGCAATTTTGTCAAAAGATCACAGATAAAACTCCGATTTTGTCAAAAAAAAGTCGATAAAACGCCAATTCTGTGTAAAAATCGCAGATAAAACGCAAATTTCGTCAATAGATCGCGAATAAAACGCCGATTTCATGAAGAAATCGCACAAGTTTCGTGAAAGGGTGGCTAGAAAAAGTAAATTTTGCCAAAGGGTTGTGGGAAAACACAGATTTTGTCAAAAAGACCGTTGGAAAAAGGGCGATTTCATCAAAAGATCACTGGAAAAATGCCAATTTCGTCAAAAGATCGTGGGGAAAATGCCGATTTAATCAAAATATCGCAGAAAAATTACCATTTCGTCAAAGGAGTGCGGAAAATGTGTATTTCGTCAAACATACCTAGAAAAATGCATAATTAATGCCTGTAGTGATACTCTTCCCACTCCCTCATCTGCTACAACCTTTTAGAAAATCTGCTGTGAATTTAATTTCCCTGATCTATTGCGGATCATTCAGGACAGCTTTTCAGAAACATGTTCCCAAAGTATGAAATTGCAAAAACATTTTCTTGTGCAATCTCATGTTTTTATTTTGGCAAAATATAAATAAATAAATATAAATGTAGCATAGAAGATATTGTTATGAAAATTACTTCACTTTTTTCATTGCATAGCATTTTTACGTATGTAAGAATGCATCATAAAAATTGTACGGATTTCAAATATGCATTTCAGGATCGTCACAGAATAATTTTCCAGGAAATTCACGGAGAGAAAAGTCTGTCCTTATTAATGACGCATTTGAATAGTGGCATAACAAGATGAAAAATATCTCATAAAAAATATGCTCCAGAAGAAGTTTCTAACACAGATGAACCTGGGCTGATTTTCCAACTCCTACCCGATTAGACACAGGCATTCAAAAGTGAAAAGTGTTATGGAGGGAAGAAATCGAAACAGAAACTTATTGTTCTTTTGTGTACAAAAAACACAGGCACAAATAATATCCAAATTGCTTTAAGAACCTGAAAAGTCTTTCTGTCAAATATAAAGCCAATAAAGTCTTGGATAAATTCTAAATTTGTTTCTGACTGGTAACAAAAAATACAGAAAGAAATGAAGGAGAGAAAGAATAAAATCCTTTTGTTGGTCGATAATTGCTGCACTCATGCCTCATTTCCAAAATTGCAAAATGTAGAAATTATTTTTTTACCTGCCAACTGTATTTTAATTTTACAGACTCTAGATGTGGCTACAATTGAGTGTTTTAGGGATATTACAGAAAGCGATTGGCAGAGCTAATACTTATACATTTTGATAATAAAATAGAAGATCCTTTTAAAGCTGTAAATGTGAAGAAATAATACGACAATATGGCTGGAAGCTGGTGGGAAGTAACAGAGAAAATCAATCGTTATTGTTGGAAAAAGGTCGGTTTTTGTCGTGAAGATAAAAAATCTCATTATGATGAAAATTTCATTGAATAAGATCTTTCATATGATCAAGAATGTGTTTGGAACATCCAAAATTTTTTATCCTAACTTGATAAAAGAAGTGGCAAAAAATCTGGAATTAACGTGGAAGACTATTAAACGGCAGATAATGACCTTATGGTTTCATAGGCGATGCTGATGAAGACATTCTCTCTTTGAAACTACTGACGAGATAGAAAACAATAGGATGGTCATAGGAGAGGATAATGATACAGGTCCATCAAAATCCGTATTGTCATCTCAGGAAGCTCTTCAATCTGTGAAGTCTTTTACAGACATTTGTTTCAAGTCTTTAGTCGACAAATTAAGAGCATTTCCATGTACTAGACTTAATACATACCTTTTTCGTTGACTTAATTGTTAAAAGATGAATAAACATGTAAAAATATTGGATTGTTTTCAATAAAAATAGTTTTAAGGCATGTGAATATTGCTTTGCTCATTTTCAGAATTTATTTAAATTTATTTTGCATTATTTAACTATTACTATTAACCATCTGCTAACTATTTTCTTCTAAATATAAATATTTAAATAGAATATACCTTAAATTAAAAAGAAATCCTCATTAAATGCCCACAATATATAGGCCCTCGATATAGCAATAACCCCTCTACAACAATATATTTATATGGTCCCTAAAATATTGTTGTAACAAGGTTTTACTGTATATTATGGGGTTTTTTTCGTTCTGGTTAAATCTTAAAAATGAAATTTAAAAAAATAATTTTTTTTTTAACAAATTCACTCATTTACACTTTTTGTCAAGCATAAATAAATGGATTTATTTGTCACTTCATTCATATTTTATACTAAAAATAGCAAAGATTTATTAAGAATATCGACCTTTGTAAAATAGTTCATGCATTACCTTTGTTGAGTAATGTTTGGTTTGGCTAAAAAAATATAGAATGTGCATTATTAATGCATTTTTTTTCACACACACACAAATAAAAAGATCAGCAAAGCTGAAATAAATATATATATATATATATTTTTGTATTTACTATATTACTTTTTTGTTTTGGGGAAGGGGGGGGGGCAGAGAGATGAGAGAGGAATAATTAACAGCTATGGCTGGGAAAGAAATGTTTTAAGTTTAGTGTGTAATGAAAATTTGACATAATTTGTCATTGCAAAGAAACATGGGCAGAAAGCAAGGAGAAAAAATATTTTAAATGTCTGGAAATTTTGAAACACTTCGTGAAGAACGAAACAGAAGTCATCGAATGTAGGTGGGGGGATGATGAAACTTGCAAATGTGAGGAAGAATTTTAGTCTAAACATTAATATAAACTTCCTAAATAAAGAAGAAAAAAAAAAAAAACATTTTAAATTGTACATCCATTTTAAAAAATTTTATTTTGCTTAAAAAAAAAAGATGTCAGTTGCTGTTATTGATGCTCATACTGTTTTGTTTAATTTTCAGGTTAAAAGATATTTAAAGATAATTGCAAAAAAACATCCTAGCTATGCCATTGAAATGACAATATTGCTTCAACTTGTGATTCACACTATACTGTACTAATCAAATAATTCACAAAACAGTTACCAGAGGAAAAGTAACCACATAATTGAAAGTCTAAAACTGTTCATTGTTAGTGCTTACCTAGCCCTTAACAATTGTAGAAATTAATCATGTAATCATGCTTATTTATTGTAGGAATGACTGCTTAGCTAGTAATAACAGATCTGTTTAGGAAAAATGATCTTAATATAGGATCCATTATAAAATTCTTTGTTTTAAAAATAAATTCCTTAACTTTTCTGTTTCCAAATTTAAACTTTCACAAATTATATTTATCATTTAAGATAATAATAATAATAATAACTTGTCACCAAACAGCTGAAGTATGAAAATACCTAAACATACATTTCTTATATTTTATAGATAAACAGGGTACAAACATGCACAACTTCAAATTCACAAAATTTTGATTAGATTTTTCAATTAAAAAACTTTTCATAATTTTACAAAAATGGGATTCATAAATTTTGGACAGACCCATGAATAAGATATAATATTTCTCATATTTTCTATCACAGAAAGCAATGAGTTATTGCAAAAAAGATGGGAAAGGGGTCGAATGTCAAAAAAATTAAAGTATTTTCAATTTTCGAAGACAGAAGAAATTGGAATTCTATATTTCTATGTCAGAAACAGTCAAAATATTTTATTATATTATAAGTCCAGGTAATGATCATATTATTTGATCAATATATCAATTGCCAATATGTGGGATACAGACAGCAGTTTGTTGGTGTAAGTTAAGTTTAAAGTTTAACTTAGCATTATTAAAAGGTAATTTTTAATCTGACATGAATGATGACTTTTCTTGTAACATAAATGAAGAATTTGATTCTTATTTAGCCTATAAATGTCAATGTAAAAAAAAAAAAAAAATGATTTAAATCAAACAACCCGGTTAGCCATTACTTGCTTTGAAATCAATGAGTTACCAATAATATATTGAAATATAATATAATGAAATCAATAAGTAATACCAATTCTTTCACAAAGACTTCAATTTTTTTTTTTTTTTTTTTGGAAGCATTAACCCATTGATAGGAACTCCTTCTCCAGAGTGTTGCTAAAAAGATTTTTTTGATACATTTGGCAACATCAAGAAAAGAGTATTAACATTTTTTTCTCATAGTTTTAATATTGTTTTCAAAGTTATTTTCTATGCAATCTTTACTTTTTAAGATAGTGAAAAGAGTATAGGGTGAAATTCAAAATTTAAATGTGACCATACTTTTCACCATAGAAAGATTTTCCTACAAAAAAAAAATGTACACTTCTTTTATTATTATTATTTGATATTTTTAGCTCTAAAATTAGACAGTGAAATGCATTGTGTTTGTCTGGCTAAATGACTGTAGTGGCCTGCTCTTTCTTTCTTTCCTTGCAGTACCAAGGAGAAGTTTTTCATTTGGACCTATAGTACCATGCATATCTTGCCCCCTCCCTTTTTTATAGGAGAGCTTTTGATCACATATAATCTAAGTGACCATAGACTAAAAGAACCAGTTGTCTTTCTGGAGAAAAATTTGAATATATTGCCTACACCTCCTTTTTTAACCCCCCGTCCCCTCTCTCATTGTAGAAACTGTTCTAATTCCTGCACAGTACCTCAGTTAAAAATTTAAAATTTTACCATTTTCAACTGTTTTAGATACACGCTTTTGACAAAGCCCTAGGATAAATATTACTTATTTAACATAAAACTTTCAGATAGTTTATACTACATAATATAGATTTTAAATAGTAGGAGGCATCACTTTATTTGAAAAGAAGGAAGGAAACAATCAAATATTTATTATTTTCTACCATTTTAAATGTGATTTTTTTTTTTTTTAAGAGCTTTGGGATAAATAATAATTTAATATAAAATTTCAAAAGTGTAATTACCCCTATTTTCGAAAAGTTATTTTACGAAATATCTTGCTCAAGGCCGTCACCTTCTTTACTAGTATATCTAAGGGTAGGTTTTTTAACAAAGTTTCATTTAGAAACAATTTTGTTAAGAATAGAGTTTGTCTCCTGGTGATAGAATGTAAAACTAAAAGATTTGAGACTCTGCAGAACGCCTAAAAAAGGTTACTGTTAGTCAGTGGAAACTTTGAAATTCGTTCGGTTTAAGATTGGGTCTTTTTATGAGATTTTGCAGTACAAATTTTAGGCTCATTTAAAAAAATATTATTATGGACTCAACTAATAATTTAATAAAACAATTGTAGAGTACTTAGAAAAAAAAAAAATTATGGAATAGTTTTAATAAGGTACGGAAATTTAATATTCATAATATATATGTGTTTTTCATACTCTTGCTATTCATAGTGAATATTCATTCACCTTTGCATTCCTTCGGTAATTTTTTTCCCTCTTGCAAATCTTGCTCCTCTACTTTTTTAAGTTAATTTTTTTCATTTTTATTTTATTCAACCATTATATAAGATTTACGATTATGATATTATTAAATTAAGCTATTTAGGTTTTTCAATATTTTAAGATTTTTAAGTGGGTTCTGCATGTCGATCAGCTTTACTTTTTTTAATAATGATTAACTGTTATATTTTTATAAACCATCTTCATTAGCAATTTTGGTTAACATTGTTACATGAACTTGCAAGATAAATTTTGATTCAATGATATTTTATATGTATATATACATATATTACCTTTGAAATTAAAAGACAACTTTTTTGAGAAAACTCTCTAGTTTTCAGATAACATTTGTTAAATTTATATACAAATAAGTAATATGAAATTAAAGACAAACATATTCTAACAATAAAATGATTGTAACTCTAAACTTAAAGATGACAAATAATAATCCACAGATTTGTCACAAAAATTAATTACAAGACGTCATATTAAAGTTCTAATATGACAGGAATAAAAAAAATTATCTAAAATCATGAAGCAGGATAAAATTGGATTAAATATACTTCAAAGTTACATTTGAATAGCAAATGGAATATAAATATTAAATGAAAATAGAAGTTTAAGAAACTGAAGTGACAGGTGGTTGTCTAATCGTTAATATGAAGGACAGCACATGCCAAATTTAGATAATTCATATAATAAAGGGATAAATATGCCAATAGTCTATCGTCGTCAGCATAATGCACAGCAGGAAACCCAAGAAAACCAAAAAAATATTAATAACATTTGACATTAAAAAAAAAAAAAAAAAAAAAAAAAATCTGATTTATTATGATTTCTACCCCTTCCTTAAAATTAATTAATACTAATTAATAAAATATAAACATAGTCTAAAAAATAATGTTCATACATCGCCTATATAAACAATACAAAAATAAATTTAAACGAAAAAATATTAAATTGTGTATAACAGAGATGAAGTTTGTATGTCACCGTGTGTGGTTGCGATTATAAAATTGGTCGATTGCTGTAAGAATTTATTTTCTACTTTTTGATTGCATTATGCCACTGAAAAGCATTATAAATAATATGAAGGCTAAACATGTTAATATCAATTTAAAAATTTATTTTTCTTATGTTCTTCTTAAACAGTTTTCAAACCTTGTGATGTTAAAAGGCATGCCTACTACCTAAAAGATGTCACCAGTAATTAAAAGGAGCACACATTAAAAATAACATGTTACATTTAACCTGTAAGAAGTGGCTAGCTTCCAATTTTATGCATTACAATTTTAGAAGAAGGTCTTAATTCAGTTTCATTATGACTTCACAAAGCATGCAAACTGCAGCAATTATAATAAATTTCCCAGAGTAGTCATTTATTTTGCCAGGTTTTCCCAGGTTTGAGAAATTTTTTGCATTATCCCCTGAGATTCTCGTGATTTTTTAGGACCAAAATTTTACCCCTGAATCCCATATTTTCTTGATGAGTAAGAACCTTGAAAAGTTTTTTTTTCAGTAAACAATTTCTTTTTTTTTTTCTACATTGGTTTCATTAAAATGAATAAATTTCAATTTTTCGTAGTGAAATGCTTCATAAAGTAAAGTACTTAAAATTAACTGCATGCTATTTTCATATATCACATTACCCTAATAATAAATTTTAAAATCTGTTTTTAAAATTTTGATTGTATGATTTTTCCTGGAATCATGGGTGCAAGTTTGAAATTTTGCCAGGACTGAAAATATTTTGAATCACTCTCCCCCCCCCCCCCACTTATTTTTATTTTTTTTAATTCATGTTTTTTCCCCATCAATGTTTGACAAAATTCACTTTTTCCCACAATCTTTTGACAGAAATCACGTCTGTTTAGCGATTCTTTGACAAAAATCGCGATACTATGACCAAAAATCGCGTTTTTTGCGATCCTTTGACAAAAATTCGCGACTTTTTCGCGATCCTTAGACAGAAATTTGTGACTTTTTCGCAATCATTTGACAAAATTCGCGTCTTTACCACGATCTTTTGACAAAACTCGCGTCTTTTCTTTGCTCTTTTGACAAAAAATCGCGTTTTCTCTGCAATTCTGAAAAATAACGTTTTTTCCGCTATCATTTCACGAAAATCGCGTATTTTTTGCGATTCTTTGAAAGAGACTGCATCATTTTCGCGATCCTTCGACAGGAATTGCATTTATTTTGCTATTCTTTGACGAAAAACGCGTCTTTTTGCGATTTTTTGACAGAAATAGTGCTTTTTTCTGCGATCATTTTACAAAAATTCCGTATTATCAGCAATCTTTTGAAGAAAATCGTGTCTTTTTTCGCAATCTGTTCATGAAAAACGTCTTTTTTCTCAATTTCTTTGACAAAAATCGCCTCATTTCCGCGATCCTACGACGGAAATAACGTTTTTCTCGAGATACGTGACAAGAATCGTTTTTATTTCGCAATTTTTTACGAAAAACGCGTCCTTTTGCGATCTTTTAAACAAAACAGCACTTTTTTCTGTGATTTTTTGACAGAAATAACGTTTTTTTTCTGCGATCATTTGACAAAAATCATACTTTCATTCGTAATCTTTTGACGAAAAATCGTGTCTTTTTCTGCGATCTTTCGGTGAAAAACGCGTCATTTTCGCGAACATTTTTCGTCATCGGAGATTTTTCCGTCCTCAGGAATTTTTTAAAGACGGAATTCCGTCTGTGCACGGAAAACTTGCACCCATGCCTGGAATCTTGTGTTTACAATTAAAAAAGCTTTTTAAATTTTAAAAATTCTTCTGTTTAAAGACCATTTTTTACTTGTATTAAGGTTCCTGTAAAAGTAAAGTACTGCATATTCAACTATAATAAATTACAGAAATAATTCTAAGTATATCAATTAGAATGAATACAAACATTTATTTTGGCATTAGCAAGAAAAATTTTAATAAAAACATGTTTACATACCTAATACATCAATTTACAAATTTACAGAAACTTCTGCATACATGTATGGAATAATAAAGAGAACACATTTTTCATACATCATTATATTCAAATGAGATTTAAAAAAAAAAAACTTATTTGATTTAAAAAAAGAAAACAAACATATAATACATTTAACTGGTTTGTTTAGTATTACGAATTCGGTTTAAATGACAACTGTCACGACTTTCTCTTGATGATGATCCTGGAGTCCTTCTATCATCTTCATCATCACTAGTATAATTTGTTGCCATAGCAACAGCTCCACGAGTACTTGTTGCTTGCATTAAATCCATATCTGGTCCATTTCTATTTTCATATAACAAGATATTTAAAGTTTCTTCATAAATTCTTGCCTCGGGAAATTCAACCTAAAATTAAAAATCAAAATAATATAAACTTACATTAATGATATTTTAGATTTATATATCAAAATATATATTACATAAACTTCAAAGTCTTTTAACCAGTAACAATCATCTAATTTTTAAATTAAAATAGCATATGCATGAAATATATATGCATCTTTACATGTGTGATGCCACTCAGAAAATATCAAAAAAGAGGAAATTACATGCAAAGTAAATATTACGACATTTTTTACAACATTTATGCGTGAATTTTGTAAACTATTGCTTATAATAAACTCAAAAAATAATTTAATTTATAAGAAGCTATTATTGTTATTATTATTTTTGCAAACCTTCCACAGAATTCTTTCAAAATGAGCATTTGTCAAAAGTTTGAAATATGCTACTAAGTGCTAATTCACTGTGCATAAAAACTTATAAGAGAAAATAAAAATGATTTTTCTTTAGTTCACAGTATTACAAGTACACAGTGCATCAATTAAGTCGAACCCAGCAACAGATGCAGTGAGCTTAGTAAGGAATTTTATATATCGCTGAATTTCAAATCAATTTAGGTGACCCAGCAATAGAATTCAATGATGATTCTACGCGAGCGAATAGCGTAAATTTGCTAGTCTTTTTTCGCAGTCATTTGAAGAAAATCACAGCTAAATTTCGCCATCGTTTTATTTCGCGATCGTTTGACGAAAATCGCTGTTACATTTTGTGATCGTTTGACGAAAATCGCCGTTATATTTTGTGATCATTTGATGAAAATTGCCGTTATATTTTGCAATTGTTTCACGAAAATCGCTGTTTTATTCAATGATCATTTGACTAAAATCGACGTTTTATTTAGCAAATGTTTGACGAACATCCCTGTAGTATTTCGTAATTGTTTGATAAAAATAGCTACTTTTTTTGCAGTTGTTTGACGAAAATCGTCGTTATATTTCGCGATTGTTTGATGAAAATCACAGTTATATTTCACAATCCCGATCGTTTCACGAAAATCGCTGTTTTATTTCGCAATTGTTTGATGAAAATTGCTATCTTATTTCACGATCATTTGACGCAAATCGTTGTTGTATTTCGTAATTGTTCGGAGAAAATCGTTGTTTTATTTCGTGATCGCTTAACAAAAATTGCGGATTCTTAAAAAAATAAGAAAAGCGGAAATCTGCCATTTGGCGGAAAAGTGGCATCCCTGGATTTTAATTAGAAAATTATGAACATATTAAATGCAAAAGGCACATATATGCAATATATTAACCACAGAGGTGCCAAGTATTACGATTTGTCCGTAATTATTACGGATTTGCAATAAAAGTTACGGTGTTACGGGCATCGAATAGAAATTACGGATAAAAAAAAATCGCAAATTTCATCAAAGGATCGCTTGAAAAACCGCAAATTTCGATGTAGGATCTCGCGAAAAACAGAAAATATTGTGTAAAATTACGCGTATTTCGTCAAAATGTCTCGAAAAACGCGCACATTTCATCAAAAGATTCCAAAAAATGCACTCATTTTGTCAAAAAATCGCGAAAAACGCTCTCATTTCGGCAAAAATTCGCTTAAAACGCACTCATTTCGTCAAAAAAACACGAAAAATTCGCAAATTTTGTCAAAAATTCTCTTAAAACTAGCACATTTCGTCAAAAGATCGCCAAAAAGCGCACATTTCGACGAAAAATCGTGAAACACGCGCACATTTCGTACAAAAATCGCGAAAAACACACAAATTTTGTTCAAAAATCGCGAAAAATGCACAAATTTCGTTCAAAAATCACGAAAAACGCACACTTTTCGTCAGAAGATCGCGAAAAAATGCACATTTCGTCCAAAAATCACGAAAAATGCACGCATTTCGTCCAAAAATCACAAAAAAATGTGAAAATTTCGTCCAAACATCGCAAAAAAAAAATCACAAATTTCACCAAGAGATCGCAGAAAAAAGGAAGAATTAACTTTTGAAAAATCCCCCCCCCCCCCCCCCTCCACCCACCCTTCTCTGAACTCTGGTTACTGATAACTTTTGTTGAAACTTGGCACCTCTGTAACCAATTTTTCAAAAAAAGACATTTGGATTAACAACTAATTAAAAACAAAAAAATATACAAATGAACTTGTCAACTTTTTTATCAATCATTTATAGGTAATAAAATCTTTTCCCAATAATGTAATTTAGCATCCAAGATTGAATAAGCATGTTACATTCCCTGTTGTTAATTGTAAATACTGCATGTTACTTAGATATTCTTGTTCAATTTTTATTTATTGTGGATAGCCAATTTAATTTTTCTAATGAAATATATAAATTCATTTCTTTCTCTTTTTTACATTTGAAAGATTTTTCATTGATAATTTCTGCTGAAACAAATATCTTCACATTTTAAAAATTTATGAGGTTTTGCATTGAGCAAAAGTCGGATTTATCAAAAATCTGATATTAAAATAATAATTTTTTGAATTTGTAAACTCTGCATAATTATTACCACATTTTATACACTTGGTATATAGCTGAAGCTAATTATATTAGTTATGTGACACTGCACTGGACACTACTTTGTTATGTTTCTATTTAACTACATTTTCTTAAATTATTATATACTATAGTCTATTGTGTCCTGCTTAACAAAATAAATTTATGTTTATGGCCCATGCAAAAAAAAAAAAAAAAAAAAAAAAGATTAGTATAATTGATTTGGCGGCTCCAAATGACCCTAACTCATTATGACCCAAAATGACTCATTAATCCAATTTTCACGAGCATGTGTCCTAGCCCAATGGTTTTCTCTTGCTCGAAAACGATATAATAAAAAGTATAACCAAAATGGTGAGAGCCATTTTCTACATTAAATTTTCCTTATAATTGACACACAAATTACTCTTATAATTGAAATGTCTCAAACATGTGACCTAGCTCATTAGTTTTTGCATTGCAAAAAACATTAAATACAAAATTTAAATAAAATCCATTGAGTCGTTTTTTAGATATAATTAGTTTGACCTTGACCCATTATGATCCAAAATGACCCATTAATCAAATTTTCTCAACATCTGACCTAACTCAATGATTTTTTGCGATAGAATGCAAAATTTAGTCAAAATTGCGCAAGACATTGTCTAGATAAAATGACCCAAAAGTGACCCACTAATCAAAATTTTTCGAACATGTGACCTAGTCCAATTGATTTTCTAGTGCCAAAAATATGTTGTATACAAAATTTTGTTAAAATCGATCCAGCTGTTCTTTAGATATAGCTTACATGACCCATTTTGATCCACAAATGACCCTTAAAATCGAAATCTCTTAAACATGCGACTTAGTCCATTACTTTTCTCGTGTCAAAGAAAGGTTACAAGCAAAATTTCATTAAAATCGATCACGCCGTTCTTTAAATATAAATAGCTTAACACAGACCCTTTAGGACCTAAAAAGACCCATTAATCGAATTTTCTTGACCTAGCCCAAAGATTTTTTCAAGTCCAAAAACGATAGAATACAAAATTTAGTCAAAATCGTGCCAGCCATTTTAAGTTAAAATTAGCATGACCCAAAATGACCCAGTAATCGAAATTTCTCAAACATGAGACCTAACCCAATAGTTTCCTTGTGCCAAAAAATATATACAAAATTTCGTTAAAATCGATCCACCTGTTCTTTAGATATAGCTTGACCATGACCTATTATGAACCACAAATGACCCTTATAATCGAAGTCTCTCGAACATGTGACTAAGCCCATTAGTTTTCTCGTGTCTAAAGATTGTTCTATACAAAATTTCGTTAAAATCGATCCTATCGTTTTTTAAATATAAATAGCTTGACCCAGTAATCTAAATTTCTCGAACATGAAATCTAACCCAATAGTTTTCCCCTGCCAAAAAAATGTTGCACACAAAACTTCATTAAAATTGATCCACCCTCTTCTTTAGATATAGCTTGACCATGACCAATTATCACTCATCATGATCCACAAATGACTCTTATAATTGAAATCTCTCGATTGTGTGACTTAGACCATTAGCTTTCAAGTGTCAAAAAACTGTTACAGGCAAAATTTCGATGAAATTGATTCTGCCGTTTATTAAATATAAATAGCTTGACCCAGACCCTTAATGACCCATTAAAATTTTTTCTTGAGCATGTAACCTAGCCCAATGTTTTTCTTGTGTCCGAAAACCATAGAATGCAATTTTTAGTAATTGCATGAGAAAATCGCTAGATAAAATTTGCATGAACCACAATGACCCAAAAAATGACCCACTAACCGAATTTTCTCGAACATGTTACCTAACTCAATGGTTTTCTTGTAATCCAAAACGATAAAATATAAAATTTGGTCAAAATCGTTAGAGCCGTTTTTTAGATAAAAATGGCTTAACCCATAATGACCCGCTAATCGAAATTTTTCGAACATGTGACTCAGCCCAATAGTTTTCTCGTGCCAAAAAACAATTGGATACAAAATTTCCTTAAAATCAATCCAGCTGTTCTCTAGATATAAATAGCTTGATCCTGACCCATTATGACCCAATAAGCGAATTTTCTCGAACATGTGACCTAGCCCAATGGTCTTCTCGTGCCTAAAAATGGTAAAATCAAAATTTTTGCAAAAATCGTTAGAGCCGTTTTTGAGATAAAATTTACACACACACACACATTTTTTGCTCGCATTATAGTGTAAGATATTACTGTAGGAAAAAAAAATGAAACGACATTCTTTTTTTTAAATTACTTTTTCCTCTCTGTTTCTAATTGTCTGTGTTAAAATTTTCAGTGAATTCAAATATTAATAAATTAAGCCACTTATCAAAAAAGGCTGATGACTGTAGTTTATTTTTATCATAAATGGATGGGTCGGGTCAGGTCGGCGTTATCAGTTTGTATATGATAATGTTCTTAGGTATGCAAAAAAGATTCATTATTACTGTGGGGCGGGGTAAATTGAGGGGACATGTAAGTGAATCATAACAAAGTTAATTTTCTAAGCTTTCATGAGCTTTTTCCTGAAAAGAAAATATGTCCAATTAAAAATAATGCAATATTATAAATGATTAATAAATAAATTCAGAAATTACATTCTAACACAAAATATAATTTTTTTTTTTCTTTTTATTCAGAAAAATAACTAATGTAAATTTAATAAAAATGAAAAAAATTATTTGATCAACTTCCAAATGGCTGAAAAAAAGTTCTGTTTCACTAATAAGTCGATCTCTCCTACCTACACTTATTGCATGACAAATTATGCAGTGCTCTACTATCTGGACTTTTCAAGTACCTGGCAATCTGTGTTTCTCGAACTGCTGATTAGTTGAGCTTTACTCTATGTGTATATATTTATTTATATAGACATATTATGTACATATAGGGGTAGAAGTGACCAGTTCATAAAAAGTCTTCATGGTGAGATGCTAATTTTCAAACCAATGATGTATATTTTCAAGGAAATCTGTGATGTTTGAGAAAAGCTCACATCTGATAGATACCCTTGTCAAATGTATTGTGAAGAATGTGTAAATTATTTCCAAAACTAAACCAAATTTTCTTATAGATTATGCTTCTCCATCCAAAATTTTAAAAGATGATTTATTTACATTAGAGCCATCTGGCCATAACATAATCAAATTATTTAGCTGCACTTTAGAGGCTTTCATAACATTCATTATGCTGTTTGCTATACCTGTTGCAGTTGCA
This sequence comes from Maratus speculifer, assembly GCA_964019185.1. Taxonomy (NCBI): domain Eukaryota; kingdom Metazoa; phylum Arthropoda; class Arachnida; order Araneae; family Salticidae; genus Maratus; species Maratus speculifer. The sequence continues at coordinate 56,913,071 of OZ025298.1, forward strand.
TGACCTAAAAGCTCACTTCTAACGTATTTCCCAATGATACCACCAATTTCCTCGTTTCTTTCAATAACTTATAAAAATGTCTAATTTTATTAAGTTTGGTCATTTATTGTCTTATTATACATGAAAGTGAAAAAATGGCATTCTTGCCTGAAATCCCTACTAATTTGCTTTTAAAAATATGGGCCAAAGCCATGAGATACGCCATATGGTACTTTCTTTAAACTGTGTACCATAAGGCAAAAAGGAATTTGAAAACATTTTGCAAAATAAATTTTGTTTTGTCTGATGACTGAAATGAAAATTAGGGTCATGAGAATTATCCAAAGAATCTCAGAACAGTAGATCCTCTCTTCTTCATTTAAAGTTAAAATGCTCAATTCACTTTTTTCTATATATGTATATAAACATTCAAACTCTAGCCTTTTCTGCCAATATAAAATCCACAAAACGTTATTGAGATGAGTTGCTTTGTTTTTCTGAATTTTTGGGGTTCTTATTTGTGTTAATTGCAAATAATCACTGTTGCTGGTGGGAACCAGATGTGATAATCATCTTTACATGTCACACATCCTTTGTTGATTTTTTCCTCCATCAACATCAATCTGATTTATCCAAGCAACATGGAATTTCGTCGATCGATGGTCATATTCTGTCATTGTGTTAATGTTATATAATAGATATGCCTTTTCTACATTAAAATAAAAACTATGAATTGTAGCTGAATACATATATAATATAAATTAAACAATCACAATGAAACACAGAACCTTATTGAATGTCAAACTAACTCAGAGAGCAAAGCGATGCACATGAAAACATCAAGTCGTTCAAAAACATTTTTTTATTTATGACACTTCCAAAAGAAAAAAAAAAAAAGGTCACCGAAGCTAAGGAGATCAAACAATCTCCGTAGACATCAACCAACGTTTAATCTTTCTGGCTTCAAAGACATGCTTAAAAATCCAACAATCTACACCACACCGTCCCTCTCATTAGTAATTGGTTGAAACATGAGCATCATGTGCAGGATTGAGCTATTGTTCTTGCATAGAAATACAAAAACAGCATAAACAATTGTAAATTGCTTATTCACAATTATACATTACAATCTTTATATGACTTTTTGATATTATATATAGTATTACATACCAAATATATGAGAAAGTAGAGAAATATAGGAAATATAGGACAGTTATAGAAATATAGGACATTTTTCAAGGTTATTTTATAAATATAGGATATATAGGACAACTCTGATCCCTGTACATATATCTTTCTATCTTAAATTATATAAGTTTCTTGTTTTTTATTATGTTAACTAAAAGTTGTAATTTTCTTTTATCTTTTAGTTAGAAGGCTTTCTCTATTGTTGATATTTTATCACTCATCTCTTTCTTAAGTGCAACAAACTTTAATTTCTCTCTGTGTTACTATTCTTTTTATTGTCAAGATCAGTCTGGTAGCACTTCCAAGATAACCTCAAATTTTTACACATTTACAGTTCTTCTTCAAGCAAGAAACATTTTTAAATGGCTATAGAAGATTGTTTTCTGCTAAACATTTTGATCATAACAATCTAGTATATAATCAATCTTTGAATACAACAATATATTTTAGCATCAGTTTTCTCCATGCTTTAAATTTAAATGCTCAGAAAATTGAGAAAATAATATTTTACCATAATATCGAAAATTTGAACTAACACTGCAAATCGTTTTCTCACTCACATCAACTTTATGTATGGAATCCTCAACTGTCACACCCATTTTTTTTCTCCAAGTTTCACTGTTGCAGCTTTCTTTATACCATCCAAATTGAATTTTTTTTAATAAACAGTTATCAATATTGCGAATAGTTGTAATGCCTGCCCTCTAATCATACAAAAATTAAATTGAAAAACATAACATCTAAAAGAAAAAAAGTTAAGTTGAAGCTATAATGCAAGAGATTCTTCTAGAGGTGCTAGCTTCTATGCATGGATAAGTGCATGGTAAGTCACAGAAAATAGAAAGTCAAATGATAAAAAGGGAAAATAAATTTGAATTGGCACTGTTCATTCATACTCACTCTTTTGTTGCATTTTGTTCGTTTATCCCCCCCCCCCTCCTCCTCCTCCTACAAAAAAACACACAAATCTTAATGTGAATTTGCATCCCAGGAACATTAAATTCAGTGCTGAAAAAAAATTCTACATTCCTACAGAAAAGTGGCATGAATGTTTATAAGTAATCTTAAGTTAAACTTCAACAAACATGCTATCAATGTATATTACTGCTATCTGTGGAAGGTAAATAAGAAGTATGTCATGTAAGAAATAATAGTTTAAGATTTATTTAACGCTAAAATTTTACTATTGTTTAACTAATTATGATGTATTTAATTGAAATGTTAAGCTGAATGACATAACACAAAAGTTAGAAAAAGTATAACTGATGAGCCACAGTATAACTCTGGAGATCCCAGGATACATTTTACTGAATCCCCTGAATTTCAGAAATTCTCCGGAACACAAATAGACATACATTTTTTATGAACAACTGTCTCATTTTTTAATGGAGTAATATTTCTCTTTCAAAATATATACCATCATTCTATTGGTCTACTATAAATATATTATAATTTCTCATCATGTACATAAGCTCATAAAGTAATAAAGAAATTTACAACTACAACTCTTTTGATATTTTGGATTTGATTTTGTTCTCATTCCTTATAAAGAGGAAATTTAAATGATTTGATATCAGTAACAGTAATGTTCACTTTAACTATTAAAATTGGAATTTCAATAAAGAATTGTTATCACGGTGCATTTGTATTTATAGTATACTTTTATGTTGAAGACATACATATCTATGGTAGTTTTATGATTTTTTAGTCCTTTCATGACTATTTAGAAGTGACAGCAATGAAGCATGAATAAACAACCTTAGACTATTTCTACTGATCCACAGTCATCCTTAACTATATTGGTAAGAATTTGTATTATTTTACATAATATTGTATAACAGAGTCATCATAACACAACAAATGTGAATGTGAATGAAAATCATTAGAACTTTTTCCTTCTTTATCTTCACATACACATAAATGAAGTAATCACATGAAGAATGAATATTTATCTGAGTGGATTTCCCCTTTAATACTATTCAAAGATATGAATGAGTGTATTAAGATCAGCAGCCTTACACTGGCACACTGTTTCGTATAACATAATTTTATCTTGTGCTCAATTCTTAGTTAGAGAAATTGAATGGACATTCAATATTGAACCATACAAATACATTTTCTCAATACATACTTGGACGAAATAGTTATGAGAGTGCCTGGAAAGATCAACACTTTACCTCTGGTAGAGAAATGATACTTGGAACAATTCAAGTCATAGCCAATCAATATATACTATCAGTTAAATTTATATTTACAAAGCAAAGCTACTATGTACTATACTTTGATGTATGTGTTTTATATTTTGACAAGCACTTAAAACTAGTATCCTTATGAGTGTAAATCCTGGAATATGAACTGCCAATTTTCATCAACTGGAAATCTGATAAATTTATCCAGTATTAATTTAAAATATAAGCTTAAACCTAAAGATGAATAGTTTATTGTTTTCATAAAAAGACCTATTTAAAATACAAGATAACTTTTTATCATAATTTAATTTTTAAAAAATTATGTTTATTGAGTTTATTATATATAATTTAATGTTATAAATCAGGGTTGCCACTCTAATCTTGAAAAAAAAATTCCCTGTGTTTTCCCTGTACTGCAACGCGTTTATTCTATGTTGAGTGCGCAAAAATATATGCGTGAATGTAAGCTAATTAGACATCTTATAATTTACCATTACTAGGGATGTACCGAATGTTCGGTATCTATTCGGTATTCGGCCATGTTACAGAATATTCGGTTAGGCTGAATATCAAACTATTCGGTTCAGCCGAATATGAAACTATTCGGCCTGCCGAATATCAAAGTATTCGGCCGAATCCAATACTTAATAAAGCCTTTTAAAACACATTTTTTAAAACTTTCCACAGTTTTTACTTTTAACTGTCAATTTATAAATACATTTAAAATAATTAGAAAGAAAATCATATTTAAATAAAATAGAATGTTTTTCAATTATTTATTTGCTGTTTGTAAAGTTTAACTTAAGAAAATTAACCATGAGAAGGATTAAAATGGTGATTTATTAAGATTCTCCTTAGGAATAAATGATGTGAGTGCAGATGCAAGTTCCTAAATTTTATTTAACAAATAATCTGTTTATTGCTTTTCCTAAATAAAAGTCCTTAAACAAGAAAGAAAAACTTTTGAGATTAATAATAGCTATCAAAGCAGACAATTTTTGTTCATGAAACCATAATCATAATCAACTTATTGAATCATAAGTACATTGTATTTGTATTTCATCTCACTCAAGGATGAACTTCTGTTTTTGTTTGTTGCATTAACAATAAATAAGATACCATAACTATATTTTCAACTCGCATGCTTTGATTTCTCTAAAATATGATATGATGGGAAAGATGGAAAATTCCATGATTCATAAGAAAAGAACTAGACATTCCTTTATTCAGAATTAAGTTGAAAGTATATTTTATATTGAAAAAAAATCTGCCTTGAGTTATTTAAAAAGAACAATTATGAGACTGTAGAGTGTTTTTCTTCAACCATTTTTTCATTATTTCTCTTTGATTTTAAAATGTTTGTTTCAATTTGTAGAAGAAATCATGAAATGTAAAATTTTATTAATTAAAAAAGTCTCAATTGTGCTTCTTAAATCAAAAAAGGTAGATTTTTTTTTCAATACTAAATATTCTTATAAAAAGTTCTTGTTTATCAAAATATAAGTTTCTCTTATTAAATATTATGTAAAATTGTTTTAAAAAGTATGATTTTTAATACCTTTAAACTTTGAAATATAAAAAGTATTTGGAAAGCCGAATATTCGGTATTTGGCCGAATAGTTACTATTCGGCCCAACAATTACTATTCGGCTTGCCGAATATTCTGTATTCGGTTCAGCTGTTGGCCGAATATTCGGCATTCGGCCAAAATCACTATTCGGTGCATCCCTAACCATTACCCAATTAATTGAACAAATATAATACATTATATGATATGAGCAAATGAAAAAAGCATTTAAAGTTGTTACACTTATTATTGAATCCCACATTTTGCATTAATAATAATAACAGTAAAGAGATACTCAAAGATTTTGCTAAAAAATACTTTGAAATATTCAAAACTTCTGTTTCCTTGGCATAAAAATGAAAACATCTATAATATTATTTATTAATCTATAATATGATTATATGCTTCTATTTCAAATACTAGATGCTGTTATCAAACTATACAATTGTTTCAAGCAATGTATATGTCAAACTGATTGTGTATGACACTTTTTTCTAAAAAAATTCTAACATCAGTCTATTAGAAGTATCATTCTGGATAACTGGTTTCTGGATAAATGGTAATACTGTAATATATAATACTGTATAAAATTTTAAAGAATCTTACTTAAAAATCAATTATCTTGAACATAATATCACAAAAATTGCAGAAATAAAAAAGAAAAGAAAAGAGGAAAAGCTACTTACTTTATGCATTCAAAATAATATTTATATTAAAATACAGGACACATAAAATATATGATAACTTTGATACACAACACTGATTTTTAAAAAATATCATAAGATAATATTCGGCTTTCAAAATAAAAACCAAAAAAAAAAAATTTATGTTAGGATAGTAGGGAAAAAAATTCCCTGTGTTTTCCAGATTTTTGGGGATTTTTTTAAAATTTCCTGAATTTTCCCTGTTTTAGGAGGGGATTTTAAAATTCCCTGTGTTTTCCCGGTTTTTCAGGTGGCGTGGCAACCCTGTAAATCTAATGAAATTCATTGAAGTAATATAATGACATGCAAAGGTAATCTACGCAGTAAACCTATATCAATAATGAATTCGAATTTTCAAATATTGTACAATAATATCAGATGATGACTTAACTTTATCTTTTACAAAGCCATAGAGAAATTTTTTTAAACAAAATATTCTAAAGTATTCTTTTAACAATAAACTATCTAAAAAAGACAGCATTTAAAAATTAATTTAAACAATTGAAACTTACTTTGGTATGCTTTTTGTCAGTGGCATAAACAATAGATGTGCAACAGACTTCAGCAACTTTCCTACCATGACCATAAAATGACCAACAGCATATTTCATTACTTCCAATAACATCTTTGATAAACAAGACTCGGCCACTGAATCGGAGTGAGAGCTTGTCAAATAATTCTACATTTTTCAATAAATTATCATCAGATGCACTGTCGAAAGAATGAAGCTGTATTAATATCGATTCAAAAAGTACATAAATAGTTTAAATTTAAGTCGCATCATACTGTGGACTAAAAAAGTATACTAAATAACTATGCCAATTTATGTTGAATTCAAATGTAAGAACTTTAGAAAAGAATTTTAAAACACAAACTTACATAATTCAAAACTAATCTTTCAACATAAATGAAACATAGGCTTTGTTGTTATATGTATATTATAGAGCAAAAACATGTCTGTATATAAAGCTAATGTCATATTAATGATGACAATGAGCAAGTGATTAATTTTTGCTTTTAGAGCAATTGTTTAAAAAAATTCTAAACATCACACAGTTAATTTTTTTGTCAAAGAATAGAGAGCGAAATATTTTCATATATGATTTGTTTGTAAACTGTATCTCAGTTTACTGTTTTTAAAATGCTTTATTAAAAAAAATAATCTATAGTATGCAGCTTGATTGAGAAATATTAATCTTTTTTGTGCAATTAATACAAATTGTTCAGCATTTGTTTTTGGCTACTATTTTACAACAAACCTAAAGTTTCATCAATAAATAAATAAAATAAAAAAAATGTAACAGATGTGTAATTAAGCTACAAGCTTAAACACTGAAATAAACATAATAAAAACAAGATGCTTTATATAACAAAATCTTAGGCGATACCTGCAGCTAAATGATCTTAAAAAAGCAAAAACCTTCTGGAAATCTATTCTCAATATAATTATGATAGTTGATATTTTTCGCTCATATTTTGACTGAATGCATTTTATCATTTAAAAGACAAGTTCAAATTGAAAATGAGTGATTTTATAAATAATAGCAATGACAAAATTAAAATACGAATGTCAGGATAATTTATTTATGTATCAATTTGATCTCCCTTTAAAATATTTTAAAGCAAATTTTTAAACACCAGATATGTACTTAAAAACTGAAATTGATCATTGTATAAAGTAAACTAGTTGGATGTGCCAATCCCAAAACTTTCTTCTATCTCATACGTACATTTTAATATTTAAAAGAAAAAATAGTTACTCATTTTAATGCTTTAATAATTTTAATTTAATACCATACCAACTTTGATTTTCATCTTAAATTTCTGCTTAATCAATTAAACAGAGTAAAAATGAATTTCCGTCTCTACACGAGCCGATGGACAATAGAATGACAGGCAGATTCTTTTTTTTTTTTTTTCAAATTTAGGGAGGACCTACTTGCCTTACCTAAATATAATCATATACAAAAAATTTAATTCAGTTCTAGAACTAACTTCATACACTTTTATGTGGCACAATATTGAAAATGGCATAAAATTTGGTATTGCAGCGCCCCCTTCCGGCGGATTTTTTTCAGATTCAGGGAGGACCAACTAGCCATAGTCATACAGATACACAAACAATTTAGTTCAATTTGATGCATAACTTCATGTACTTTTGGTCAGTATAATATTGAAAAAGGCACATAAATCGCAATTGCAGTGCTCCCTTCCAGCGGATTATTTTCAAATTCAGGGAGGAGTAACTAGCCATAGTCATACACATACACAAAAAATTTGGCTGAATTTGACGCATAACTTCATATACTTTTGGTCCGTATAATATTGAAAATGGCACAAAAATTGCGATTGTAGCACCCCCTTCCAGCAGAATATTTCAAAACTGAAGGAGGACCTGCTTGCCACAGCCAAAAACACTCTCAAAAATTTGGTTCAATTCTATGCATAACTTCATACACTTTTTGATGGTGGAATGGCGACACACAGACACACAAACAGACAGTCATTTTGTAAAAACATGTTTTTTGGAATCTCTGACCCCTAAAACGTGTAAATCTGTCAAAAACCGGAAGTTGAAAAAAATTTTGATTACAATACTTTCTTCTATTGAAGATAGAAGAAAGTAAAAATCAAAAGAGGTTCATTTGATTTTTTTAATATTTACTTTTGATATTAAAACTGTCATTTAAAAGTAACATTATTATATCACATTTAATAAAATGTTGTGAATTAATGCTTTTAAAAATATTTATATTGATAATTCATATTGTAAATTGGGGTGAATAGGAACAAAACTTCCTAGTCATACAAAATATTCAACATAAATATATGTGAGGGTATTTTTTGTTGCTAATTAAGTTTTGTTGAATTGACATCACTATTGGGGTTATCAACAAAAGTGCAAGTGGATCCTTAAAAAATTTACTGTTTTGAACATCTGCAAAACTTTGCAAGTAAAGACCTTTGTGCATTTTAAACCTAAGAATAATGCTTTTTTATTAGGCTTATGCCTATAAATGATATGCTGAGTTAGATTTTATGCATTTCTAAAACTATGCGGCAAAAAAAGAAAAAGTCTTGTGACAACATAATTTTTAAAATTTATGGAATGGATCAGAATGCATTTTTGTTGTACTTTAAAAAATGTATCAGAACTTGAAAAATTGAAGTATTAATCATTTTTGTTACAAGAAAAGTGCTTAACATATTGCCAAGCACTAATCTCCCAGAGAACAATGCTGCTGGTTACAGTTGCAAGACTTTAAAGAAACGACATCTGTTTTAATACATATCTATTAATTTTCAAAAAAGTTTTGAAATCATTGAGACAGTTTGACACTTTTGAGTTAAAGAATGTTAAAATCAGTGAAGTCACTCCAAAGTGAACCAGTTCAAGAACAGGGTGGAATAATAGCAGATTTTGACCAAATTGAGCAATAATCAAACAAAGGCAAATCAAAATCTTGCCCAGGCTTGTTAAAAAGACAAAATAAATAAATAAATAAATAAAAACTAGTCGTTGGGGGCCACCGTAATACTTACCCATCATGGATATGTATATGAAAATAAAACATGTGAAAACTATTTATACAATGCATTGCAATTCATAAACACAATTTAAATATTGTTAATATACATAGTAATGCTCTATTAAAGAACTGCTGATTACCGATATCGACAAATTATATAAAACGCCAAACTACTCAAGTAGTACCGAACTGCGTAAAAGAAACATCCTTATAACTCCAAAAATAATAACTCTATTAACTAACAGTTAACTGCATCGGATTAAGCGTCTCATTTTCAATTAAAATATACCTCTGAATTGAAATTTGAATGAAATACAGGGTCATGAAAAATCGAAGAATGTGGAAAACAGGATTACAAATATCTCGGCAACTAATAATTCGATTGACTTCGTTCTATATGCAAAATGTGTGTTATTTTATTGCCTTTTACGTCCATTCCTTAGAACAAAAAAATTCGAAAATTTTTATATACCTTTCATCAGAACGAATTTTTCGAGAGTCCGAAAAAAATAGTTCCAGATAATCGAGGTTGCTGATATTAAATAGGGTTCGTCCCATTCTTACATACTAACTACATACAAAATTTCAAGTCTCTATCTCAATTCGTTCGGGAGATAGAGCGTTTACAGACAGACAGACAGACGGACGGCAAAAATTTTTTTTCTAAAAATATGTTTTTCGGAATCTCCACTATCTAAAACGTGTAAATCCGTCAAAATTTTTTTTTCGATTTTCAAAACGATTGCAAGACTTACCCTATACTACGTATGATGGGTAAGTAATAAATAAAATAAACTATTCAGAAGATCATGTCTGAAGATTCAGATTCGAGTTATTCTATTGCCAACACCACCAGAAGACCCAGATTTTGAAATCTTAGATTGTCACAAACTTTCAAACAAATTTGCTCCAATCGATTTCTTTATCATTATAATGCTTGAAGAAAATTATACAGATTTTATCTGGCCTAAGTCCTGTGCAAATAAGATGATGGATATGTAACAAAATTTTAAAAAAGTCTCCCATACCATGAGATTTCAATAAACGGAGGAGAAGGCGACATTTCATCCAGAAGATGACAAAGAAATATCAGCCAAATGACGACATTCAAACACCTATTTCTTTCAAGAACATGATAGCATTTTGTAAATGACCATGATAGTTTTTGTAAATGACATGGGTGAATTGAATTAATTTTCTTTCTCAATTCAAATAGATTTTCTCGTAATAAATTTTTTCTTGAGTTCAAAGTTGTTTCCCAATTTTCAAAAAGTCATACTTTTACTTGTATAGAAAATGAAGATTTCATTTGAAAGAAACTATGTGTTCCTATTCGTCCCTTATCATTATTATCTATTTTTATTTATCCTAGTAAAGTCTAAATCAGAACAAATAAAGATTATAACATTTGTTCCAATTTATCCCAGTCTGCACGATGAATTGGAATACCCATTGAACAAACTTAAAAACTATATATGTAAAAACTACTAAATGTGTTTTGTTTTTTGCTTAAAATTGCAAGAACAAAATAAGTCCAAAGCTTCTAGTAAAAAAATAATCAGTTGCTTTTTTTTTTTTTTTTTTTGCATAAAAGTTAAAAAGTGTTCTGATTAATCCAGTTTTACGGTATGATTTGAAAAAATTTCTTTTCAACTAAAGTTTATTCAAAATTAAGAGGGGAGAAAAAATATGCAGGAATTGTCAGTTTATACAATGTGTTGGCTACAAATAATGCGTTTTGAATTTCTTATTTTTATCATTATTTGTTTATACTGTAAATTGTAAAATATATAAAAAAGTAAAAACACATTAAGTCCTCCCCAAAAAGACAAAATTTTAGCAAATCTGATATGAAAATTATTTTAAATAGCTACAAAATGACAACTTATATATGAAACTGCAATAATGGCCAACAATGAATGTTTGAATGAAAAGTTCATATCATGAAGAAAATTAAATGTATAATTTGTGTAATCACAATATGAATTAAATATAATTTCTAATTTGATTAGTTAGGTTTTAAATATGAAATACTTATCAACAGGGTTGTTTGGTTTAAACCAAATTTAAATCAACCATGGTTTAAACCTAATGGGTTTTTTTTAAGAAAACCATGCTGGTTTTTTTAATTCTTTTTCCCTAATGTTTTATTTTACACATAATTGAAAAATGTAAAATCCAAGTTATCCAGAAGTTACAAGTAAAGCTGTAGAAAAATGGATTAATAAATTTCTAAAATGGCAAACATTTTTAATCAACCCAACTTTTCGTATAAGCTATAAATCAACATAGTAGAATAACAAATTTTCTATAATTAGCTGGTTACAGAAAAACTAGTTAGTTCTCTTCCTTCCCCCCTTTTTTAATCCTTATATATATAAAGCCATTAATTGTAAAACATATGTATATATATATAACCAGAAGTGCAGATCTGAGCTAAAAATGCACTTTTATTATTTAAATTGCTTGATTAGTTAAGATTTACTAAGGATTTCATCATTTCTTAAAGTCTCAAATATAACAGTCTTAAGTAATTGTCTCGATTAATTTCTTTTTATTACATATGCTAATGAATAATTAGCAATGAGCTTTTTTGTTCTGTGTTTATTGGGTTTAATAAGCCTTTGTTTTTCTTGCATTCCCAAATTGGGATAAGGATTTTTGTATTATGATTTTATTCTATTACTAGCTGGGTTGGCACAGTTTTAAACAAATTGTTTTTTTATAACAAATCTAAATTTAATATTTTCTCATTTTTGTACTCTAAGTGTTTCAAATAACTGGATGTAAGTAATTTTATTTTTAAATCTTATCTCAGCAGTCACCATGAGACATAGTGAGCCTAGTCTAGGTCATGTTAATATGTATGTAGAATGCAAATTTCATGCATTGATATACATATCTGAAGCTTCAAAGAAAACACTTAAATTTTGTAAATTTAGCAAAGAGAAAAAGATTAAAAATAGCAATATTTAGGAAAAAAATGTTTTCTTTGATAAACGCAGATTTACAGTTAATAACATAAAATGAACTTTAAAATTTCAGTCAAGCTCTAAAAGAAAATTTTCTTGATTGGGGGGGGGGGGGGGGGGCAAGACAAGGTTTGCTCGAGACATAATAAAAAAAAGTCTCATAAAATACCTAAAAAGGATTTATTTCTAGTTTAGACATTTAAAATATAATATGCATTTTATAATACATAACAATTTTATAATATAGCATGTAGTCTGATGGCTGTTTAAATGCTTTAGTGGATAACAGTATTTATAAAACTACTTTATATTTTAAGACCAATGTTTTTAATAGTCTAAAAAGCTGTTAAATATGTATTTTTGTTTATTTTACTGTTGCCTTCTTTTTTAGCACTTTCCAACAAGGTTGAAAAGTGCTTATGCATTCGGTTTGTCTGTTCGTCTCTCCATGCTCTAACTCACGTAAATATACTCAGATTGCCATGAAATTTTAGGACATTATTGAAGTTTACTCAAGCACAAACCCTATTGAAAATGAAGTTTCTACCATGATTAGTTTATCTAAAGGGAGAATCAAAAGTTTCCCATTACATTACGGCCTATGAGGAAAAATTGTTTCAAAGGAATTTTAAAGATGTTATACCCTGTCATTAAAATTTATATATATGTTTTTATGGGGTGCATTAAAATATGCATTCTATAAAATATAAGGTGAAAATGTAGCTATTATTCATTTAACTGGGCCACACAAAACAATTCCATTACATAATGGTAAAAGGAAGAATTGTGTGTGACATATTTTAAATATATTAAACTGTTTCATGTATAATAAAATTGATGTATGACAATGAGGCTTAGTATAAATTATATGATACTGCCTTCCCTAATGTAAAGTACAGGGTATTTACAGGGACACACAAAAAATTTCAAATAGTATATTCTTTCCGAAGTACTGTACATGTATCCGATGATAGTTGATGAATGAATGAAATGCATTTTAATTATGATATGCACATATACGTTTCACTAAATTTATGATATTATATGATGTGTATAAAAACTATAGTTAATATACAGGGCTACCCAAAAGAGCTTGGCAATGTTACTGAATATGAGCATAAATTACTAAAAGGTGATTCTTAAATTATGCATTTTTAAGCTGAACTGCATTAAATTTACTAAGAAATGTTTATAGAATATACAAGGTGTCCAGCAAATAACACCCTGATTTCAAAATTAAATTTCTCAAAAACAAAGATTGATAGTAATATGCGGTAAATTGTTTTTTCATTAGGTAAGCTGTAAAAATCTTACAGAAATTTCAAACAGTGAATATTTTGAAAAAATTGCGTTCTGATTGCATAGAATGTTTTGATATGACATTTTTCTTGTTTTAGATTGCCGGCAGAGAAATAATTTTTCAGCTTACAGTGCAATATTTTAAAGATTTTTCAAAGTAAACTTTTAGAATTTTGAAATTTCAAAAAACTATGAAATATGGTACTTTAAGCCAAAAAACACATTCTCTGGCAGCAATCTAAAGCAAGAAAAATATCAAATCAAAGCATTCTTTGCAATCCGAACACAATCTTTTCAAAACATTTACCGTTCGAAACTTTTCTATAAGATTTTTACAGATTACCTGATAAACCGTTTACTGCATAATTCTATTGATCTTTGTTTATGAGAAATTTAATTTTGAAATCAGGGTGTTATTTGCTGGACACCCTGTAGATATAATGATATACAGGGCCACGTAAAGAATTGGGTACATGGAGCCAATGAATGATAATTTATGAGAAAGTGATTTCAGTTGTTTTAAGAGTGTTTTAGTTTAAAATAAATTTTATCTTAACACTGATGTGTAATAAAGGTACCAGGCAAACTACAAGGCTGAACAAAGTATTCAAGTATGTTTCCATCTATTAGTATAAATTGCTGAAAGAGAAATTTCAAGCTACAAGGCATTTTTTGCTAAACTAAATTTTCCCATTATATAATATGTATATTAGCTGACAGATCAAATACAGGGCTGTTCAATAGTACTCTAATATATATTTGGCTTTATATCCTTATTTACCTAAATAACAAAGTTTTTAAAAGTAAATGAAATGAAAAACATGAAGCGTTGGAAAGTGCTTCATAATCTATGCTTAACGCATGATTTTTCTTACTTGTTTCTTTTAACCTGGTAGTTTCAGAGGAGAAGTGTCAAATAGCAATATACAATACATAGCATTCCAAAAATTCATTATAAAAAGCTTTTATTTCAATAAAGATAGTTCATGTGTGTCTTTTAACAGAAAAATCAGACAATATTTCAAAGAAATTATTTTGAATAGCTATGTGAAAATAATGTATGAAAATACATCATATATTTTTTTATAGTGCTAGTAATCAAAATATTGTTTATTAAGATTTTCAAGGTTTCATTATGTAGAACATTTTATTTCCGAAATAAACACAAGACATAGCTTTTTCTAAAAATGTTTAATATTTGAAATGATTTCAATTTTCTACATAACTGACTGAATATTAAATAATTATATTGATTAGAATCACTTTTAAATCAGGTTATTACTTATCTATCCAAAAATATTTATTTTTATTAATAAATATGCATGTATATGTAACAGGAAAAAATATTTTTAAAAACCCGGTTTAAAAGAAAAAAACCTGGTTTGAACAAAAACATGGTTTTTGATTTAAAAAACAGTTTTTTATCAACCTTGCTTATCAACAAATTTTCTTAAAAAATATTTAAAATTTATTTTTATAAAATTGTCAAAAAACACAAAACTGGATCTCCCTGACATAAATTGGCAACTTTTATGTTTACTCTGTGTCTCATTCTACATTGAGTGCATGATAGATTTTAAATACTTTAGATTTTTCTATTTTAGTCTACACATGAAGATCAGATATTCTAAGACCAGTTAGATAGGCTCAATTTAGGACAGAGCAAAATTTGAATGAATTTTTTTACAATACATATAAGATTAATTTGAATAACAATTATGTAACTTTACCTTGTATATGAATATTTGTTGTTATGACGATTAATGAGCAGTTTTACAACAGGCTGAAAAGTAAAAAATTATTAATTTCTAATAAATATGAAAAATGTTTCTTCATATTAAAATTATAACAATGGCAAAAAGAAAAGTAAAAGAATAAACAACAATCCAAATTGCATAGCAAGAAGTAAAAAATTATGGCAAATTTTATACAATAACTGAGCTGGGCAGTATCTTTTATAACTTAAGAACAGATTTAAAAAGTGCACTTGCATGCAAAATATTAAAAGAAAAATATAATATAAAATGGAAAAGCCAGTATAAATTACAATGTTTGGCACAAAAATACCACAAGAAAACAACGCCTCAAATACGTTTTCTTCTTTCAAAAATGATTTTTTTTTAATGTTATTTGTTGTTGAAATAATTTTTAATTGGAATTTTGTGTGCAATAATACATTTGATTATACATATATCTGTATTTAAAATTTAGAATATTACTCAATTTATTTTCAACTGTCATCAATATACATGATATTGTCAAAATAAATAGCTTTCATATGTACATATTTATAGGCATACATTTTTAGGATAATTTACAGGTAGTAAATAATTACACTGTTAATTAGTGTTTTAAAACAAGACTAGATGGTACCCATCAAGATTTTCCGATAAGCATGTTAAAAAATTAATTAGAATAATATTTGATTATCTTAATTCGATTTCCGTAACCTGATCCGAATAAGACAAAAAATTTCCATGGAAATAAACCAAATCTGAACCTTTTTTTTTTTTAAATCTTGAAACTTGAACTGAAGCAAATTTGAACTTGACAAAAATATTCCAGTGAAGCATGTTCTTATTCGAACAAGACAGAATAATTTCCGTGGACACGTAAGAAGACCCAAATCCAAAAATTCCATTTGAATAAAAAGCCGAAATCTAAATTGAACTAAATCTGATCCCGACAAAAATATTCTAAAAAAACCATAACTGGATCTGAGCAAGGCAAAATATTTTCCAAGGTCATGAATTCGACCCAAACATTAAAATCCAATTTAAAAAAATAACCGAAAACTGAATTGAACCAAATTTAAACCAGACGAAAATATTCTAAAAAACCATAACAAGATCCTAACAAGACAAAATAATTTCCATGGACATGAACCCAATATGTGGTTAGGTAACATTTAGGTTGCACTTAGGTTGCAATTACATTATGGTATGGTTGTTATGGTTAGATTAAGGATAGGTTACAATAAGGTGACAGCTAGGTTGCAATTATGTTATATTTAAGTTACAGTAGGGTACTGTTAAGTCACAGTTAGGTTACAGACAGTTTATGGTTATAGTACAAAAGTTTACAGTTAGGAATTTGTCCACAGAGTGAACATTACACATGCTTTGATTAAAAATATACACTTATTTTTGTTAAATGGCTCTGAAATTATAATACCATATACAAACCTTTTAGCTAACATCGAGTATCAATTTCATTCATGGTATAGTCAGATTTAAGAGTGATATAATAAGCTTGAAATTCAAAATATTCCAAAAAAATAGTTACGTGACTTAACAGTGATTTTTACGGATAAATAACAACATTCTCACACAAAAATCACGCAATTGTTGTCACGCATTTTGAGTATTTTTAGAGTTTAATATTAGTTGTTGTTTTTTTAAGCGATTGTTCACAATCAGCGGCCACGTATTTGAAATAATGCATTTCTGCATGTTTCAAATTAATGATAAAATCATACAAATTTCAAGTTTGTTTAATATTGTTAATACTGACCCAGGCATTGCCGGGCGGGTCAGCTATATAATAATTAATAGCTATGCTTTTAAACATTTATTTTAAAAGAAGTAGTAATATGTTTTGCATGTCTCATAAGAATTATAAAGCATGCATAAGCTGCACAACATAGAAAGAAACTCTCTCAGGAAGCTGAAATAAACTTACTGAAAATCTGTTAATGCCATAAAAGAATATAAAATAAAATGAACATTTTATTATTAAAAATATTCAAAGTTGCATGTTTCTTAAAAATGTATGTAGCAATGCTCATCAACAAACAAATTAAATCAATTTCATAGACATTATAGTTACAAACCACAAAGCAGAATATTTTGCAAAGTTCTACAACGATCATTCAGCTGATCAAAAATGTTCAATGATAATAAAAAAAAAATATATAGGGAGATTTTCTTGTATAAATAGGAGAGCAATTTCATCTTCTATAGAAATGCGAATGGCATTGTAAAATGCTGACATCCCCCCCCCCCCCCCAAAAAAAAGAACAAATGACAAATTAATTTTACCCTGATTAAGTGACCAATTTGCTGTTTTTCCTCAATTGATTGACAGTTTTCATATTTGAGATAAAGAAAAGCCTTATATAAAAGGTCTTTCATATATTGGAATGTGTAAAACAACAGTGAGGCAGATAGACAGAAGCAAGGAGATGTACAAAAAATAACCTTCTGGTATGACCTGTCACTGCACATGTGGGTCGTAAGAGACAGAACAGGCTGTGTTTAAATTTACAGGTGAGACCCCAAAGAACATTGATTGAAAAAAGTAGAGCAAGAAAGTTCAGTTGTAGATTGGAGGTGAAGTAGTCTGGAAAAAGTAATTACCGTAATTTAGGGAATAAATGCCCCGGCGTTTATGAGTTTAAAAGCTGAAATTGTCATACATGTGGTGTTTACACCAGAGCAGCGTTTACAAAAATTTGAGCAAATTATTCAGTGTTTCAAGAGAAAAAAAAAAACTTTTTTTCCCCTCCCTTTTTTTCCGTGTTTGCGATGTTACCGATCGTAAATCAACAAAAGCAATACATCATGAGTCACCATTTTCCAAGAAATATGGTGACTGGAGTAACCAAGAAGGAACAATAGATGCAGGGGTAGGAGTGAGCAATTCATAAAATATAGGACATTTTTTGCAAAAAATATAGGACAAATATAGGACATTTAGAAAATAATGTTATTGAAAATATTTTACTATATAATACTTTTTTAACACATAATCCATGTTAGTTTAAAAATTTCCACTAATTAACAATATTAAATCAAGATGCAATATTATAAAACAAATATAAAATGAATTTTTCCACTGTTGTTCTTAAGCCTCCTGATTGAAATCATTACTATTTCCTTTAAGAAATGAACCAAGGTCATGAATTATGGCATATGATACTTTCTTTGACCTTAACTGTGTACCTTGTGGCAAAAAGGAATCTTAAAATTTCACAAAATGAATTTTGTGTTCCATCTGATAACTGAAATTAATAATTAGAGCCATACAAATTATCTATAAAATCTTGGAAGGACATATCCCTTCTTCGTTTAAAATCCAAGTATTCAATCAACTTTTTTTTTTTTTTTTAATTTGGTATTAACTTTAGCTTTTTCTATCAGTAGAATCCACGAAGTGAAATTAAGACTATTTACTTTGTTTTTCTGAATTATTTTTGTGCTTTGTTTTGACATGATGCATTAACTGTGAATAATCACTGTTGCTGATAGGAACCAGACATGGTAATCATTTTTATCCTTTATGCATAATTCGGCGATTTTTTCTTTTTTTACATACCCATCAATCTGATCTATCCAAGCATCAGGGAATTTCATCAATCTATGTTCACATTGTGTCAATGTAATGAAATAAATATACTTTCTAGATTAAAATAAAATTTAAAATATATAAAAATATATTGCAGCTGAATACAGGATAAGGATAAAAAAACTAAAATAATCATAATGAAACAGGGATGTGCGAAGAGAAAACTGCACCCGGAGCAAAGTGTCAGTTTGGCGCCCCCCCCCCCTTTCCAACTTTTTTTTGTGACAGGCCAAAAAATGACATTTGTAGTATAAATTTGGCACCCCCTAAATTTCTGCACCCGGGGCAACTGCCCTTTTTGCATGGCACTGCAGTGAAACACAAAACCACATTGAATATTAGAACTAACTGAGTAAGCAAACCAATGCACATGAAAACATCAAGTCATTTAAAAACATTTCTTTGTTGATGTCACATCCAAAAGAGAAAAAAATGGACACCGAAGCTTAGGAAATTAAGCAGAGACATCAATGAAAAATGGACACCGAAGCTTAGGAAATTAAGCAGAGACATCAATGAAAAATGGACACCGAAGCTTAGGAAATTAAGCAGAGACATCAATGAAAAATGGACACCGAAGCTTAGGAAATTAAGCAGAGACATCAATGTTTAATCTCCTCCCTGGGTACAAAGTTAGGTTAAAAAATTCAGCAATCTATGCCATAGCCTCCTTCTCATTTGTACTTTATGTACTGACTGAAAATATTATGAATGTGTGCAGGATTAAACTATTGCTGTTGCATGGAGATACAGAAGAGAAAAAAAAAAAAAAAAAAAAAAAAACAGAAGCAATTGTAAATGTTAGCAGGTAATGATATTAATATGAAATATATGAAAAAGTAAATATAGGAAATATAGGGCAGTTAAAGATATATAGGACAATATAGGACATTTTTGAAGATTATTTTATAAATATAGGATATATAGGAAATATAGGACAACTCTGACCCCTGTAGATGCTTGCTTTTATGGCACTTCATTGTAGAAAAAGTATTGAAAAGCCAGTTTTTCTGAATTTCACAATTGAAATGTCTCTTTTGTTGGTATATTTTAGTTCTGTCACAAAAACTACAGTATTTTCCATCTGATATTTTCGATCCACTGTTAGTGCAAGATTTTCTAGTTCTCATTCTTATGATGACTTGCATATTTTTAAAATCTTTTTTTATTATTTATCCAGGGGCGAGCAAAGAAAAAATTGCACCCAGGGCAAAGTTAGAACTTGGCGCACCCTTCCCCCAACTTTTTCTTGCAATAGGCCAAAAAAGACGCTGGTGGTATAAAATTAGCGCCCCCTATATTTCCTGATCGGTCTAAAATTAAAGCAGAGGTAAAAGTTTGGTGACCCTGAAATAAATGTTGGCAATATATGGTAGTGTTATATTTATAGTCAGTAAAGAAACATTTAATTGGTTTAAATAAGGCTAACGTTTATTTGAAAAAAACTGAAAGCATATTTAAATAAAAAATATATGTATATATACAAATGATAAACAATGATAAATAATATCTGATAAAATTGACCAAAACGTAATTCTATATATTATATTACCTTTAAAATTAAAGTCACTATTTAATACACTAATACACTTAATTAATTAGCATGACACAAAAGATAAAAAAAAAAACAGTACAGGTTGCAAAGAAAAAATTACTCACGGCATCATTACTAGAGAATGGCCGACCTCCTAATTCAATCTTTTATTATTGATGAACAAATGGACACTGCCGAGATTTCCATATAAGATAACTAAAGTTCCATGTCATTATGATGATTCATCAAAGAAAACACTAAGATAACATTCCACAATCAACTAGCAAGATTCATTACTTCAAATAAAACCATCTTTCATAAAAGCCTGTAAAACGGCATAACTAAAACAAATACGATATCTTCCAGACAAAACATCTTCAAACCACTGCCATCAAAACAACAACAAGCCCTTTAAATACACCCGCTAAACATCAAAAAAGTGCAATGCCCCTTTGCGTCTGCCGGAGTTGAGAGAACGCGATCCTGTCTTGCGAAAAGGTAATACGACCACTAGCAAGTTGCGATTTCCGATGATTGCAAATCGCGATCAGATGGAGAGGAAAGCGACCGTGAACGCACACATGGACGTTCGTAATCGGTCGAACAATCGAATCGTAAGTAAACAAATAAGTAACTGATTTGAAAGATAGAATATGCCATGGAACAGGAAAACAAAATAAAGAGATCGTGAAAATGGAAAAACGGCAAATAAGAAAATCAAAGATTGGAATAAAATAAAACATGTAAGTCATGCTATATTACTCTATTACAATATGTATATAAGTTTATGAAGTGTTAAGGAAATGGGTATGGCTAACATTTCCGCCCCGGGACGCATTTTCAGAAAGAATCACGTTTTGAGCACCTTATCGCCAGAACAACAATTGGCGCGAAGATGAAGTCAATGCTACGCTACCTTTCTTGTTTGTGACTTCAAACGCCTAGCGAATAGCAACCCTTCCTTCTGCAAAGAGATCGTGCTTATCGTTCATTTGTTTTTCCGTAAATGTTATCAAGCAAATACTATAATATGAGGAAATGTTATTCACCGTTGTTTACGATTCAGACATAGTTTAAAACAAAGAACTTTTTCAGATTAAAATGCTTTAAATTTTACAGAACATTTAAACATAGGATTTTTTTCCTCAATTTAAAAACTAGTCGTTGGGGGGCCACCGTAATACTTACCCATCATAATATAAAATATGAAAATAAAACGCGTGTCAATGGCAACTCCAAAATAAAATTTAAACGCATAAATAAATAATTTTAACATACAATAATGCTCCATTAATGAATTGCTGATGAGCCAATTTTGACTAATTATATAAAATGCCAAAATACTCGAGTAGTACCGGACTGCATAAAAGAAACATCCTTATAACTCAAAAAATAATAATCATATTAACTAAAAATTTACTGCGTTGGATTAAGCGTCTTATTTCCAATAAAAATATACCTGTGAATTGAAATTTGAATGAAATACAGGGTCATGAAAAATCGAAGAAATTGGAAAACAGGATTATACATATCTCGACAACTAATAATCCGATTGACCTCGTTTTTTATGCAAAATTTGTGTTATTTTATTGCCTTTTACGTCCAGTCCTTAAAATAAAAAATTCGAAAATTTTTATATACCTTTCATCAGAACGAATTTTTTGAGAGTCCGGAAAAAATAGTTCCGGATAATCGAGGTTACTGATATTAAATAGGCTTCGTCCCATTCTTACATACTAAGTACATACAAAATTTCAAGTCTCTATCTCAATTTGTTCGGGAGATAGAGCGGTTACAGACAGACAGACAGACAGACGGACGGACGGCAAAATTTTTTTTCTAAAAATATGTTTTTCGGAATCTTCAATATCTGAAACGTGTAAATCCGTCAAAAATTTTTTTCGATTTTCAAAACGATTGCAAGACTTACCCTATACTACGTATGATGGGTAAGTAATATTATTTCCTTAACTCGCTATGTTCGAAGAAATTGAGAAATTAATTAAAAGCAGTAGTAAAGATTCTCTTGTAATAAATATAATTCTATTATTCATATGTTTTATGATACATTTGAACTTAGTTTATTTTGTGTTTGGTGATGCAGCTAGCTGAATGTTATCGCTTTCGCCAACTCGCCAAGGCTGGTGCTCAAAACGTGATTATTTCTGAAAATGCTCCTGGGACGCCTCTCCCCCTCCCTTTGCCAGGGATGTGCGAAGGAAAAACTGCCCCCAGGGCAAAGTTTCAATTTGACATCCCCTTTCTCCCCAACTTGCTGCTAAACCCCCGAAAATGGCGTTGTTTGTATAAATTTGGTGACCCTTTAAATTCTGCGCCTGAAGGCAACCGCCCGCTTTGCCCCCCCCCCCCCCCTTCGCAAGCTGCTGTATTTATCCAACCATAAGTTAGATGATTTTGTAATTTCTGTTCTTATGACAACCGATAACACATATTTATTGGTACACTTTAAGGCAGGCATGTCAAACTCATCTACCACCGTGGGCTAGATTTAGTATTGTACACAAAGCCACGGGCCACATTATCGAAAATAAAGAAGCAGATTTATTGGATGACTATTGTACAAAATTAAAACTGTACATTAAAAATAAAACATTGTTTTAAAAACAAATAAGCAAGCAAAAATACATACAATTTTTTTAAAATTATTTATTGGAAAAATTAAAAACATGCACCAGAAAATGTTTAGAAATATTTATTAGGTAAAAACAAATCTGTAGCAAAATAATATGAAATGCAATGAAAAATAAGTTGAAATAAAAATATAAACATGTTTAAACGCATTTTGAATATTTTAAAATTATCGCAATCAAAATTATACAAAAATGTTTTATTAATTTTGTAATCTTAATATCTGTATTTTTTTATTTTATAATTGCTACTTTTTATAAAATGAATCATTGATAGAACACAATTATTTACAATATAATATTATGAAATTAACAAAAAAATCATAAATGATTAAAATATAATTAGGTATGGTTATTGATCTGGCATGCAGTAATTTCCTGTTTCTCTTCACTTATTTTTAAATACATATCGTATCTGCAGAAAAAAAAAAAAAAAAAAAAAAAAAAAAAAAAAAAAAAAAAAAAATTGCCCTCAAAGTAAAATTTCTTGTATCTACATTTTCAAGAATTATAAAGTTGAAGGGCAAAATTAATGCTAGCCACCGGGTACAAGGCCACTAAATGAGAAAAAGTGGCTATTAAAAAATATTTGTCGGTGGTTACTGATGCATACTGCCTACCAATGAATAATTTAATGAAAATTTTCAGTTATAGTAACACATATTGAAATTGTGGATTTCATGCGATTACTGGAATTTCTGGTTACATCATTAATATTTATAGAAATGCCCAGCATATTTTTAAATTTATTTAGCTATTCTAGACATAATTTATCCTACCTTGAACGATTTCGAGTTGTGTGCAATTGCATCCGATCATTGTTTTTAAAAGCAGATTGATTACTTTTAATATGTTTCTCAAACACACTTTTATCAACTAAGTTTCATTTTAAATTTTTTTTTTTTTTTTTTTTTTCGAAATTATTTTTAGATATTTGTGAGTAAATTCTTAGCAAACTTCAACGAAGTTTTTTACATTTTTAACAAAATTTTTTCAGTTTTTGTTTGAGTACAAAAAATTATTTCAAATTGATTGTTATGAATCTGTGATGTTATATCATCATGAAGAAAGGATAATTTACAATGATACATTTATTAACTTTTAAAAATGAAATTAATTAATGAGCTTATATCCAAAATGCTCAATTTTGACTATGCTTGCAGCCAAATTATAAACACACAGTAATAATTTATTATTACTATTGTTATTTTACAAGACGTGTCACTTTTCCTTTCAAAGTTATTTATTTCTCTTGATTTTTTAGAAACTTTTAATTAGAAATTAGCTTCATATTTTAATTGATTTTCAATGCATCTTAAATACTTAACAAATACCACGCGTTACTTTGTAATGTCATAGGGAATCAAAGCAAACAGTAAAATAATGTATTCGTTTCAACCAGTAGCGGCTCGTCAGGAGGGGCTGCATCAATTTATTCACACCACTAAAATTGTATGGTAATTTCAGTTTTCTTTAATTAACAAAATTTGACAAATAAATAATAGAACAGATTCTATTAAATTTTAGTGGTAAGAAAAATCTGATACAGCACTCCCTGACGAGCCGCTACTAGTTTCAACATAAAACACATAATAAACTATTAGATAAAAACCCATAGAACTTTTCGAAATTTTTACATTAAGATATGCTATTTTTAACTTTCTTAGTGATAACTTTTGCATACTCTATCTCCTGGAAAAGAAATTTAAAAATAAATTAGATCTGATCATATTTAAGACAGTATGCTTGCATCTTTTATGGCAGAGTGTTGATGAATTGGTGTTTTTTGCATCTCCTATGCCAAACTGCAAAAAATTTTCATCCAAAATAACAAACATTAATTTAAAATTTTAAACTTTTCTTTATTTAATTGCAGATCATTAATTTTAATGTACGTCAATGTCTGTTATTAAATGTAATGAAGATTAATATTCTGAAATAATGGTAGATATTTTGAATAAAATCTTTTTCCAATTTTGCAACGCTGCAATATTTGCAATGCAAAGTGTATTTTCTGCATCAACTTAAAACTGAATCAAATGTATGAAAATGCCGAAGGCTGGCAGGCCACAGTGAAGTTCCTGGCAGGCCAATTGTGGCCCGCGGGCCACGTGTTTGACATGCCTGCTTTAAGGCATATACCAAAAACGTTTGGGGAAAAAAAAAGTTCCAAGAAAGTTTAAAAAGCTTTCCAATAAAGGAAAAAGTGAGTAATTATTTGAATTCTATTCTTTTTATATTTAAAAAGGACCCTGTGAATGTGTCATCAAAACCAAGATGTTTGAGTGTGAAAAAGAAATTAATGAGCTGCAAACAAACGAAAAAGAAAGCAGGAAGAAACGATAAGCAACGCGTGTTTTCTTTGTTATTATTAAAAAAAAATCGATATCTTCTCTGATAATTTACAGATTGCATTCAAATTTTCAGCAATTTGCAATAATAGTAAATTAGGCTGTATAATAAATTTTTATTAAAATATAATAAGTTATTCAAAAGTTACAGCACCCTACAAAAAGGTCCAGTACAAAATAACTGCAAAGAAAAACAATTGGTCCGAAGTTTCTTGAAAGTCAATATTATCGGAATAAAGCTGCGTTCAGATCGCAATACTTTTTCCTTCAACTAAATTCTTGGAAAGAAAAGTGGGGAAGTCTTTTGTATAGGATCCATTTGCAGTTTCTTTATAATAAAACGGAAACGAGCCAATACCGAACTTCAAGAAGTGGTCAAATGTGTTTGGGCCTTTAGATCATTTGCTCTCCATAGATACGTTTAGTATGCAGAAAGGAGTTGTGCTTGGATTTTTTTTTTCTTTTTATTATTGTTAAAGAAAAAATATTTTTGGTGGCAGGCTTACAAACTGATATACATTTCGAAAAATCAAATTTGTTCAAAATGGGAGCAATATTTTCAAGATTTTACAGTATGTATTTAAAGTAAAAAAACCAACTTATCAAAAAATTTCAGGAAAAAATTCCTGATCCGGAAGTTCCGAAAAATCAGTACTGTAATATAAATATTTTATTCCAACATATTTTTTGGCAATTAGTTATTTTAATAATTTAATTAGTCTAATAATCCAGTTTTTTGCCAGATTTATGCGATGTTTTGGGCATGTTATCATGTCCTTAATAAGGCAAAATAATTATGCCGATTTTTTTCAAAACACTGTCAATATTTGAGGGTGCGGAGATTACACCGGGTGCAGCGTTTCTTCCCTAAATTACGGTATTCTGTGAACACAGTATTTTTTTTAGTGAAGAGTACATATCTACAATAGTTTGGAAGAGACTTGTGTGGTTATCTTATTGAATAAGACTAGCTGAGTTCAATCAACAGAAATGAGAGGTGACTATTTGTAGTGAGATAACCTAGTGCATAGATAATACCTTAACATATAATTTAATGTTGGGCAGGAATAAATCTTGATTATTGAATATTATTTGGAATATACCACTTATTAATTCCCAATATTCTCACATTGTGTCTTATGATTACACACCTACATTGGTGGTGGTGGCAATATATAAACTGCAGACTAAAAATTCAGTTTATGGTGTGCATCACAATCATTTTTAAAATTTGACATTTTTTAAAAAATTGCTTTTATTCAATTTTTTACTCAAAATTTCAATATATGAATAAAAATTTCTATCATTTTTCAAAATAGTTATTTGTTTACTTATTGTTTCCTAATTTACAAACATTGCAAATATTTTCTTTTAATTAAAATATGAATTAAAACAGATATTAAAAAAAGAATAAATAAAATAACTGAATTATGTGTTAAAAGCAGTAAATGGGTAAAATTAAGTCATATTTTAAATGAACAAATAATAACATTGTCAAACAATTTCAGTTAAAAAATATATTTACTACACAAGTGATTTATTTCCTATTTTTAAAAAGTAATTTTTAATGCTTTTGCAAAATTTTAAAACAGGACAAATGATATTTTTATTGAATTAAAAATGTATTTATGCATAAAAAAATAAATAAAATTACACCATATATACAAAAATACATTTAAAAAAGTCTTATTTAAAATTTTCTTATAACACCTTTCTAAAATTCCAGGTAGCAGCAACACTGGTTTACTTAGCCATTTTACACAAAATAAATTTATAAAGGTTTCATTAATCTTCTTTTAAAAAAATTATGAAAATAGCCATTATCTGTCTCAACAGCAGTTGATTCGGCCCTAAGGACTGAAAAATCTCTCAGTCAAAAGAAAATGAATTACAACCTGTTTGATTGTCACTGATCATTAAATTATAATTCAATCTTCAATATATTTTTTAAAATTAGAGTTGATTAGCCTATTTTTAGAGCCTGCAATAAATAAACATAGATTCATTTGAATATATATATATTTAATTTTGACTCTCTACCAAACTACAAAATTTTAGGTAAATTAATGATTCTAATGCCTACGCCTTTGCTAATTTTTCTTAGGCATCATTTTAAAAATTGCAACAAAAGAAATTTTTATACTACATTTTACATTATTACAGTAAATAAAAAATTTTGTCAACTTTGTCAACTCAGTAAAATGTTCAATAAATATAATAAATAATAAAACATGCATAAAATTACTTTTGTAGAAGAACTAATTAACATTTGCTCTTCTTTAGATGAAGTAATCAGAGGAACACGGCAGATAGGCTCTAAATCCATCTCTCTTTTTCTTAAAGCAGATTCACAACATTCAGAAAGTTCCTGAATCAAATAATATTTTGCTTCTGCTAACAGTTCAGCTATTTCTCTAGTTGAATCAGGCAAAGGCACTGATCCATCACGTAGAAAATTCAATATAGTACCAAAATGTCGACCACAGCGATCTATTAAAATCCAACCTGTAAGAAACAAAATATAAACATATTTAAGCTTCACAAATATTATATATATTACATACAAATTAACACAGAACATTTCCCATCCTCCAGAATTAAAGGAATGATATCTTTATCAAAATGTATAGCTTAATCTTTTGTGAATTCAATAGTTTTAATAATATGCATATAATAAAGGAAAACATTACATAACACACTTAAATAATTGCTTTTTTAAAACCGATTACAACATATACAGTAAACCTCCAAAGAGCGGCCAGTGATTGGACTGTGTAAAAGTGGCCGCTTTTTAGAGGTGACCGGTATATGGAGGTTTTGCTTCAACTGATTAGAAAAATAACCAAAACTATTTAATTCAATAAAATACTTCAAAAATATATAATTTTTTATTATTTTTCACAAACAATATTATTTTTCAAGCGAAATTTTTTTAACCACCCGTTAGAAGGTTTGAAATCATTACCGTAAAATACCGTTAAATCCGCCCCCCCCAAACATAATGAAAAATCGTACAATAGTTAGAGGGGGGCGCTTACACGGGATTTTTCCGCGATCGTTCAACAAAATTTATAGGAATGAATCATGATGAAATGAATGAATCGTTGAATGAGTCATAAATTTTGATACTTGAAAAAATTTGGGTTTAAAAAAAAAAAAAAAAAAAAAAAAAAAAAAACGTAAATTCTCTCGAAAAAACGCAGAAGAAAGGAGAAATTTGTAAAAAAAAAAAAAAAAAAAGCCAAAACAAGCATGAAATCAATTGAAAAATTTTGAAAAAACGCACATTTCATCAAAGATTCATGATTCATTCATTTCATAATGATTCACCCCATTCTCAATCACGTTTGAGAATGAGAAGGGAGGGCGCTTTCTCGGGATTTTTTGAAAATTTCAAATTCTTTATAAAGTGGGGAGGGGGCGTTTGATCGGGAAGGGCGGATTAACGGTATTTTACAGTAATACCAAGTTCTTTGGCAATTTTCAATGTGCTTTCTTACAAAATGGAACCTGAAATTGGTAAATTTTTAGATCTGCAATTTCTAAACCATTCTAATAGCATTTCATTAATTACTTCATTCCCAATTTTGCGACATTTGACTTTGTTTTCTAGGCTTTCGCCTCTAAGATGTTTCTCAAGATGCACTTCTTTATGCTTTAAAATTTCATTTTTTTACGTTCTTCCGCATCCATATTTTTCTACTAATTTCTGTGCTCTAATGCCCATCTTACCATCATCAATAACCTTCAATTTTTCAGTGAGTGATAAAAATGTCTTTTTATAAATGTTACTCATGTTTGATTTAGAAAACTAGAAACAAATGGCTAGCGAAGGCTAGTTACCGTTTTTTTTCTCTGCGTAGACAGAGAGGAACCATATAGAAACGAGAGAGGGGTGAAGGCATCAACATGACCATATTAAATAAAGGTTTTCAAATTTGATGTGTTTTCACTGCCAATTTCAAAATTACTGCCAATAGTGAAAAAAAAAAAATTGTAAAAAAATATTTATTATCCACATTCAAGGGGGTGTGAAGAGAAAACTGCGCCCGGGGGCAAAGTGTCAATTTGGCACCCCATCTCCCCCAACTTTTTCTTGTAACAACCCAAAAAAGACGTTGGTAGCATAAATTTGGCACTCCCTAAATTCCCGCGCCCGGGTCGACCACCCCTTTCAGACGGTGCAGTCCACATTGTGCGTGTGAGCTAGTGCAAAAATATAAATGAAGACACAAAGTTAAATTTCAAACTATATTTTAAATTAGTAAAAGAAGTTTCTCACTTCAATTTAACATACCTTAATTTGTTTATGTTACTTTCGCAATTGGCTTGTGTCACTGTGAGAATGAATACACGTGTACACAGAGTTTCTCCAATACGACTCCACAGAAGTGTGTGGAGAGGGAGAGGGGAGGAAAAAGGCGAGCACATTATTGGACGAAATAAAAAGTTCTCTTTACTAGCAGCAATGGAGAGAGAGGGGGGGTTGACAAAGCAGGTGTCTAAAACAAAGGATTTTTTTAATGTGCACGCAATTTACAATGTTCTCTGCTTCTTTTGGTGGCCGTGTCGGAGTGAATTTCCTTGACCGCGGCCGGTTTTTAGAGATGACGGTATTCGGAGATTCGATCTCATTCCATTCTATGAAAAAATGGCCGGTTGTTAGAGGTGACCTCTCTTCAGAGGTGACCGTTAATGGAGGTTTTACTGTATTCATGTTTTTCTATATAAAATAAGGTTACAGACAAAGATAATAAATGACACATTTATAGTTTAGAATTAATTGCCATTGATAATGATTTGAAGTTAAATTGATGCAGAACCAATAAATATACTTTACCCCCTATGCCTATGATTTTTATTGATGTTTGCTTTGTTATGGGTGTTATCAATTGTGTGACAAAGTATTATTTAGAAAGGTGAGGAAATACATAATTTTACTCGCCATTGGAGAGTGTATTTTTATTTTCATTTTTTATTTATTTATTTATTTTTTTTTTTTTAAAGTTATGAGCTATATTTTGCAATTTTTTAAATTATCACAATGTAAACATGGAACTAAATTCTATTTTATACTATTCTTTCTTGCACATCTCTCTTAATTTTATACTTGAAATATATATATAGAACCATTAGAAAATACTACAAATCAACATCAATTTGTGGAAAATTGCGTTAATGACAAATTATATCAAACAGAGGAGTTGTCAAAAATTGGAAATGTAGTATTAGCTCGTTATCAAGGGCAATGCTAAATAGCTACATTAATTGCGATTAATTTCTGAATAGAAATCAGGATAGACCTAAAAATGATTTCCATATTGCCTGATCAATCACAAATGAGAACGTAATTCAAAGATAAATATTAGATAAATAATAAGACAATAATAGAATTATCATTATATTAATATCATTAGAAAACTATTTCAAAGAAAAATATTAGAAAAATAATTAGACTGTAATTGGATTATCACAAAGATAAACTTACAAATATCAATCGCAAATAGAATAATTGCCATTGAGAACAGACTTCAAAGAAAAAATATTAGAAAAACAAAATAAGACTATAATTGAGTTAATTGATTTCAATGGAAAAACAATGTCAAAGAGAAATAATTAGACTATATTGAATTATCAAAAAGATAAACTTACAAATATCAATTGCTTCCATGTGATAGCAATCACACTTTGCATACAGTCACATTATACAGTTAACATCGAAGTTAACACAGAATCCAAATAGTTTTAATTAATAATAGGTAATTAAAATAACTATTTTCAAAAATAATTAATTACAACACAAAAGTAGACAAAAAAATTTTTTGAACTAAATAAAAATAGTTAAACTATTTAATACTAATAACAAATTTTCATTTATAATTATAGAATTACTTAAATCGATTAATATCGATAAATATTGGCATCATGTAAAATAACTACAAATTAACTACAAGAGCGTCAGAGGCGTCATCTTTAGTTTCTAAACACAATAAAATAATGCAAAAAATGATCAACTCTGTAAAAACAAAATTTTACAATTACGATATTTATTTGTTTAAAACTGGGTTGGAAAAAACCATGTCTTTTTTTTAAAAACATAAAACGTTTTTTTTTTTTTTTAAACTAGGTTTTTTTGGTTTAAACCGGATATCGATTTGTAACAACCTACATACAGTGGATTATGTAGGTAATTGAAAGGAAAAAAAAATCATATTTCATTTTAATCAGTTAATCCTATACATAAAAAAATAAATAAATAAATAAATAAAGAAAAAAATAAAAATGACCAAGGCCCACTGTAAGAAATTATAAGTCTATACAGTACAAAGTCTCAAATCCGGACATCCAAAATCCGGACATTTTTCTAACTAGCATTTTTTTTTTTTTTGGTAAGTATCAAATTTTGAATTCTTAAAATGATTGAAAACTTGTCCACTACTATAATAATTCTTATAGGCCCTAACGAAAATTTGGGATCGCCGTGACACGACCCGGTAGCGCCATCGAACAGAAATTTAGGGGGAGCCAAATTTATACTATCAGCGTCAACGTCATTTTTGGCTTGTCAGAGAAAAAGAAAAAAATATCAAGCTGTTAGCAAAAAAAAAAAAAAAAAACGCTTATTGAGATTTAAATATAAAATCCATATCTTTTTGAGTAAATTCGCCAATTTCTCTCAAATTTTCCGCAAGTTGAAATAATTTTAAATTAGTCTGTGTAACAAATTTTTATTAGAATACAATTCGTTATTAGAAAGTTACAACGCCTACCAAAAATGTCCACTTAACAAAAACTGAAAGAAAAAGTAATAAACCATCTGCGGTTTATTTGTGTTCACTCATCTGGCTGTTCAATGAAATCGGAGGAAGTTGAATGTTTACTGAATCCGATCTACTTTGGACGCAGAAAGAAAACATGGGTTGATTTTTTAAAAATTTATTTATTCTTTTTAGCTTAAGTTTCTACTTTCGTTTATTCTTTTTATCTAAACATTTAAAAAATGAAATAAAAAATGCAAAAGTATACAATCCAAAATGAGATGTTTATAAAGCTTAGAAAATCATCAAGGCTCTTATCCCCGTCATGCGAAGAGCCTATGTGCTAATGGTAATCCTATGGGGAGGTTAATTTCTATTATCTCGTTTGCATTTCGACATTTTTATTTTATTTTATTTTTTATTTATTGCAATGAATAGCTGAGATGCATCTCGATATCGCTCCTTTTTTACTTTTTTGTATGTGATGGCAAATATTTTTTTAGGTTACTTTCACTTTCAAAATCGGTCTTGAGAATGAAAATTCCATTCTAAAAAATCTATCGTTGAAATGCCAATACAAGAGGGATTTCCTCAAAAGAATGTTGAACTTTATAAATAATCATAGCGATGTTCGGGATTTTATTAAACAGTTCAATATTAAAGGTGCAATCTGGAGTTTAGCGCGAGTGTGGGAAAATGTAACAGTAGGAACTCTAAAACATGCGTGGCACAATTTATGTCCAGCCACTTTGTTTACTGATGATAATGAACCTGATTTTCAATAGTTCCGTAACTGCTAAGCGTGTGCCCTCAAAAATGAAATATTCGATCTGTTGAATTATGCTAGAAATTCACTTAATCTGGATTATAAAGATGTAGAAGACGTGATGGACATTCATAAGGATGCACCAGTTGTTAATAAATAAACGGACGCTGAAATCTGTGACATGGTAATGAAACAAAATGATGTGGATTCAAACAGTGACAGTGAGGAAGAAGATTGCAACACAGAAGAAAAGATTCCTTTAGAAAAAGTTCTCAATTTACATCGTAACAGGACAGGAACTGATGTCTATTTACATTAATCAAAAAAAAAAAAGTTTTCGCCGAGAAATCTAAATGAATGAAGCAGCGCAAAATAACGGACATGTTCAAAAGACAATAGTGAAAAATTTAATTTATTAACTAACATTTGTTGTGATTCAGATAAGCTTTTATTTATTTTTATTAAAATAATAATCTGATATCTACTTTAGTTTTATATTTTTTTCCAGTATTGTAAATGTGTTTCTGGTGTAAATAATTCGTGGGGAAAGGGATTCAATGTGGATATATATATATATTTTTTTTCCTTTAAAAAACTTTTTTTAAGGTTATCTCATTATTATTTAAAATATCTTTAATAATATTATTTTTCAGTGCTAAAAATGCAATTTTGATATAAATCACGTACTTTTTTTTAGAAAGGGGGGAAGGTCTAAAAATGATCTGAAATTCGGAATCGCCGAGGTCCGGAGGATTCCGGATTTTGGACTTTGTACTGTATATATATATGAAAATAGATTGTAATAATAGTTAGCTAAGTATTTTTTTAGGTTATGTGCATTTTGTCATATTTTTCATCTTATTGGCTTGTAAAATTAATCCTTAGTTGGTAACATTTTCTGAAAATTCCCCCATCCCTGGTAATTTATTTTTGACTAAAATGTTGTGTATATTAAATGAAATAAAATTACACAATTTTGTTTCAAATTTTTAGGTTTTTGCATTGTTAACCAATTTAAATAAGAATAAAAACTGAGAATTTGAAACCAACTTCTTACATTTAAACCACAGTATTTATAGCTTATATTGCAGGCTATAAAAATATGCCTTTTTTTATGAGTTATATTTTGCAACTTTCTAAATTATCACAATGTAAACATGGAAATTAATTCTATCCTATACTTTTCTTTGTTGCAGATCTCTTTTAATTTTATACTATAAAAATACATAGAGATATGAAAATACATTTTAATAATAGTAATTAAGTATTTTTTTAAGTCATGTGCATTTTGTCGTAGCAGTTTTCATCTTAATGGTTTGTAAAGTTAATCCTTGGTTAGTAAGATTTTCAGAAAATTCCCCACCCCTGGTTATTTTTGACTAAAATTTTGTATATATCAAATGAAAATAGAATTGCCGTATTTTTTGGAGTATGCACCTCTGAAAATACATTAAAATAAAACAAATATTCGTCAGAAGCACAGCACTTACGAAAATACATCAAAATGTTAAAAATTGTGTTTTATTCCGTGTTTTTTTGCATTTTGCGGTGATTTTTGTACATTAGTGAAATGAATCCAAATTCAAACTGTTAGTAAAATACAGTATATTTTGTACATTTTTTAGATAAAATTTAATTTGAATTCATGCAGTCATTTTTTTTTTTTTTTTTTTTTTTGTAAAATTTTTTACATAATTTTTATAGTTTTTTTTTTCTTTTTCACAGAAAATTCAAAACAGAAATCCTGCTTTAAGAATTAATATAGAACAATAATTATGTTCTCTGCAATTTTCGATTTTTTTTAATTTTAGTTTTTTTTATTAATTTTATTTTAATACTCTTCCCCCCCCCCCCCCCCCAACCAAAAAAAATCTGTACTACTTGGTTATCCCGTCGACCAAAAAATTATAGCCAAATTATAAGATTAAATGCTTATAATCTATGATTGTGAATGTCATATTCAATGACATTAAATATGGCATGCATGTTTAAAACGTCATGAAATGATTTTTTATTTCACTTTTTATTTGTATTCTTATTTATGTTTTACTAATTTTTTTGTTCTTTTGTTATTTAAACTAAAAATTATGTAAACATGTATAACTTGGCTGTTAGTTTGGCGATTTTTATAATTTGGCAAAAACGGTCGACGGGATAACCAAGTAGTACCAAAGTGTGCTTACTGTCCCAAAATTGATGACTTCAAAGAAGCTCTGATGGAATACTTTGAAGAAAATATGGTTGAGAACATAACTTACAAATAATGGATTATAGTTGATCTTTGGACTTTTGAAACCATGACTAAACCAGTTGAGGATTTTGTTCAAGAATTTAGTAACAAGTTAGTGCTTCTAAAAAGACATTTTGTGGCAAAACAACAATCACAGTTTTTTGCTTAAAAGAAGTTGACATTGGAAGAAAATGAAGTTGTGGTAATAAGAGACTTTGCAGAAAACCATTCATTTGTCTTGTAAAATGAAACACAAGGTTTCCACTGAAACAATTCTATGGCCACTGTGCACCCAGTCATCGTTTACTACAAAGAAAAAGACCAAGAAATAGACAATCGGATTCTACTGCATAAAAGTATAGCATACCTGCCAACATGTCAATTTTGAAATCCTTACAATTTTCACGGTGTATTCTATTCTTACATGTTTAAAAATGCCTAAAATATGGATACACAATGCAAAAAGTAATATCATTTCATAACAATACTTTTTATGCTACTTTTATTTTAAATTTATATTTTTATATTTTGAAAAATAAAAACATGAGGTTGCACAAGAAAATGTTTTTGCAATTTCATATTTTGAGAACATGTTTCCAAAAAATTGTCCTGCATGATGATCTGTAATAGATAAGAGCAGATTAAATTCACAAAAAATTTTCTGAAAGGTTATAGCAGTTGAGGGGGTGGGGAGTATATCTATGTGCATTAATTTTGCATTTTTACTGGGTATCTCTGATGAAATGCACAATTTTTCAGCGATCCTTTCACAGAATTTGCATTTTTTACACGATCTTTTGATGAAATTGCTTTTTACAATGATCTTTTGACAAAATCGGTATTTTTACAAGCAATTCTTTGACAAAATTCACTGTTTTCCACGACCCTTTCGCGAAAGTTGTGTGATCTTTTCATGAAATCGGTGTTTTATTCGCAATCTTCAAACAAAATCGGCGATTTATCTGCAATGTTTTAGCAAAATCGCCAATTTATTCCGATCTTTTGTCCAAATCGGCGGTTTTCTCACGATTATTTGACAAAATCGGCTATTTTTCCGTGATCTTTTGACGAAATCGGCATTTTTTCAACAATGTTTTGATAAAATTAGCATTTTTCCGCAATCTTTTCTCAGAAACTGTGTTTTATCCCCACGATCTTTTGACAAAATCGGCGTTTTTTCCGTGATATTTTGATGAAATCAGCATTTTATTTTTAATGATCTTCTGACAAAATATTTTAAAGCAATCCTTTCTCAAAAACTCCATTT
Organism: Maratus speculifer; assembly: GCA_964019185.1. NCBI lineage: Eukaryota > Metazoa > Arthropoda > Arachnida > Araneae > Salticidae > Maratus > Maratus speculifer. The sequence goes on from OZ025298.1 coordinate 56,949,399, forward strand.
CTCCCCGTGATCTTTTAAAGAAATCGTCATTAAATCTGCCATCTTTAAATGAAATCGACGATTACCCCCAGTCTTCGAACAAAATCAGAGTTTTATGTGCGATATTTTGATGAAATCTATGTTTTTTTTTCCGCGACCCATCCAGGAAATGTCGCGTTTTTCAGCGATCTTTTGACAAAAACATGGACGAAATGTGTGCTTTTTCGGTGTTCCTTTCACGAAATTTGCATTTTTCTGTGTGCAAAACCATACTGTTCATCCGTACAACCGTACACTTAGAATAAAATCCATACATTGTATGGCCAAACCGTACAAGTTGGCAACTATGGTATAGTATTCATCTCAGACTGCTTAACACACAACACAGTCCTTGTACTTGTTTTCCAGAAAAAGCTAATAGAATTTTTGAGAGGTATTTTCCTTAAGGGAGACCCGTACCCCATTTTCGGCCAAAAATCATCAAAAGTTCAAAATTTTTTTTTTCTCAGAAAACGATAAAATACATATTTGCGAATATCCATGCAAAATTTCAGAACTTGGGGACACCTGGAACAGGTAGAAAATGAGCTTTTTAAATTGTACTCACTATAGAGTTTAAAGGACTAGCAGCCATTTAAAACGTGTTTTCCTGAAAATGACTTTTTTCATATTTTGCCTAAGTTCAAAGTACTAAGGCTTAGTAGTAAAATGATTTAGAAACAAAGTGTTTATGTTTTTAGAATCTTAAAAAAATTTGAAACAAAAGTAAGGAGAGAGATTTTTTTAACTATTTCTGAAAATTTTATATAAATCGGTAAACATGAAAATTATAACGAATTTAAGGAAATTTACCATGCGTATTTATATTTATTTTTTTCTTAGCCGATTAAAATAGAAAATTAAAAATATCTCTCCTTAGTTCTTTTCTATATACTATAACACTATTTAAGAAATTTTAGTAATACCAAAATATTGAAAACTGCAGAGTTTCTCCCAGAGGGTTTCAGGAGGGCGCTCCGCCCCTCTTGCCCTTTAGTTTTAAAAATAGCGCCCCTCTTGTCTCTCATTCAAAAAAATAGCGCCCTTCTTGCCCCACATTTGAAAAGATGCAGCCCTTCAGTGATGATGCGGACGCGCTATAACGCGTAAATTATGTAAAAAATCGTCGACAAAACACAAAAAATAGCGCTTACACGCCCCACAGGATGTGTAATTTCGTCAAAGAATTGCGAAAAAAATGTAAAATTTCACAAAAAAAAATTGCGAAATAACGACTTCGGCAAAATTCTAAAAAAAAAAAAATGGCTATTTTCGTCACAAAATCCCGTAAAAACAGCAGATTTCCTTAAAAGATCATAAAAACGACAAATTTCGTCCAAAAATCGCGATAAAACGGAAAATTTTGTCAAACAATTCATGAAAAACGGCAATTTTCATCAAAAAAATCGCGATAAAATGACAGATTTCGTCAAAATATTTGCGGAAAACAGCAAATTTCATCCGAAAATAGCAATAAAACGGAAAATTCTGTCAAAAGATTTACGAAAAAGGCTAATTTTGCCATAAATTCTCGAAAAAACGTAAAATTTGTCAAAATATCCTAAAAGGACGTCAGATTTAGTCAAAAGATCGTGAAAAAATGCAAATTCCGTAAAAGAAACACACACACACAAAAAAGTTAATGCCAGAAGTGAATTTTTTGTTCTAAAAACTAATATTCCTGCTTCAAAATTGTGCTTTTAATGCCCAAAAAGCGGATTTTCCTGCTTTACAATCAAGGCGTGTAAAGAGAAAATTGCACCTGGGGCATAATTAGAATTTGAGGCCTTCCCCCCCTCTCAACTTTTTCTTGTGACAGCCCAAATAACATTAGTAGTATAAATGTGGCCCCCTAAATTTCTCCACCCGAGGCGACCTCCTCCCCCCCCTCCCAGTTCACAATCCGTTTGACTGTCCAAAACTTTTTAAATGTGAATCCTGAAAGGACCCGTTTATGAAACGAAAAGAATCCTTTATTCAACAAAAGTATTCTTTTAAAAAAGAAAAAAAAAAGTCTTTTTCAATAAATCAGGCTTGCTCCTTAACAGTCTTAACAAAATCGGCCGTTTTTTCACGATCTTTTAACAAAATTTGTTGTTTTTTCACGATCTTTTAACAAAATTTGCCGTTTTTTCGCAATCTTTCATGAAATTTGTTGTTTTTCGTGATTTTTTAAGAAAATTTTTCTTTTCGTTCAATTTTTTTGGCGAAATTTTTGTTTTTTCTCGATTTTTTGACGAAATTTCTGTTTTTTCACGACTTTTAACCGCTATATTCAACTCTATAAAAGTGCCCTTAAAAATCAAAAAAGTGCCCTGAAGAATGTAAAAAGTGCCCTTTTCAGAATAGTAGCGCCCTGCCCCTTTTTAAACCTGGGGGAAACTCTGAAAATTGAATGAGGAGTAGTAATTTTAAAAAGTATTTTTTGAAAAAAAAATCATAAAAATCCCCATAAAAAAATATACTTTTTAATAAAAAGTGAATTTGTTTGCTAATTATTCCTTACAAGAAGATTCTTAAATAGTACACCAAAATTCATTACTTTAAAATCAATAATAAAAATGTTGGGTTTTTTCTTACGGTTCTCCCTTAACTTGAAGAAACTGTACTACTTTTCAGATAGCTCAGCAGCTCAATACAGAAACTGCAAGAATTTTGTTAATGTTTGAAGAATGTTATGATAAAGATTTTGATGGAATTAAGGCCGAGTAGTATTTTTATGCAATGGCACATGGTAAAGGTGTATGTGATGAAATAGGTGGCACAGTAAAGAGCCTTGTTGCTAAAGCCAGCCTCCAAAGTTCAACAGACAATCAATTATTGACACCTTTTTAACTTTTTCATTGGGGGGGAGGGGTGAGAAACATACTCTCTGCCACTTTTTTTTATGTGACTAGGGGGACTCCGCCCCCCTGCTTGCTACGCTCGCCAATCCCCCCCCCCCCCCCGCGTAATTGCTTCGCGATTCCAAGTTGTAGACTACCCTTGCTTGCTGCACTCGCCAATGCCCCATGGTATGAATAAGCAGTTGCAGATCTTTCAAATGATGTGTCACACGACTGGTGTTGTAAAAAAATTAAAAATGTGCTCCCCCTTGGGGCAGAGGGTGGGTGACACACAAGACATCCATAATATGAATAAGCAGTTGCAGACCTTTCAAATGATGTGCACACGACTGGTGTTGTAAAAAAAATTAAAAATGTGCCCCCCCCCCCTGGGGGGAGCAGAGTGTGGGGGTGACACACAAGACATCCACAATAATGAATAAGCAGTTGCAGACTTTTCAAATCATGTGTCACATGACTGGTGTTGTAAAGAAATTAAAAATGTGGCAAAATATTACAGTTATCGCCAAGTTGGCGTAACTTTTGGTGACTAATTTTGGTCACCAAATTTGGCGATATATCGCCAAGTTGAGGACAAACTTGGCGATTGTTGCTGATGGTAACCTTTCCCTCTTTATGGTAACCCATATGGTGATGCATAGACGGAGCCCTTTCCTGATTGGTCTATTCTACTCATGGAAGGAGTGGTCCGCCCAGATTCGTTATTTCCGGAAATCTTACACATCAGCATCATTCTAGGAGTCTCTCCTTTTAAGGCTAGTTTTTTTTTTTACTGTAGAAGGACTAAGGAGGAATATGTTGAAGAAGAAAAGGTGTTAAATTCAAGATTTAAAGAAGCTGTGGCAGTTGTTGAGACTCAAAAATTTCATGCATTCAACCTCCTTGATAAAGACAAAGTTGAAATGAAGATATACTCTTTTTCTGACAATATTGAAACACAAAGTTCAGATGAGTCCTAGAGATGAAGACGTTTTGTTTGAAAAAATTGTGGGGTATATTGCTTATGCCTATGAGAATGAGTGGTGGTGACGTATGTTTATGTTCTTATACAAAAGATCAGATTGAAGAAGACAAAGTTTCTTTTCTTCATCCAAGCAGACCATCTCCGTCGTTCACTTACCCTAGAAAAGCAGACATTTTGACAGTACCAAAATACTTTACTTTATGCAAACTACATCCAATCACTGCAACAGGCAGCACATATGTAGTACCCAAAGAGGAAATGGAAAGAACAGGTCAAATTTTTCACAAAAAAAAAAAAAAAAAAAAAAAAAAAAAAAATACTTGTACTAAGATCTAAAAATTGAGCTTCACTGTGCCAAATTGAGTAGGTAATTTGTTAAATAAAAAGATTTGTTTATTTAAACATCTAAAATTTATTATTTGTCTTTTAATAAAGCAGGCTAATCTTAAATTTTTCCAATTTGTATTTGTTTCCATGCAAGTAACACTTCGGGCTAAACTGTGCAACATACTTTAAAGTGTTTTTTATTACAGATTTACATGAACATTGATACAGAAAATATTTTTTTTTCTTTATGATACCATAGGAGTACCATCATAAAATTTGGCATAAAAGTTGCTAAAAAGGTTTTAATTTTTTTCAAAAAAAAAAAAATCAAAAATTCTGATTTTAAATAAAAAAATATATATAAATTTTTTACAAAAAAAAAAAATAAATAAATAAATAAATAAAAATAAATAAATAAAAAAATTAATAAAATAAATAACTTGGTTACATTATATATCTTATGAAAAACCATAAAAAACTGAAAAAAAATGAGGCAAATTTTAACTCTCTAGATCAAATAGTTTGCAAGTTATAACCAATTAAAGATTACAAAACTATACAAATTTTGTAAAATTTTCAAAATTTCATAACTTTAAAATGAACTGTCGAACAAAAATTAAACTTCAATTTTCATCTCATAAGTACAACAAACAGGTAAAAAACCAATCTAAAACATTGACATAAAAAAACATTGTTTTATTGGTTGATTTCATGTGGAATTATTCATATCATTGATTAGAATTTGAAATTTATATGAATAAATTTACTTTAAAAAACACAAAGAAAAAAAACTTTTTTCAACCTTATACTTTGATCAACTGAATTTGTTGAGCCCTTGAAACAAAAATAAAATTAAACAATACCTTCAGAATCTGTCAAAACTTCCATACGGCCACTAAACATGGCCCGAAGCATGCTGTCATGTTTAGTGAGTGTTCCTATAGTAGTATAATGCAATGAACCACCAACATTTAATTTCACATATTGACTAGGGGCACCTTTAATTACTGTTCTATGGTCACCAGACATAACAGACTTTCTTCTAGGCACCAATGTGACTGTTATGATCAGTTTATTCTCCTAGAAAATAATATTGTATTTTAGACACCCAACAAAACAAAATGAACACACATATATACACAAAGAAAATTATATATTTTTATTTTAGGAGTCCTAAATTTTGAATATATATATGTATACAGTGATGCCGCTGAACTTGAAAAATCTTAGGTCCCGGGGACCCAGGACTTCTAAAATTCTGGGTCCCTTTTTCAAAAAAGCAGATCCCCACTAATAAGTCATATTTTTAGACGCAAAAATTGAACTTGTTCATTTGCAAAAGAAAAATTAAATGCAATATTTATTGCTTTAATTAATGTATAAATAATTAAAGCCAATATTATTTTTTAAACTATTAAGCGATATTTACTTTTACTTTTTATAAAAATAAATGTGCAAGATACAAATTATAAAATAATAATTATTTGAGTGTAGAAGATAACAAGTATCACTATTGTTCATTTTTTTTTAAAGGGGTAAAACTGATTTATTGAAAAAGACATTTTTTCTAAAAAAAAAGGAATACTTTTCAAAATAATCAGAACAATCAAAAACAGATTGTGAAGCAGGATAATCTGTTTTTAGAGAAAAAAAAAAAATAATAATTTAAAAAAAACTATTTGGAAGCAGGGAAGTTAGTTTTTAGAAAAATTCCATCCTGTCATTAACTTTTTTTCGTACCCCTTTGACAAAAATTGCATTTTAAAGCTTTTTCTTTTTTTTTTTTTTTTTTTTTTTTTTTTTCACGAAATTTGCCGTTTTTTCGTGATTTTTTGACGAAATTTGTCGTTTTTTTCGCGATTTTTTAACAAAATTTATCGTTTTTTCACGATTTTTTAACGAAATGAGCCGGTTTTTAATGATCTTTTGACGAAATGTGCTATTTTATCACGATTTTTTGATGAAAATTGCTGTTTTCGCAAATTTTTTTTGACAAAATTTGTCATTTTATCACGACTTTTGGATGAAATGTGTCTTTTTTTGCGATTTTTTTTAGGAAATCTGCTTTTTATTCAAAAATTCGAGATTTTGTAATAAAATTAGCCATTTTTGCGAATCTTTTGACGAAATTCGCCGGAAATTATTCGTTATTTCGGGATTTTTTTAAACAAAATTTGTCTTTTTTGTGATTTTTTGATGAAATGTGCCGTTTTTTTGCGATCTTTTGCCGAAATGTTTCGCTTTTTTCCAATCTTTAGACGAGATGTGCCATTTTATCACGATTTTTTCATGAAAATTACTGTTTTTCGCGAATCTTTTGACAAAATTTGCCGTTTTATCATGATTTTTGGACAAAATATGTCGTTTTTTTCACTTTTTTTTTTTTTGAGGAAATCTGAGTTTTTTCGGGATTTTGTAACAAAATTAGCCATTTTTCTTGCAAAATTTTTGATGGAATTTGCCGAAAATTATTAGTTTTTTTGCACAATTTTTTGCGAATATTTGATGAAAATTACGTGTCTCACGGGACGCATAAGCTCTATTTTTTTTGCGTCTCCTCACTGATTTTTTACGTATTTTATGCACTATAGCGCGTCCGCGGCATCCCTGTATATATAATACCATTAATAGTATACAATATTAACCATTTGAATTTAATAGAAAAAAAAAAAAAACATATTGAACATGAGGAAAAATTTAAATTACTAATATATAAAACTATCAATACTAATTATAATATATGAACCATTAAATCTAATAACTTATAGCACATTGAACATGGAAAGAAAAAACATAAAATTAATATGAATACAAATGGAATTTGTAGAACCAAAGCAGAATCTTCAGGTTCCAAATACTTTGGAACTACAAATGAAGTGTGTGGTTTTATCTTCCTATTTGCCATGAAAAAGAAAAACAATACGAATTTGGGACTACCAACACACATAAAACCAAAATTCATTAAAAAAATACCAAGTAATCCACAGTGGATATGGAGAAAATAAAAACAAAGAGTTATATCCACGTGTAGACTTCAAGGTCGCAAAAACATAGAAAATGTTACGAGAAATAACATCAATAACAAAGAACAACATATTACTGAATTGGACATAAAATTGAAAAGGAGAAAAAATAAAAATAATACCTGTACACATCATAATATTAAATTTATAAATTAATTAAAAGTAGAATAATGTAATTACAGAAAAAATAAAACATACTGACATAGTTTACCTTATTATTATTTAAATCAATAACATTTATTTTTACTATGCTGGGCTAAACTCAATATCTTAATTTAGTATGATAATAAAAGATTAAAAAATAGCTTATTAATAAATGTACCCTATACATTGAGTTTGAGTAGTGATATAGTACTCACATTTATTAAAAGTGAAGTGCATATTAATAATGTAAATAAATTTAACTATTATAATACAATAGATATAACTAAACAATTAACCATATATTGGTGTCAGTTAAACTACATAGAAATTTTGTACCAAATTAACGTATAAATTTCCCACTCTCAATTTTTTATTATTTTTTTTTAAATTTATACGTTTTATCAGACAAGACCGCCTTCTTCCGGACTCTAACATCTACCCACCCAACCAACCTATTATATACATTTTTAAAAATATTTTTTAATTTTTAATTTATTATTATTTTTATGTTTTAATAATTTTTTTGTACTTTTTTTATGCAAAGTGTTTATTATTAGATCATGTAATAACCAATTGTATATTAAAAAATGTATGAATTTTTTAAGAAAACCATTATTTATAGAATCATAAACAAGCTTTTTAATATTAGTATTAATTAAATGAGAAGAACCTAAACATTTTATTCTATATAAATGATTAAGGATTACATTATGATTATACAGAATTATGAAGACAGGATTTGAAATTAGTAAATGTATTAACTTTAAAATTAAATTCTTTCCTTTTGTCATAAATATCAGTTATTAATTTGTTTTCTTTTATTATAATTTGAAGATATAAAAAGTTAATGGTACTAGGACTTCCCTCAGAGGGATAAGTCTGAGCGATATTGCTGAGAATACACATTTAATAACTTGCGATAAGTAAAGAAAATAAGATGTTACCTTTAATTGGTCATTCATTGTGATAAAATATGATGAAAATAAGAATATTGAATCATAGAATTACAAAATCTTATATATAAAGTTGCATATACTATTTTTATAAAAGAAAAGCAAACCATGCATGGATATAAAATTGGAAATATGCAAAATGTTAAAAGTAATACAGAAAATAAAATACCAAATTTTCCTATATTGTAAATATAACTCTTTGAAATGATGTCATGAGCATAAACAGAAGTTTCGCACCGATTTGAGAAACTACTGATGGACCACGTTTGATAGGTACCTGGACAGAACTGCGCATGGGCGAAAAGAGCGAGTCCATGTCGAAAATGGGTAGATTCGTACAATCTCGAGATGAGTTTGTTTATTAAACACCCTAGATATGTCGAATTTTTTTTTACGAATATCTTTTTGTTGCTGTAATTGAATTATATGTTTTTAAATATTATATTGTAATTCTGTTACATTAAAATAAGTTATAAAAAGTCAAATATAATAAAAAAGATGATTTAAAGGTGTGATTATTAAACTTAGCTTAATAATTTTTCCCTCGCAACATAGCGTAACTTAATCTTTTTAGAAATAGCGGCTGCATGGCGTGATTTTAAAACTTCAAATTCAAACTTCAAACTTCAAAAATCAAAACTTCAAATTCAACAGATTGGCGGTTTTTTTAAATTATTTTTTTATATTATAGTGTATATTATTTATTTATATTATTTACATGTATTGGATATGAATATGGCGCAGATATCATATACGCACAGGGTTTAGTACAATTTTTTTCTAACATCAATTTGGCGAAAACCACATTTTCGTATACGAGTTACATATACATTTTTAAATTATTTTTCTATTATTTAAAAAAATAACAATAAATAAAATTTTTTTTAATTATATTAAATTTTAAAAAACTAATAACTATAGAACAAAAAACATTTATATAATTTGAAAAAAGATAATTTAATGTAAATAAACAGTTTATCAAAATATAAACAAGAATAACAGGGTTACCATATTAGGCAAAATAACGCCATTTTGGCACCAAGTAAATCCCAGTGAGTATATGACATACATGTGCCCTGAATATTTAAGTTGTTAGAATTGGCGAATTTCTCGAATAGCCGCCAAGTCAGATGCCAAGCAATTGTTAAATCTGCATTTTAGCCATAAATATAAATGTAAAAGAGAAAAAAAAACAGACATGTTTTTATTAAAATTCCTAAAAATGTAGGGGGAAATATATACTTTGGAAAGGCTTATTCCGAGAATTGATAGAAGGAGAACAATCTATTTAATTTAAAATAAAATTTTATTCAGAACAAAAATGAAAAGTACCTAAAAGTAATCTCCGCCTCATAGGCTAATCCCCCTAAAGTCTGAATGGAATCGGCTGGGCATTCTGCCAAATGAAGACCTTGCATCAATGGTATATCAATATAAATAACATAAACTATTATGTTCGAAGAGAATGGAGTGTATTTTATATGGTGTGAAATCCGTCCGAATAGTTTATAATGTTGAATATCTCTTTGCCATAGATGCAATGAGGTTGTCGATAAGAGTTAAGGAATCCTTTTTTTAAAATTTGTCCTAAACGAGCACTTACATCTTATAAGTTACTGTGATGCAAAAGTTGTAGTTTCTGACCCCAACAGTATCCTAGAAATTGCAATATTCTCAATTAATTGGGTTTAAAACTTTTTCTAGAAAAAAAAAATGTTTAATTTGTGAAATTAAATTGTCGAATGTTTTAGAAATCGTTCATAATAAGAAAATTGTATCTTAAAAGTTGCCACAAAAAAAAAAAAAAAAATTAAATTTTTAGTCATATCAACATCAAAGAATTCTCAATTTTAGAACTTTTTTTGTTCGTGCTTTGATGGTGATTATTGTTCCTACGAAAAATGTTCCTAGTATATTTTGCAGCAAAGATGGTTACCAACATTTTTTGCCCACATTATTTTTTAAATCGGCTAGATACTCCCAATGATAACGAAAAAGACACAAAAGTTAATGCTTTATAGCATAGAAATACAGAATCAAAAGCTATTTATCTCCTATTGTATACACATAAATTATCTAATTAGTGCTAGCAGATGCATTTTTAAATATACATAGATCAATATAATGCTTCATTTTTATTTTATTAGTATTTCTTAGTATTCATTTTTCATTTATTTGTATTATTCAGTAAAAAACTCACTTTCTTAAGCCCGAATTATGTCAAACTTTTTATAAAAGCGCCTAAGTCCCTATAACAGCGAAGTATTGTGAAGAGTATTAAATACAAGGTAGTAAGACACTTAGCCAAACGCAGGTAATAAATCGCCAAATATTGTTCTTTTCGCTCTCTCTCGAAATGCATTTTTTCCGTACATTTAAAAAACACGATTTTGAGTCATCTTATTTAAAATTCAAATAAATAAATAAGAGGAAGCAATAATAGCATAAGTCAAAACATTTTATTTCAGCATCAAGGAATTGTATCGTAGTTACACATGTGGAAAAAAGCTGCTTTTGGCCAAAACACGTTGTCTTCACTAAATTTGAATCCGATTTAAAAAAGTACCGTGATTAATTAAAATGTTATAGGCAGAGCTACCAAGTCTCCGGCATTTTGGATACCGGTATTTTAATACAGAAAATGCTTTATTAAATTGGAACATTCTGCGGATTTGAAAAATAACTTTTCCTATAAGAAAATTCTGCTATGCAATAAGCGGGGGCTTGGCATCTCTGTATAGGAATATTTCGTAATCTACTTTTCAACCTTAAAAAAAGCAACGACCATTTTTCGGGTACAAAAAGTATTGCTAATTGTTCCATTTTGCATACAAGGTACTGATTATAATATTGATAATCTATGGTAAAAAATTTCCAATAATTTTTCAAATCCCATTTATTTCAATAAAAATATAAATCTTTTATTCATTTAGTTTAAAATAAATGGTTTTTAACTAATTTCATAATACTTTTCATTGGCCATTTTTTTTTAAAAAGCATTTAGAAAATGGTTGTTGTTTTCAGTCAAATATAGACTTTGGTCTGTCCGTATTTTATTTTATTATTATTATTATTTATAAATGGTGGAGAAATATTCATACTTAATCCATAACGTACATAATATATGACTCTGTTATTACATAAGTCACCTTTTTATTATCATAAAAATTATGTTTTTACTGATTTTTATTAAGTCAATATGAAAAATTTTGTGCTTTGAGCAATAGATGTCCGCATTTCATTTATTTATTTATTTTAACAAAATTCTTTGTATTTAGAAGAATTTTTATTTAAATAGGAAATCCAAATGCTGCTGTTAATAAAGAAGAAAGTTACAAAATGAGTAGACGCATACTATCAAATATGGAAAAACGACGAATCAAGACGTCGTATGAAATATCATCTTTTAAAGCAAAAAAAACGAGGTCTGATTATCGAGCCTACTGATTACGAAATGTGCATTACATTAAAAAATGTATATACATATATATACTGCAAATATCGATTTTTTTTTTTCTTTTCTTTTGTGCAGTTTTGGCTTCGAAAGGTGCGCTATGTTGCAAAAAGATATAAGCGACTATGAAAACACACTTGATAAACGTTCATACTCATTTTTACAAATAAATATGACACATATATGCCCTATACACACCGAGGTAACTAACTGGTGCCAAAATGGCGTTCAGTTGCTTAACATGCTGGTTATCATATAAATGTTATAATAAATTGTTTGTTCTAAAAATATTATAATTTATTGATTGTTATTTCTTTTTTTTTTTTTTTTTTTTTAATAACAGAAAATGTTCCGTTTATTCCTTTTTTACATTTTGAAATAAATAAATAACGTGTTATTATAGCATGCTATATGTATCTGGTAATCAAAACAATGTTTTCGCCTAATTGGCATAAAAAATCTCGCCAAACCCGGTGCTTATATCTCTTGTATATTACCTCAAGTATTTTATTTATGTATACTATAATTGTTTTTACATACCACTTACTTCTTCTTGTATATAAAAATAGGTAAGTGGCTCCTTTATGCAGTATAAATTGCATAAATCTTTAAAAAAAAATAGCCCCCGTTGCCCCTTTTTGGATATAATTTTTAAAAAAATCAATGTCTAATTCCAGTATTGCTCCCAGGTATTCTAAATTTCAAAGTTGTATGCCAACAGGAAATGGATGTAAAATGAGAAAAGATGTCATATATGCACCAGAGTACATAATTGGCGTCAAAATGGCATTATTTTACCGGAGATGGTAACCCGGCTTTATTTATTTATTATTTGTTTATTTACTCATAAAATGTTTATTTACTTTCATTTCCTTTTTTTAATTATATAAAATATTTCTTTTTATAGTTATTAATTATTATTTTTTTTACTGTAAGTTCTTTTTGAAAATAGAAAATAATTTAAAAATGTGTATGTAAGCGTTATTTGAAAACGGAGTTTTCACCAAATGGGCTTTGAAAAAAATTGCGCCTAATCTGATGCGCTTGTGGTATCCGTGCCGAAAAATTAGTGACCAGAATTGACTTCCACACACAAACAAAATATAAGTTAAAAGAAAACATGCAATAAAAATAAATATAAAGGGAAAATGATGTCATAAAAGAAACTTTTTATTTAAAAACGTAATTTTTCTAATTTTCACACGCGAAATATATAAAACATTCTTTTAGCGATCAAAAAATGCTATTAAGAGATTATCACAAAATCTCAAAATCAAAGTTTTTATGACATTTTTTTAATATAAAAAAATAACACTTTTATTTTCCTGCATGATTAAATTTTATTGCATTCAATATTTCTGAGTGCGTAAATGATTACTATTTACTCCATGTACTGATTCGGTTATCTACGAAAATATCAAGACGGTGAAAATCACGCACACCAAGTTTCTGTGACGTATGCAAATAAATTGTGCTTTTTTATCAGTTTTTTTAATATAACTTTTAAACTATTTGGAACTAATTTTTTGTATGTAGTGCATTCACCAGATTACCTTCATAGGTACCTATTGGTACAAACAGAATCAAAATCCGACAAGTACTTTTTGAGATTTGCTTGACGAAAGAATTTTTTTGAATTTTAATATCGTTACGTATCTCTGAGTATAAAGACTTCGCTTCGCTCAGACAATTATTGGAAAACAGGTTTTTTGTTATTTCTAGATTGGATGGATAATCAACAGGGAAATAAGATATACTAGCATTATCAATTAAAATTATATAACAATATAAATTTATTTTATTATTAAAATATTTACGTTCATAATGATATAAGTCTGATAATATACTAAATGTACTACCACCTTGTGGTATACCAGCTTTCTGAATATATATAATGTTATCTTGCATGATAAAATTATAGATAATAAAATTAAAGTAAGAAAATAATCAATATCAATGTTGATATTTTTTAAAAAGTTCATTTATGATATTATGTAAATCTAATAAATCGATATTATTAAAAAGATCTTTGAAGCCATACGTAGTTATATTTTTTATACTTTTAAAATTTTTCATAATATTGACCAGTTTATAACTATTCTTTATACAATGTGTATTATCACTGGTTTTAGTAATTTTATATATTTGATTAAGAACTGTTAATAGAAGTTTGTTAGCAGCATTACTATAAGTATTATTATCAGGGGTGGGGAAATACATCATTTTGCTCGCCAGTGGCGAGTGGATTTTCTTGCAAGGCGAGTGCATTTTTATTTTTTGAAAAACTATAAGGCGATAGAGACATTATCAGAGACACTTTTTAATCTAGATATTTTAAATTTCCAAATTATTATAGTGTAAATATAGTACTAAGTTCTATCTTATATTAAGCTTACCTCTGTTGTATTATATTTCTTAATAATGAAAGAAATAATTACGAAAATGCATTGTAGTAATTGTAATTTCGTCTGTAATACCGTGCGATTTTGACATAACTATTTTCAATTGCATGTGTGTTGCATCTTGCAAGCTGGTGAAATAAATCCTTGGCTGGTAAGATTTTTGAAAAATTCCCCACCCCTGATTATTATTATAAGTATGCAAAAGAAATTTTTCTTGGTTGCAGAGATTATCTTGAAGAATGAAAACCAAAATATGAAGTTGAGTAACAGAGAATTTAAAAATTAGATGCTAGTTATAGCATTTAAATAACACTTTTTTTCCCCCCCTGTTATCTGCTAATCTAATGACCAAGAATATTGACTTCAAATTGTCACTGAAAAAATAAGATCTCAAGAAATCAAAAGATTGTTTATAAAGATTTTTATAGCTTCAATATTTCACTGTGCAGAGTAGTTTATTCTTTGAACAAAGACTGTTTTGCTAATACTGTTTAAATTAAAATATGAATATTTTTAATTATCTACATAAATTCACTGTAATTATTTAATTTAAACTGTTTTAAATGTAACACAACTTATAATCCAACAATGTCTATTTTTATCAACAAAAATGCATGCATATGCAATAAGAAAGGTTGTTTTAAAAAAACCCAATTTAAACCAAATAAACCTGGTTTAAACTAAATAAACCTGTTTTTTCAATAATAAAACAGGTTTTTTGCCAATCCTGAGTTAACAGCAATGTTATTTGCAACATGCATACGTAGCAAGCTACATAAATAAACCCCTACCCTCTTTTTATAATTACTTAAGTCTAAAATTAAAATCTAGAGGAAAAAAGTTTATCCACTAATTAGCAGGTTTGATTAAATATTAAAAATTGAAATTCACAACAAATTTCCTAAAAAATAAAGCGAGGGGTTTCTTCTGATATTGATATTACCCAGAGTTTCCCCCAGAGGGTTTCAGGAGGGCGCTACGCACCTCCTGCCCTTTAGTTTAAAAACTAGCGCCCCTCTTGCCCCTCATCCAAAAACTAGCTCCCCTCTAGCAGCTCATTAAAAAAAAAAAAAAAAAAATAGCGCCCTTCTTGCCCTACACTTGAAAAAACGCAGCCATTCAGCGATGATTCGTACATGCTATAATGCGTAAATTACGCAAAAAATTGGCGACGAAAAGAAAAAAGTTCTTACGCGTCCCACAGGACGTGTAATTTCGTAAAAAAATTGCAAAAAAAAAAAAAAAAAAAAAAAAAGTCACATTTCACTAAAAAAATTGCGAAATAACAAATAATTTCCAGCAAAATTCACAAAAAAATGGCTAATTTCGTCATAAAATCCCGTAAAAACGACAGATTTCCTCAAAAGATAGTAAATAAACGACAAATTTCGTCCAAAAATCGCAATAGAACGACAGATTTTGTCAAAAGATTTGCGAGAAAATGGCAAATTTCGTCCGAAAATTGCAATAAAACAGAAAAATTTGCCATAAAATTTGCAAAAAACAGTTAATTTTGTTGAAAATTCGCAAAAAAAAACCCCGCAAATTTGTCAAAATATCCCGAAAAAAAAAAAAAAAAAAAAAAAAAAAAAAAAAAAAAAAAAAAAAAAACGGCAGAATTTGTAAAAAAATCGCGAAAAAAAATGCAAATTTTGTCAAAGAGACACACACACAAAAAAAAGTTAATGCCAGAAGTGAAATTTTCTGTTCTAAAAACTAATTTTCTTGCTTGAAAATTGTGCTTTTAATGCTCAAAAAGCAGATTTTCCTGCTTCACATAATCAGGCGTGTGAAGAGGAAATTACACTCGGGGCATAATTAGAATTTGAGTCCTCCTCCCCTCCCAATTTATTATTTTAATAGTCCAAAAATGATGTGTGTAGTATAAATTTGGACCCCCTAAATTTCCGCGCGCAGGGCGACCTACTCCTCCCCCCCCCCCCTACCCCCTGTTACAATCCTTTTTAGACTGTCCAAAACTTTCTAAATGTGAATCCTGAAAGTATTATTTTTTTCAAAAATAAGGTCTCTTTCAATAAATCAGGCTTGCTCCTTAACAATCTTTTAACAAAATCGGCATGTTTTTTCGCGATCTTTTAACAAAATTTGCCGTTTTTTCGCGATCTTTCACGAAATTTGTTGTCTTTTCATGATTTTTTAGCAAAATCTGCTGTTTGTGATCTTTTAACAAAATCTGTTGTTTTGGAGATCTTTTAACAAAACTGACCGTATTTTCGCGATCTTTTAACAATTTTTTTTTTTCAATTTTTGACAAGATTTCTGTTTTTTCACAGTTTTTTTGAACCGCTAGATTTTAGATTCAAATCTATAAAGGTGCCCTTTAAAATCAAAAAAGTGCCCTGAAGAATGTAAAAAGTGCCCTTTTCAGAACAGTAGCGCCCTGCCCCTTTTTAAACCTGGGAGAAACTCTGATATTACCCGTTTTTTCCACGATCCTTTGATATATATTTTTGTGTGTGTGTGTGTGCATGCAAAAAATTTGTACTTGTTTTTTTTTGACTTAATGGAATTTGCACCCATTTTCATGATTTTGATGAAATTCGCACTCGTAATTGCAATTTTTTGACAAAAGTTGCTTTTTTTACAATTCTTTGACAAAATTCTCATTTTTTTTTTTTTTTTGTGATTTTTTGAAAAATTTTGCACTTGTTTCCACAATTTTTTGACAATATTTGCATTCAGGGCTCGAAAAATAGCGTTCCCGGGATCCCGGGGAACCCAGAAATCATTTCTGGGAACGAATATTTTTTACTCAGGTTCCCGGCTGGGAACCTAAAAAACCGTCATGGCCATTAACGATGCCGCGCCCGCGTTATACCGCGTAAATTACGCAAAAATATAGCTCTTGAGCGGTCCGTGGGATGCATAATTTCGTCAAAATATTACGGAAAACGCCAAAATTTCATCAAAAGATTGGAAAAAGCGGCAAATTTCGTTAAAAAATCGCGAAAAAACGGAAAATTTCCTTAAAAAAATCGCGAAGAAACGCCAAATTTCCTCAAAAAATTGCGCTAAAACGGCAAATTTCGTCAAAAAATACCGAGAAAACAGCAGATTTTGACAAAATATTGAGAAAAATCTTGAATTTCGTCAAAAGATTGCGGGAAGCAACGCAAATTTCATTAAAAAATCGCGAAAAAACGGCAGATTCCATTTAAAAAAATAGAGAAAAAATGGCAAATGTTGTTAAAAATTTTTTGAAAAACGTCAGGTTTTGTTTAAATATTGCGATAAATTGGCAGGTTTCATTAAAACATCGCAATATAACGGAAAATTTTGTCAAAAGATCGCGAAAAAACGGCAAATTTCGTCAAAATACTCACATATAAATTTTATTGGGAACCTACATTTTTCATCTGGGAACCTATACTTTTCATGTAGGTTCCCAGCTGGGAACCTCAACATTTTTTTAATTTTCGAGCCCTGGCATTTGATTTCATGATTTTTGACAATATTCACATTTTTTGTGATTTTTTGACGATATTTGCATTTTTCTGTGATTCTTTAACAATATTTGTGTTTTTTCGTGATCCTTTGACGATATTTGTCTTTTTTCACAATTCTTCGACAATGTTTAGTGTTTTGTCAAAATTCTTTGACGATATTCATGTTCTTTTTTGTGATTGACGACTATATTCACATTCTTGCCACGATTCTTTGATGATATTTGTATTTTTTTGCTATTCTTTGATGATTTACATTTTTTCATGATTCTTTGACGATATTTGCATTCTTCTTGCGATCTGTTGATAAAATTCAGGTTTTTCTGAGATCTATTGACGATATTTGGATTTTTCTGTGATCTATTGACGATATTTGCATTTTTTCTGCGTTCTTTTCACAAAATTTGGGGGGTTTTGACGAAATTTGCAGGTTTTTATTCCGAGATTCTTTGACGAAATATTTTTTTAAAAGTCCTGCATTTGGTTGTTAACTTCCTTATTTTTAGTCATAGAGTGCTTATTTTCATCTTTACCAGTTGATCTTTTAAACACTTTTGATGAACCCAGCTTCCCTTTTTAACACTTTCTATATGCCCTGCTATAGGTGAAAATTGAGAAACTGAGTTAGTAGCCAGTGGCCGGTAGACTCGGTTTTATTAGTGGCCACTATAATGTTTTAAACTTTGACATTTAGATAGACTAATTGTTGTATAAATACATATTTTTCTGTACAATTAAAAAAAAAATGACATGTTATTTTGATTTTATGTGTTATAATACACTACATACAGTTGTTGAAATCCAAGATGAGTGTATTTTGAGGATTAATCAGTATCTCAAGAAGAAAAAACATTTTAACTGCTAAGCATGTGGTAGGAGTTGAAATATTTAAGATACTGCAATGTGCTTAAAATCTGCTTGTATTCAAAAAAAAAAGAAAAAGAAAAAGGAATAAAATACTTGAAATGCATATGGGATCCTGATTAATATATTTTGCTGAAAACTGTATTTTTCGAAAAAATAAACTGAAAAGCAAGCACAAAGCAAAAAGACAAAATATTGAAAATACAGATAAGTCATTGAAATCTGCTAGCATCCGGTATGAAAAAGAATTAACCAGCTTGATGTAATCAAACTGAAGATGCATATTTCCATTAAAAAATCAGTATTTCAGTTGGCGATTGATAAGATTTTTTAAATAGTTACTTGGTAAGTGGCAATCGATAGCAAATTTTTTAATTGCCACATTTACAACTTTAATCGCTATGTAGCAACTTAATTTTCACCTATACACTCTACAGCAATTCAATTGATCCCCAGAAAATATCACAAATTCTAGGGGACTCTAAACAAACTAGTTTAAAATATTTTTGATGAACAAGGTACAAGTGGACCTTTTCTTTAGAATAGTGTTCTCTTTTTGAAAAAAATGTACCCTTTTTTAAAAGAGTGTTTCCGTTTTGAAAAATTTACACCTGGCAGCCCATTTTTTTTCTAAAGCAGGGTTGGCATTTTTGCCGGCAAAAAGGTATTTTTACCAGGACAGTGGCAAAAACTGAAAAAAAACCAGGGGAAAAATGGAAAAAACCTATTTGTCTTTAATGTGTAATAAAATCTGCAGGCTAATAAGGATAGTAATGTTATAAACAATTAAATTTAACAGTGTACTATTTAATATTTTAATTTAATTTGCTAATTAATATTAAATATTTTAAATCTTTGAAAAATAAGTGGGATTCAGTCTTTCTTAGGAATTTAAGAACAAAATAAAAAATTACATACCTAATTATTTTACCTTAAGTCCGGGATATGTTTAGGAAAATTTTAGGTTCTTTAAAGGACCCTTCACAAAATTCTTTAATCTCAAATAGATATTTCACCTTCAAATTGAACTTTTCACAAATTTAATCGTTAAAGCACACCATCAAATATGTCCAGCAAGTAGTGCTGCTATTGAAAGATTTTCTTCAAGTTTTTATTTGTGCCAACTAAGATTCGAAATAAACTATCAACAGATACTCTTTCAAAACTTTACTGTTATGCCATGCTAAAGCAGCAAAATTTAGGATGTGAGGAAGATATTGCTGAAATATTTGAAATTTAATAGTTTTCTGCATTAAATATAATTTTATATTAAATTAAATTTAGGTTACTATAACTGTTTCTTCGAATTTCTAATATAAACTATAAACATAAATTCTTTACTTAGTCTCAACAATTCTATTATGGGTAATTCCATGTCAGATCACCCAGACCATGGCACCCACCATCACCAATTTTGATAAAATTCACTGAATTTGTAGAATTTCTAATGCTGATTCCAAAAACATCAATTATATTGAAATTGATCAAATGGTTTGTGAGTTATGAGCTTTTAAATAGCTCCCAAGATGGTCGATTTGCCGCCATTTTGAATAGCACATGTGACGACAAAAAAATCCATAACTTCTTTCAGGTTTAAGCTAGAGCTTTCAAAATTTTTTTTGTTTTGTTCAGAATAAAGTAAACTTTCATTTAAACAGATTTTTGTGAACCTCACTTTATAAAAATGCTGTCAAAAAATGACTTTTTGTCATTTTTTTAAGTAAAAAAAGGGGCAACTTCAATGGCTGATTTCCCC
The DNA here is from genome assembly GCA_964019185.1 of Maratus speculifer. NCBI lineage: Eukaryota > Metazoa > Arthropoda > Arachnida > Araneae > Salticidae > Maratus > Maratus speculifer. Next base: position 56,969,614 of record OZ025298.1, read on the forward strand.
CAATGTACCCCCTTCAATTTTCATCTAATTGCATAAATAAGCAACTCAAAGTGTGTTTTGATGACTAATAAAAAAAACTTAATGGGCAGTTCACAGGTTTTTATTTAAAAAAATAAATTCAATTTTACTGACTTTCCCCAATAACAGAAAATGCAAGATAATGAGTTGACATTTCTTTTATTACCAGAAATATTTATATATATTTACATTTAAAAGTTTGCTAAGGTTTTATGTTACTTAAATATGTATGTTTAATGTGGCTAAAAAAGGGGAATCCCCTATGAAAAAGGGAATTAATAGGAATGCCAATAATGAATTTTTGCAATACATAGAAGTATTTTCCTGACAAATTGAAATCTATTGCAGAGTTTCAATAAATTATAAGTAAAAAAGAAATGATAGAAAAAACTCTACAAATACGTACATTATGTAACAAAATCATACTTGTATATAATAAAAAATGTGATAAAATTAAAACTCTAAGTGAAAGTTACACTAGTCTACATATCAGATAATTAAGAACCAATGCACCCCTTTAATGTATTTTTCTATGCTAATCACACAACTGTTCTTAGTTTTCTTCTATCACGTATAGTTTGTTTGCGATCAACCAGAGGTGATTTCTAAGATTCATTGCCGAGAATAAGCATCATGTAATAATCACAGATAATGTAAATGTATATTTGTGGATGCTTGCGAAGTTATCTAACGACTTTTAGAATACAATTTGATTGTATTCAGCATGAGATAGACAAATGGTTTATCTGCAGTGACTTCAAATGTACATTAATATTATTGCCACAAAAAGCTGTGTATACAAAAATGCCTTGCTTTCTATGTGAACGTGACAGTTCGGCAAAGCAAAATCACTGGATCTTCTGATTCGTTTTTAAATCCATTTTTGCTCACAAACGCATTCAATTGGCAGGTTCTATATATATATGGGTGATTCTCAAAATAGGGGACAATTTATGTCTTTCGGCATACAAAAAAATTGAGAGGTTTTCTGTCATATTTTTATATTTAGATATGTTTTTCTTAATATTATTCATTATTTGCACTCAAGAATTACTCACTTTTTAGTTAAAAACACCTTAAGAGAACAGAAAAAAGATTCAAAATGTCATTAGCATGGATGTCCACAGCAGCTGTGTCTTGTGTATACTAGCATTTTTCAAGAGTTAATATGATTTTTATAAAATAAACCAATGTTATTCTTTCTTTATATTAATCAAGGAGATGATTTATCCAATAAATTTCTTTTTAAAAATAAAATTATAGTACATAAAAAAAGAATTAAAGTTTGTCCTCCATATTCGATTTTCAAAACAAGGTCATACTAAAACAGCTGGTTATTAATCAAAATTTCATTTTCACATATGACAATAGTTTGAAAATATAAAGTTTCTCCTTGGCAACAAGTAGCCATTTTATCCCAGCCAGAAAATAGAAGCATGTATTGTATTTTAAGAATAGAAGTTGAATATTAGGGGAGTACATCAATTGTATGTCATTAGAATGGACAATAATTTTCATGTTTATTTTATAGTTAAAATTTTTATTTTATTTATTTGCACAGAACTTTTGTGTTTTAAAAAGCCCCAGAAAGGAATATTGCATTGTGATTATATTATGGCTCATAATCTTATTTAAATTAAAATTTGTCATTAGCATGGACAGATATCAGTGTAATTAGCATGGTTTTTCTGTCCATGCTAAAGACTCCTATGTACATAAATGTAACCAGTGCTTATATTGTATCCTTTATAAAGTTTAATTTTACGTATAAATTTAGGTATTACATTTATTATACCTAAAATATGCATTTTAAATCTGCAGAAAAATCACTAAGACAGCTTCTTACATTGTTAGTGTCAGAATGTTGCTCCATGTAACAAAGTTTGCTCTTTGGTAATTTTTTATTCTCCTTATATGTATATATGTAAAAATGGAAACCATTTGCTGAAAAGGAAGTCTAATAAATATAGAAAAAAAATATTGAAACAGGAAGAAAATAAAAATTTCATAATATATTTATTCCATGCAATTCGTTTTGTCATTAGTATGGCTCAAAAAATACTAATTATTTTTTTAAAGTTAATTTTTAAATATTTAGCTCTGCTGACTACATGGAAAGTATACCTAATACTATATTAACAACACCTATTTTTTTCAGAAATTTTGCTAACAGTAATTTTTTTAAGATTTCATTTTTGAAATCGTCCCCTATTTTGAGAATCACCCATATACAGCTCATATTCAAAATATTAGAATAATTACCTTTTTTTTAGAAATTGAAAATATCGTTTGGTAATTTAATGTCTTTTAATGAAAATATGCAAACGATATTTTTATTAAGAACTTATTGTTGATTAAACTTACTTGTTATCTTAAATTTAATATCATTTTTGAAAAGATTAATTGCAAAAAAAATTATTTTGAAAAGTCAAAATATTAGAATATTTATTCAAGTGGTTCAAAATATTAGAATATTTCACATTAATTCTCCTTTAATTATTACCAATTCTTAACTGGTGGCATCATTGATTAAATTCAGACTATTTTATTTAAAATCAGTATTCTTTTTTGCAGTTTGTTTCTTTTTCGTCTTAAAATGGGCCGTGTGAGTGATATTCCTGAATCTACTAAACTTCGTATGGTTGATTTGTATCGGCACGGTAAAAATCAATGTTTTATAGCGAATTATTTACATTGTTCGCAATCGAGCGTTAGTAAAATACTAACACAATATTCAAAAATTGGAAAATTTCAAAATAATCGCCGAAATGGTGGCCGAAAACCAAAAACATCTGCTAGAGATGACAGGAAACTGAAGCGTATAGTTAAGAAAAACCGTTTTAAAAGTGTTCGATTCTTGCACCGAAAATGGAAAGAAGAAGGAGTTGAAGTTTCTACATCGACAACATTAAGACGTCTCCATAAATTTAAATTTGAATCTCGTGTACCGAAAACAAAACCTCTCATGACTGCAAGACAAAAGCGTATAAGATTGAATTGGTGTAAATCAAGACGTTTATGGAGCAATGAAGATTGGAAAAATATATTATTTAGCGATGAAAGTATGTTTTGTGTTTCATATGGTAATCAAGGTATTCGAGTTTGGAGAATGAAGCAAGAAGCATTTGATAAAGAATGCCTTAAACGTTCCGTAAAATTTGCTGCTAGTGTCATGGTTTGGGGTTGTATGAGTGCAGAAGGACCTGGAAAGTTATGCATCGTCTACGAAAAGGTTAACTCTCTGATATATCAAGAAATTTTAGAATATTACATGATTCCATCATCAGAAGATTTATTTGAAGATGATTTCATCTTTCAACAAGATTTAGCGTCCCCGCATACCTCGGTGTCAATTAAGAATTGGTTCCGCCAACGCAACATTAAGGTACTTCCTTGGCCACCAAATTCACCAGATCTTAATCCCATCGAAAACTTATGGTGTATAATGAAGAAAAAACCTCAAGAAAATCCTCCTTCAAGTAAAACTGAGTTAGTGGCACGTATAAAGTCTATTTGGGCTAATATTGATAGAAATATTTGTAAACACCTTGTATATAGTATGCAAGATCGATTGTACGCTGTTATGAAAGCTAAAGGGGATGCTACAAAATATTAACTACCATTTACTTCATATTCATAAGGTAATATTGTTGCGTAAAATAAAATATTCTAATATTTTGAACCAATCTAAATTTTATTCTAATATTCTGGTGTGTTTAAGGAAGCTGTATACCTAATCCCACCAAAAACATTCTGTAAAAAACTAGCCAAGTCTCGATGGAGCTGCTTGTTTATCTCTAAAAAGTAATGAAATCTAGACAAAGTCGTGCCAAGCCTAAGGTTCCTTACTGCGATTTCTTTATTATTATAGTTAATGTTGTGTGACTTGGCCGTTGAAAGGTACACGTCAATGGGTCATCGTCAATAGGTAGCGGTTCTGGCGACAGATTGGTGCAATGGTGTCGTGGAGCACCTGGTTTTGTACCCTTGTGTACCCTTCAACGGCCAAGTCACACAACATTAACTATAATAATAAAGAAATCGCAGTAAGGAACCTTAGGCTTGGCACGACTTTGTCTAGATTTCATTACTTTTTAGAGATAAACAAGCAGCTCCATCGAGACTTGGCTAGTTTTTTACAGAATGTTTTTGGTGGGATTTCACTTCTTTTTGTAGAAACGTGGGCATATTGATTTATTTTATTAGATTTTTTTATTTGACACATTTTTTTTCTTTTTAGGAGTAGTTTTTTATTATTACAAATCTTTCTTTTCTTTTTTTCCGGTTCTGACTCTTGTGCAGTAGCAACAGTTTTTCGTATTGCCCATTCGCGTTCATTATTTATTCTTTTAGACGGTTTAATTTCTGAAAGATCGGCGCGGTTTTTACGCTTAAGCGGGTTGTATTCTGTGATCGCTGAAGCTTGAGCTTTTATACTCTTGAAGTCAACATTTATGAGGTGCACTCCATGAAGATCGGTTACTCGGGAAAGCGTCACGTAGGCTTGGCTACAAGAGAATATGGAGGGGCCAATGTCCATGAGGGCATTTTTTAGACTTAGACCTTGGCTCTTGTGAATTGTTAGGGCATACGCCACACAGATTGGGAATTGTTCTCTGTACACGTATGCCCGGAGTATGATCTCAAATTTTGACTTAATAGGTAATAATTCGTGAATCAAATTGTTAGCGAATTTTACTACCAATTGTTTAGGCTTTGTTTGGTCTTCCGTGTCCCACCTCACTATCTGTACAACGCCTATAGACCCATTCACTAAACCTAAACTAACATCAATGTTTATCCTAAGCATTACTTTAGCTCCCTCTTAGCATTATCTAACTGCATACACATATTTCTAGTCGGTAGTAAACAAACTATCTTCTGGTAAGTCCCTCAAACATTGTGCTATTTCCATTAACCTTCCTTCATTGAGATGCGAAAGCAGAGGTATCAATCGGTTAGACAGTATATCTCTGTCCGATTGAGGCTCAATACGGCTCAGAAAATTGATTTAGTTCAAATAACCAATTTTTACTTAACTAATCAATGTAATATGCACTTTCACTGTTTTAAGTAGAATTTTTTCCATTTTATTGAATCCCTTTATTAAATGAAATCTGGTTCAATAAAGTGGCGGAATCTGATGTACGCCAAAACGTTTAAATATTAAGTATGGTTTTGATTCATATAAGCGGCAATTGTTGCGATCTTTCTTAGCTCTGGGAGGGGTTTTAACCCCAAAACCACCCCCTTGGCTGCACCACTGCTAATACAGCTAAGACCAGCTGAGGGCTCTTCATTAGATATTTCAGACCTTCAATTTTTGACATCAAATGAAGAGGCCCACCAAGTTGAATATTTTTTGTAAAGGCGGTATGTCGATCTCTAATAGTTTGGTTGGGCTCTTGTGTTTTCTAATCAGGGTCACCAGGGACTCCAGATCTTCGATTATCTTAGTTTTTATAGTTTTCCATTTATGTGGCCATAAAACCCTAACTCTGTACCAAATTTCAGCTCTCTGAGTTTATGGGAAGTATTAGTTCTATTCTGATGATCATGAGTGAGTGAGTGAGTGAGTGTCATAAATGCGAAACTTTGCTTTCGCTTAACTTTGGAACTAAATGACCTATAGACTTGAAATTTTGGATTTTAAGTATGTGATTATAGCTTACTGGTTGACGAAAATTTCAGCGTTCTGGTCTTATCCAGAGGTTCTCAAATAAGGGCCTAAAAATGCGGCGAAATGGTTCCAGTAAAGGATGGTACGGCAGTGTTTGCTTCGTGCTCGACTTGGCGGGGCCACTGCCGTGCCCCCCGATTTATTGTGCTGTATTTTATATTTTATAAATGTTAAAATCTTATCTAAACATTCCAGATTTAATTTATAAGAAATTTAATTGCATTTACTTAGTATAAAAAATAAATAAATGATAAATAATTTTTTCTTATTACTTTTTCTCAATTATTCTAATATTTTGAATATGAGCTGTATATAAAAGGCATACTATATTAAAAAATGCTGTCAAAGTGGGTATTTTGAATTGAATTTAAGCGATAATACTGGAAACGGAAAAAATGGTCATACTGAGAAAATAATTGTTGTAAATCAAGATCTAATTCATTGAACAAAAAATAAAAACACAGGTTGCAAGGCTGCCACAGGCGACTATTTTTTAATTCTAACTGGCACCAACCACTTTCTTAAAAATGAAATCCATAATAGATGCTTTGATAACACTTGCAAGTAAAATATATGCTTCAAATTTTATATTAGAAAAATACTGGTGCACACAGAATCAGGGCTTTAAATTCAATTTTCCAGCAGAGGGGAGTCTCCCTCCCAACATTTATAAATGGAGGGGAGTTTAGCTGTTTGGGAGGAAGAAAAAAAAATCTTTAAAACCTACTGTTATTTTATGAGCTATTTAAAGAATTATACGAATACAGGTATGACAAAATACCACTGAAGCAATTTTTATCAATAACTCAGAATAACTATGCAATTTTTTTTTTTTTTTAAGAATAAGTCAAGATTTTATATACCGTAAAATACCGTTAATCCGCCCTTCCCGATCAAACGCCCCCTCCCCACTTTATAAAGAATTTGAAATTTTCAAAAAATCCCGAGAAAGCGCCCTTCCTCTCGATTCTCAAAGTCGATTGAGAGCGAGATCAATCATTTTAAAATGAACGAATCATGAATCTTTGATGAAATGCGCGTTTTTTCAAGATTTTTTAATTGATTTCATGCTTGTTTTGGCTTTTTTTTACTAATTTCCCCTTTTTTCTGCGTTTTTTCGACAGAATTTACGTTTAAAAGAAAAAAAACCCAAATTTTTTCAAGTATAGAAATTTATGATTCATTCAACGATTCATTCATTTCATGATGATTCATTCCTGTAAATTTTGTTGAACGATCGCGAAAAAATCCCGTGTAAGCACCCTCCCCTAACTATTGTACGATTTTTCTTTTCGTTTGGGGGGGCGGATCAACGGTATTTTACGGTAGTATATTTTGTTTTCAAATGAATAAATTCCCTCTCTGAGCTAATTACTTTTTTTTTCAGGTCTAGTAAACTCAGTTTTTGGTTGAAATTGATTTTAGTTTGAGTATAGAATGCTGCAAGTTGGGTTCGGGCTAATCTAATTTTTCAAAAGTTAATCCAGTTATATAATATTTCTGATTAAAAAATATATCTATAACAATGAACAGATATGTTTGTGTGTGTGTTGTTTTCCAAGGAGAAGACTCATTTTTTTTCTGAAACCCCAGGGGTGATTCTGCGGGTGATTTTTTTTTTTGAAATTCTCATTGCATTTACGGAATTCAGCGGGAAGAAGGGGATTTCGCGAGTTACCTCCTCCCTCTTATCCGCGATCTTCAGACGAAAACAGCAATTTATCTGCAATATTTTAGTAAAATCGGCAATTTATTGTGATCTTTTGTGGAAATCGGCGGTTTTTCAGCGATCTTTTGATGGAATAAACGTTTTCCCATGGTTTTTTTTTTTATGAAATCGGCATTTTTCGACGATCATTAGACAAAATTTACATATTCTCTAAAACGGAGTTTTATCCCCGTGATCTTTTCACGAAATCGGCATTTTTTTTCAATGATCTTTTAAAAAAATATTTTTATGCGATTTTTCTTTTTTTTTTTTTCTTTAATCGAAAACTGCATTTTTTTTCGTGATCTTTTAACGAAATCGGTGTTATATCAGCAGTCTTTAGACGAAATTGACGTTTTCCCACGGTCTTCAGATGTAATCAGCCTTTTATCTGCGATATTTGGTTAAATTGACTTTTTTCCGCGATTCGCACAGGAAATTCAAGTTTTTCAGTTATCTTTTGACAAAGTTCGTTTAAAAAAACATTGATGAAATTGTCGTTTTTCTACGAAATATTGACGAAATGTGTGCTCTGGAGATCCTTTCACGAAATTTATATTTCTCCGCAGTTGTTTTTTCCGTGTGCAAAATGCCAAATTCACGTTTATTCCACAATCATTTCACGAAATTTGTGTTTACTCCGCGATTCTTTTTAAAGAAATTAGCATTTTATCGCAAGGTTTTAAGAAAAGTCGAGTTTTTTTTTTTCTTTCGGGATTTTGCGTTTTTATTTTTTGCGAACAATTGATGAAATTGATTGTGAAAATATGCAATTCAGCTCGGTTCAAAAGCTATGAAAAATAGTTTATTAGTGGGGAAATTGGGACATAACTATCCGAGTTTCCGGGCTGATAAACGATGTTTCATAACTTTCGGAATCAAATGCGTTCATTTCTTATAAAATTCAAAACGGAATTACTCCGTTCTCGCGATGAAAAATCGCATGAAACTTATCAATCGATCACGGAAAAAAAAAAAATGCGAAATTTGATGATCGGTTGTAGAAAAATACTGTGAATTCCAACGATTTTTCGCAGTAAAAAACTCTTTAAATATGTCATTCAATCGACGCAAATACAGAAAATTCGCAAAAAGATCATGAGACTTAATGGCGGTTTCAAAATGCAAAATATTTTGGGAAAATCCGTGATTTTTTTTTGGGCGGGAGCCTCCCGCCTACGATATTCTTTTGGGTGGGATTTAAAAATTTCTGGAGCGAATCCCGCCCTGAAATTCAAGCCCTGAGAATATAAAAATAGTTGCCTGTAGCAGCCCTAAGGTCGCTTATAAATCTTTGAACAAAAATCACATCAACAAGTATCATGTTTTTACTTTTAAAAATGAATCTAAAAATGTGTTAGAACATTTTGAGTTGTTGAGGGTACAAAAATATTTTTTTATATACACTGCCTTAACATAATTGTGATAAAACCAGTTCTTACAGAAAAATTAAATTTTAAAAAGAGGCAGATAAAATTGTTGAACTAGGTTTATATCTAAATTTGATTTAGTTTTTGTTACTGAAACAAGTACAGTAAACTATCACATCCGAAACCCTAAAATCCACAACTCTAAAAAATCTGCATATAATTTACAGATGTAAATAATGAAACATTCAGTTCAGATATAGGGACAAAATTTGACTTTTATAATTTTATATCAATTCCATTTTATTTTAATATGTAACTTTTGCTAATAGTACTGAATTCATGTTTTTTCCCCACGAAGGAAAAGAAATATATTCTGAAAAAATTCAGATTTTTCTTATATCATTGGTATCACAATCTTCTTATCAAATATATTTATGCAATATATTTATTCAAGCTTTTTTGGTTATTAAATCTAAATCTGGCTAAACCTGAAAAAAAAAACTTCTTTATTTTATGATTTTGTTGAGAATTAGTAATGTATCTTTATGAGGTACATTAGTAACTACATTGAATAATTTAGGAAAGATATATTTCATGTTTATAATGGATATTTAATCATATATTATTGATTAACTTGATCCTTACTTTTAATATTTTAATCACTTTGAAAAATTATCTAAATTTTTATTATTTTTATTTATTACTTATTTTAATATTTTATTATATTATAAAGCATTCATTTTAGTTTTGATTGCATTATTAATTGCATTCAAATTCCTGTTTAAAAAAAGGTAAACAAAGTAATGACCGGAAATCGGCAAAATTCTAAAACCCACAAAACTTCTGGTTCCAAGCTGTGCGGATTTGAGGGAGTCTACTGTATTTATTATTTAACTTCAAAATTTACATCTGCCTGTTCGCAGGGATTTTTAAAAATATTAATTACCTTTACTTTAAATTATTATTGATGTAGATATATTTTTAATAGCATGTTTATTGTGTATGTGATATGTTATTTTGTATTAATTTAAAGTATCGTAATTTTTATTTAAGAGTTGCAATTTTATTGTATTTTGTATAATAAAGGTATGACTTTGTCATAAAATTCAACTAGTTGTAGAACTTTTTCCATCATTTGCTTTTTATTCATAATTTACTGAGACTGCAATAGATTTCAATTTGTCCGATTGCAAGAATCTATTATTGGTATTCCTATTTATTCCTATGGGATTCCCCCTTTTTAGGCACATTAAATATATATATTTATGTAACATTAAAATTAAACCTTATCAAACTTTTAGATGCAAATATATATATTTCTGTTAATAAAAGAAATATCAATATTATCTTGTGTTTTCTGTTATTGTGGAAAGTCAGTAAAATTGAATTTATTTTTTTAAATAAAAACCTGTGAACTGCCCATTAAGTTTTTTTTATTAGTCATCAAAACACACTTTGAGTTGCTTATTTATGCAATTAGATGAAAATTGAAGGGGGTACATTGGGGGAAATCAGCCATTGAAGTTGCCCCTTTTTTTACTTAAAAAAATGACAAAAAGTCATTTTTTGACAGCATTTTTATAAAGTGAGGTTCACAAAAATCTGTTTAAATGAAAGTTTACTTTATTCTGAACAAAACAAAAAAAAATTTGAAAGCTCTACCTTAAACCTGAAAGAAGTTATGGACTTTTTTGTTGTCACATTTGCTATTCAAAATGGTGGCAAATAGGCCATCTTGGGAGCTACTTAAAAGGTCATAACTCACAAACCGTTTGATCAATTTCAATATAATTGATATTTTTGGAGTCAGCATTAGAAATTCTATAAATCCACTGAATTTTATTAAAATTGATGATGGTGGGTGTCATTTTTGGAAAAATCTGGGTGATTTGACATGGAATGACCCTTATATGAATTATTAACAATTGTATAAACATGAATAAATGAAGTTTCTATTTATTTATATAAAATTGGTATTTTTTTCATTTATAACCTTGTTATAAAAATTAGTATTCTGTCATAAAATACATAATTATACTTATTTAACTTAAAAGTTAAAATAAATTTAGAATAATACAGTAGAACCCCGATAATCCGGATCGGGTTTTTCGCTTTTTTTTCAAGTTTGAGAAGCGATTGGCTAATTTCTTTAACATTAACTTGTTGCATCGTCATATTCTGAATAATAAAACAAAAACTTTTTCACCAATTGCTTCTCAAAGTTGAAAAAAAAATGAAAAAACCGATCCGGATTATCTGGGTTCTACTGTAATGATTTTTTTTTTTTTTAAATATGCAGTTTTTTCTTTCATGAAATATTTTATCTCTTTTTGGGGAAAAAAATTAAATGGACAGCCTATTTTTGCCACCTCTTTGGCAAAAACCTATTTTTGCCAGGACGGTTTTTACCAGGTTTTTTCTACCTTTGGCAAAAACTCGCCAACCTTGTTCTAAAGTCAACACATTTGGGTAGGTGGGTTTTTTGCAGACCATAAAGTCATCTATACCATGTGTTTTTTTTTATTATTATTATTTAGAAGCATACATGATTATTTTTGGCTCATCAGTATCAATTATCAGGAACCACCACACAGGAATTCCCTCATGACAGCATTCATACTTTCATGAGTTTGAATTGTTCAAAGTTTGTACTCTGATATAGGTAGGCACTTTAGCAGATTAAAATGATGCAAGGATACTTTTTTTCTGAAAGTTGAGAAATGGAAATTTCACATTAATAAAAATTATGCTGTAATTTTTTTCTTTTTGTTTAATTTTGTATCATATAAAAATGGGCTTTCCTGTGTTTTCTAATATATTGTTATTCATAAAGTTGTATTTCCCACGATTCTAAGATGATAACATAGTAGAAAACAGTCTGGCGGCAGCCAAGAAATTGGACCAGTCATATCAGTTTGCAAGTTGGTATATGTGGCGTTGATGACATGTGTCAGAGAAGCCAGCAAATGTGCTGAAGAATCTTGTTGATGTGTACCATTGAACAAGTTCATATGTTTCTGATGAATATAATTAGGGATGGGACGAATATTCGGCCACTATTCGGTATTCGGCCCTTTTGCCGAATATTCGGTTGGCCGAATATTGAAGGCTTGTTGACCGAATACTTCGGCCGAATACCTGTAGCCGAATATTTAGAGATATCTGGCCGAATATTGCTAAAATCTCGCCGAATAGTGAAAGATATCTTGCCAAATAAATTTAGGATTTAAAGAATTTTATTTCTTGCATTTTTTTTTTCTAATATAAATTGGCTATTTCATTCATGAAGTCATTCTCATTCTTACTTACAAAATATACAGTTGGGTCATTCCACATGAATTCAACCAATGGGTGTTGCATCATAGTCACAGATTTTTTTTTAAATTTTATCATAGATAGACATAGTAGTGAAACCCTCAAATCTGAAATTTAAAAGTAATTTTCACAATATTGGCCGAGATATGGCCATTTGAAAACTGGCCATTTTTACGAAATGGCGGCCATCTTGGAATTGTATCACTGTCTAAATATGGTCATAACTTGACAACTAATGGCTCAAATTTTATATATCTGGTACCAATTTGAAGCTATTTGTACAAAGAATGCATATTGCACATCAAAACAATAATACATTTTTATTTCTTTACTTTTTATTGTGTGCAAAGTGAAAATTTCACCCCAAAAAAGGGCAGATTGTAATGGCTCATAAAAAAAATGAATCATCATGAATTTTTCTGAAACTTGGTAAAAACATTGCTCCATCTGTGTGCTTTAAATAAAATAAAAATTGGAAAGGTAAAATTTGTTGTTTTAAAATAAATGGTTTTTTACACATAAGGTGTCATTAACCAAATAATGATCATTTTAGAATCTGTAAGCATTCCTTATTCAAAAAATAATGGTTAAAATAAAATTTTCTAACATCTAAATTAATGTAAAAGTATATTCAAAACCTCATTTGTACTAATTTTGTAGGAATCTGCCCCCCAGCCCCCCTCCCCCCCCCCCAAAAAAAAAAACTTTAGACAATTGAAAAAATTTTACACTGAAAAAGATAAGAAAATAATTCAGGACTATAATGTATAGTTATAAAATAACTATAAATGCAATGCATATATATATGATAATTTACTTCACATATAGGGGCGAGTGGGGTGGAATGGGACAGTAGGTTTTTCTCTTTATGTATCATTTTAAATATTTCATCAATCACACATTAGGTGAAGTAATGGCACCCCAATCTTCAGTTTAAAAAAGTAGCTGATTTACATAAGCTTGCAATTATATAAAGAAAAAGATTATTTCAAAAATCAAAAGTAAATTTAGTTCATATACTTTCTACGTTTTCTGTGTAATGGTTTGATTATGCATAGATATAACAGTTTCTCTATATATGGAACATTATACTGTAAAATTAGAGAGGTAAAATTTGTTGTTTTAAAATAAATGGTTCTCTACACATAAGGTGTCATTGACCAAATAATGATTACTTTAAAATCTGTAAGTATTCTTAATTTAAGAAATATTGGTTAAAATGAAATTTTCTAGCATCTAATTAAAGTATTGTGTGTATATTATATAATTCAATAAAGAAATATCAATTTGCAGTTATTTACACTAAATATTCATTTTTACAGTACTTTTTATTTCATTTCATTCAAAATATGATAATATAATTCACAAAACATATTTACATAAATATTTTAAATACCTTACTATAGAATACATGAAAAAAAAAAAGGCACATAATATTTTCTCCAGAAATACTAGCTGTAAATTACAGAGTTGAATTATTCAATTGTGTAATTTAAATAAAATAAATATATATAAATGAGTTAATTGAGTTGACATTTGTTATTTTTTGTTCACACTGAGTTAAAATTTATATGAACAAAAATCTAGATACGATGAGACAAAAAAAAAAAAAAATAAATAAATAAATAAATAATAACAATAATATAATACAAATCCAGGGCAAAACATTGAATATCATGAGAAATAAGTCAAAGTTTAAACGTACACATGGAACAAATCTAGACAAAATAAGAACAAAATATTTACTTACATGCATATAACTTTATAATATAATTTTTTTCTTCAGATTTAAGCTAAAAAGGATTTAATCAGTTTTAAAGTTTAAAAATAATGCTTGAATTGTTCGAGTTTCCTCTGGTGCAACAGTATATGTTCTTCCTGTAGCAGTTACAGGAATAGACACTTCTTTTATTATTTGTTCTTACAGAATCAAACAAACATCTGAGGATTTTGGCCATGAATATGAAGAATTAGCGCCATGAGGATACATGAACATAATTTTATAGTCGGTAAGTTCTTCACAGTAATCTAAAATTTTCCCAATCCACCAATTTATCCCATATACACATGCAACATATTGTTCACTTTTAAATATCAATGGTCTGACAATTTCATTGATTCCCAAAGAAGCAATAAATTTTGTTGATGAAATGTCTGAAACCCTGGAAACCAGCATTTGGCAATCATGGATTGGTACAAAGCAGTGACTCAGTCTTGTTTCTATGATTGTATCTGCTTTTGCATACCTATCTGCTAATTGACTGTTTGCGGTTTCAATTTCAAATTTTGTTATAAAAAACTTTCAATTCTTTTAACAGATTCTTTTGCAAAATTATAGAGATCAAATGCATTTAATACACCATCTTTACATGGACGCTGAAGGCTTGAAATAATCTTTTTCTTCATATAATTGCAAGCTTATGTAAATTAGCTACTTTTTTCAACTGAAGATTGCAGTACCATTACTTTATCTAATATGTGATTGATGAAATATTTAGAATGATACATAAAGAGAAAAACCTATTGTTCCATTCCACCCCACTCGCCCCTATATGTGAAGTAAATCACCATATGTATGCATTGCATTTATAGGTATTTTATAATTATACATTATATTCCTTAACTATTTTCTTATCTTTTTCAGTGTAAAATTTTTTCAATTGTCAATTTTTTTTTGGGGGGGGGGGGGGGGAAGGGGCTGGGGGGCAGATTCCTACAAAATTAGTACAAATGAGGTTTTGAATATACTTTTACATTAATTTAGATGTTAGAAAATTTTATTTTAACCATTATTTTTTTAATCAGGAATGCTTACAGATTCTAAAATGATAATTATTTGGTTAATGACACCTTATGTGTAAAAAACCATTTATTTTAAAACAACAAATTTTACCTTTCCAATTTTTATTTTATTTAATGCACACAGATGGAGCAATGTTTTTACCAAGTTTCAGAAAAATTCATGATGATTAATTTTTTTTATGAGCCATTACAATCTGCCCTTCTTTGGGGTGAAATTTTCACTTTGCACACAATAAAAAGTAAAGAAATAAAAATGTATTATTGTTTTGATGTGCAATATGCATTCTTTGTACAAATAGCTTCAAATTGGTACCAGATATATAAACTTTGAGCCATTAGTTGTCAAGTTATGGCCATATTTAGACAGTGATACAATTCCAAGATGGCCGCCATTTTGTAAAAATGGCCTGTTTTCAAATGGCCATATCTCGGCCAATATTGTGAAAATTACTTTTAAATTTCAGATTTGAGGGTTTCAGTACTATGTCTGTCTATGATAAAAAAAAAAAAAAAAATCTGTGACTATGATGCAACAAGTTTTCCTTAAATTGGTTGATTTCACGTGGAATGACCCAGTTATTTGATTGTTAACAAATACACAGCCTTTTTGTATTTCCTATAAAAGTCAGTGATATTTTAGAAAATGCTGCCCAAGTTGGAGATTTAATTGTACGGGAAATGTGTTCATTAGAGAATGATATATTACAATTCAAAATATTAAAACACTTATAGAAAAAAAAAAAAAAGAAAAACACTGCCTTATTCTAAAACACTTGAATATTTATTAATGTCTGAAAATTCCATGCGCATATAAAAAAGGCTCTTATGAAATTCGTAACTTATTTTCTGTAAAGTAAGAAATGAAAAAATTAATTCACTAGGTGTATTAACGAAGATTCATTTTCAAAATTAGATATCAAATATCACTATTCCAAATACAACGGTACATCTGAAAACAGAACTGGTGGCAAACTAGATATGCATTAGATGACACAACTTGCCTTATGAAGATAGTTTTATAAGTATTTAAACATGAATTCTAAAATACTGAACAAAATAATTTTTTATTCTATAGTTTTCACTTTTAAATAATTATTTACTGACTCTTAATTACTGACTTAAATATGTAACATTATTATGTATATATTTTTAATTTATATGTTCCTTTATTTATGTTGTTATCAATTTCTGCTTATCCTTTTAATGCTTGTTGAATAAATGCAATATTGAAGTTGAATATTGTATGCGCCAATTCAAATGTCAAAACTTTGTTACCATATGCATTCTACTTTAAGCATAACCTTTTGCTTTAATGTAATTTGTAATTTAAAGCTTGGGAACTGATTTCAGAGCAGGCTCATTCTTAAGAATTAGCCTTTCATTAGGAACACAAACTCTAAATGAACAATTTACTTCATTAAAGGTTATTTCAGAAAATATCTCCTCATGAGTTCTGAGAGAGAGAGATCAAGAATATTATTAATTTTGGATGCAAGAAAGGGTAAAAGTATCATTTGATAGTAAAAGTGAAGTACATTCTTCATATTTTAATGGAAATATCTTACCATCCTGATCCTGACTTATTGAAAATCAATTTAATGTACATTAAGTTAAAAGAATATAATGCAATTTCATAATTCTTTTGTTTTAAAATAAGTGTTTCAAATTTAAAAATACATTTAAAAGCACATTTAAAAGTAATAATTACTAATGAGCTTCTATTTTTAAAATTATATATAATAAAAATGTATTTTATTTACTGGAAAAAAAAGTTAGTATTCGGCCGCCGAATATTCGGTATTCGGCCTAAAATTTGGCTGAATATTCGGTATTCGGCTATTCGGCCAAATCACTATTCGTCCCATCCCTAAATATAATCCTTTCTTGTTATGCAGGTGAAACACACAACTTTTTAAAAAATAAAAAGTATTTAATGCAATTTTATTTTATCAAAATTCGATTCAAATATAGATAGTCCAAAATTACAAAAACTAAACTTTGTGGCCAGTGTTTTCGCTGTCACTCGCCAATGCGCCAAATTGCGACTAAATTCTTCATTTGGCGAGTCAACAAACGATTAAATTCGCCAAATTGCTAGTGTTCATTTTTTGCTTTCGCTTTTTTTTACATATACATATATATTATATGTATATATATATATATATATATTTAATATATTTGTAGCAGATAGTTGAAATTAGATTAATAACAATAGCTGTCACAGTTATAAAAACTTGGGTTATTTTAGAACATATTGAAAAAAATGGAATACATTAAAAAATTAAAGGCTTTTTTTTTTTTTTTGTGCTACACAACGAATTTATTTTGCTAATACTTTTTTCATTTGGTGAATGTTTTTTATTTTTAATTAGCCAAATTTTTAATGTTGGTCAAATGTCAGCGAGAACACCGTTTGTAGCTATACAATCCATAATGGATCTGGAACGACAGTGCTTAATTCTGTTTTCTTGATCCTGGACCCTGAGGTATTATTGTGCAGCATGTGTCCCGGTCAGGTAGTTAGCCCAACACGGGACCTTCGGTGTTTAGTTACAAACAAGTTTGGTACTCATTTTACCAACCCCGATGGGATGAAAGGCTGAATGCATCTCGTCCTGCAGCACAGCAGTCAAACGCTTTGAACACTATGCTAATGGTCTTCAGTCCAAAATTACAACCTGTTTATTATATGCGAATAGTGTAATATAACCACCTTTATTATAAAGATAATAAATAAATTATGAAATAGATAGATTCTGTACAAAACAGAAAAATATGGTAACAAATAAAAGGACCGTTTTCTTATTTATAATACACAAATACATGTTCTAGCTCATTTTCTACGAATTTTAACATAATAATGTATACTGACAGATAGAAAGTTATGACTGTTGAAAAGAAAAAGAAAATGGATCGAGTGTAATATAATGTATATTTTCCATGCTACATTTACTTTTGATAAAAGTAAAAATTTTCTACTTCATTCCACAAACATTTACTTTAATCTATGGATGCACTTGCTACTAAAATTATAAAATCATAATTCAATTTAAAACAGAAATATGAATTACAAAATATCATAAACATGCAAAATGATTAAAGAAAATGTTTACCTTCGTTTCAATTTTCAAAATTTAAAATAAAATCAACAAAAAAAAAAATAAGAATAAACTAAAATGGGGAAGAAAACAAGATTTCTTTTTTTAGACATTACGCAACAAGACAGACCTTTATCCATTTTCAAACGTCACTGCATTTTAACATTCATTAATAAATGAAAAATATATACAGATGGATAGGACTCTTGTCAAAGTCTGAAGCATTCATATAAAATCAAAACAGCTTTGCCACCACTGGCTGACATTTTCTCTTCCTCCCTTTCCCGTTGCTGCGAGTGCGAGGCTGGCTGCCACACCACAAATAAAACAAACAGCACACGTTTTGTCACAAAATTTTCAGTAAATGATTCCGCTTCAAGAAAAGCGGAACTCATATTTATATCAGTGGTTTTCAATTTTTTTAAACAAATAATTACTCGCAAGATTAATGAGATTAATTTAAATATTTTTTACATAGATTTGTAGTTTTATCAGTACAGTATCAGTCTCTTTTTAAAAATCCAACCAACCAACCAAAAGCAAATAAAGTTTAGAAATGTCAACAAAAATAGTTAATAAAAGTTGATACCGATATTCCTTGTTTCTTCTCGTGTAACATATATCTGGTACTTCTCTCTCGATTGATGGCGAATCATAAATGAATCGTCAAAGAATAAAAGTCAGAAGAACAATCAACCAACAGCTGGTTAGTTGATGATGTTGAGACCGGGTTTTAACCGCCTTACAAAAACTCATGTTAGGGATTACCACAATTTAGAAATCTTCTTATTAAGAATCGAACAGAGATTTCTATTGTATTCTGGAATCAGAAATTTTTTCTGAATTAAATTGTATCCAAGAAACGTGGTTCATTTGATATGCGATTGAAATTGACATTTTGGTTTTTGATTTACGACCGCTAGAGAAAATTGAAAAATTAAAATGTCTTTTTTGGCTGTCATAACTGCTGATGGTGGAGTACCTATTTTTACGAGATCAACTGGACAAATGAAATCGGTAATTTTTCATCCTTTTAAAATTTATCATGTTAAGTTATTTGAATTAAAAAAATTTAAAATACATTCAAAAAATATTTTTATTATATAGATTTTTGTGTGATATTTCAGAGTGATTCAGGCAAAATTTGAGACCTATTTAATAAAATAAGTTCCTTCACAAAAATGAATGATACTTCTTGTTTAGCCAGGCACCAGTGTTTTATATAAATATATATGTATACCAGAGCCCGATCAAGCTGAAGTTGGGCCCAGGGCCTGTTAAAAAGTTGGGCACCCGCTATCTACCCATTTTCGGCGACACTTTCACAAAAAAAAGGTTTATTTGACGAGTTGACAAAGTTGTTTGGAAAAGTGCCTAGGTCGAAAGTAGGGATGCACCGAATAGTGATTTTGGCCGAATACCGAATGCCGAATATTCGGCCGACAGGTGAACCGAATACCGAATATTCGGCTAGCCGAATAGTAACTGTTGGGCCGAATACCGAATATTCGGCCAGCCGAATAGTTAACTATTCGGCCGAATACCGAATATTCGGCTTTCCAAATACTTTTTATATTTCAAAATTTAAAGGTATTAAAATGTTACTTTTTAAAACAGTTTTACATACTATTTAATAAAAGAAACTTACATTTTGATAAACATGTGCTTTTTATAAGAACATTTAGTATTGAAAAAAATCTGCCTTGAGTTATTTAAGAAGCACAATTATAAAAGTTAAAAAAAAATTTCTACGAATCAAAACAAGCCTTTTAAAATCAAATAATGAAAAAATAGCTGAAGAAAAATTTTACAGTCTGATAATTGTCCTTTTAAAATAACTCAAGGCAGATTTTTTTCAATATAAAGTACAAATACTTTCAACTTAATTCTGAATAAAAGTATGTTTGGCTCATAGTTCTTTTCTTATGAATGGTGGTATTTTCCACCCTTCCCATCATATCATATTTTACAGAAATCAAAGCATGCGAATTGAAAATATGTTATCCTATTTATTGTTAATGTAATAAACGAACACACAAGTTATGACCTAGAGTGAAATGAAATACAATGTACTTATGACTCAATAACATAGGCGTAACTAGCGAATTTTTCTAGGGGGGGCCACGGCCCCAATTGGAAAAATTCTCTATTGTTTGCAAAACAACAATAGTATGACAATGTTGTTTTATAGTAAACTGTTTGATAATTTCCAAATAATAATAGCATTAGTAACTAGACGGATGTGACAATTCCAAATCTTTCTTTTTCTGATTTATTTTAAGATTCACCTTTGCTCTCAAACGCACTAAACTGGGAAATTCTCTTATTTAGAAACTATATTAGATCCCATGACTGCGATTTTTTGATAAATGCAGAAAATATTACAAAAACTGCAGTCAAAGTTCGTCTTTTGAACCGAATTTTCCAAAGCGGGAGATCTGGGAACGAAAAAAAGGGGCATGCTGAGAAAATAATTGTCGATAAATCAAATTCTAATGAATTCAGAGAAAAATGAAGGCATTCGGCATCTTATACCATATCTTCAAAAATTATCTCAGCAAGTTTCATGTTTTTACTTTTACAAATGAATCTGAAAATGTATAGGAAAATTTTGAGCTGCTGAGAGAGAAAAAACATTTTTTCGAATACACCCTTAATGCGTCAAAGTTTACTACCTCAGTGCCAAAATTAAATGGCAATTTATCATCATTGTGAAGATTTTAAAGACATGAAATTCCTTGCATTAGTTCTTAAAACAAGACTATTGCGGAAATGTGAAAAAATGCAACATAAAAGCGCCACCTGTTGGGCGATTCATACCAAAACATAAACAGCAACAATATTTATCAAACTATACCTGAATGTGAAGTTTGGTGAAGTTCACTGATTAGTTCTTAAAATAGAGCTATTGCATCAATTGAGAAAAATTCAGCATTGCAGTGCCACATAATGGGAGATTGACAACAAAACTAGTTCATTTTATGGATTTACTGCATCTAAAGTTTGATAAAAATTCGTGCACTGAGAACCTGAGATAGAGCTATTGCGCAAATCGTGAAAAATGCAACATGGCAGTGCCACCTGTAGAGCAATTTACACCAAAATGCAAACAACATGGATGCACGTTGAGAATTAACTGAATCTGAAGTTTAAAGGAAATCCGTGTATTATTTATGGATATATAGCTGTTGCGAAAATCGTAAAAAATGCACCATAGCAGCGCACCTGTCGAGCGATTTGCACCAAAAACTAATCAGAATCAATCTATATCAAGATCAAGAACTACCTGATTATAATTTTTAGTAAATTCTGTGCGATAGTTCTTGAGATAGAGCTATTGCAAAAATCGTGAAAAATTTAGCATACCAGCGCCTTCTGTTGAACGATTACACAGAAACCAATACAATATCAGTTCATGTTAAGTACTGACTGAATCAGAAGTTTGGTTGATATCCACGTGCGTTAGTTCTTCAGATATAGCTGTTGCGTTAATCCTAAAAAAAGCACGTAGAAGCGCCATCTGTTGAGTGATTTGCAACAAAAAACTAATCAGTATGAATTTGTATTAGGGACTACCTGAATATAAATTTTTATTACATTCCGTGCATTAATTCTTGAGATAGAGCATCCACAAAATTTATGTTACATATACAGGCATGAGATTCTTCAGCGGATCTGCGGTTTTCCGCTTTTTTGTCACTTTCCGCGTTTCCGACTTTTTATATCTTTATGGATCGCGGGAAAAAAAACGAGGTTTTCGACAGAAGATCGCGAAAAAACGCGATTTTCGTCAAAATATCGCGGAATAGAAATGCGATTTTCCTCGAAAGGTCGCGGAAAAAACGCTATTTTCGGCAAAATATCGCGAGGAAAACGTGGTTTTTGTCAAAATATCGCAAGGAAAACGTAGTTTTTGTCAAAATATCGCGAGAAAAACGCGGATTCCGTCAATATATCGCGAGAAAAACGCGGATTCCGTCAATATATCGCGATAAAAACGCGGATTACGTCGATATATCGCGATAAAAACGCAGATTCCTTCAATATATCGCGATAAAAACGCGGATTACGTTTAAATATCGCGAAAAAAACCTTGATTTTCGTCAAAAGATCGCAAAAGAACCACGGATTCCGTCCTAAGATCCCGAAAAAACGCGGATTGCATCAAAAGATCGCGAAAAAAAACACGATGTTTGTAAAAAAAATGGCGATTTTCGCCGAAAAGATCGTCGAAAAAACGTGATCTTCGACTAAGGATCGCCAAAAAACGCAAATTTCATAAAGGAATTACTTAGAAAATACGAATTTCGTCAAAAAATTGCAGAAAATTAGCTGTAATATCATTTTCAACAACTTTTTTGGAATTGAGTGGCAGATTAAACATTAACTTGCCATGTTTGTTAATTGATGTTTTAAGTGACAACATGTTATATTTTAATTGGACAATTAGCTAAGATTGTTGTGTAAAACATTGCATCAGAAATGTGAATTTAAAGTAGAAACTTCAATTTCAGAACTACTTATAATATTTGGATAAATGGATTCACTCTCACCCTCTTCCTCTCTCCCCCCCCCCCCCCAAAAAAAAAAAAAATTAAATAAATAAATAAAAATTAAGATTTAAACAAAAGTATTCACAATTTTGCTGCGAATAAAATAAGCTTCTGAATTGTCTTACATGCACGCTGTTTTAAATAATTTCTCATTTTCCAGTTCACGCGCTTTTTTGAAATAATTTCTCATTTTCCGGTTCACGCGCTTTTCCTCTTTTTTTAACTTTTTGCAATCTCATGCCTGCATATAGACAGAGTCAGATTCACATATACACAAACAGACATTTTGTAAAAACTTGTTCTTACTAAAAACTAAGAATCTGATCCCTAAAACGGGTAAATCCGTCAAAAGCCGGAATTCAAAATTTTCACAAATCCGATATTTTCTTCCGTAAAGATAGAAATAATAAAAATAGTTTTGTTAGAACTGATAATACTCAAAGGAAAACTCACTTGTTAATACATTCCTGAAAACGTATAATCTATCAAAGAATTTAATTGGGTGAAACTTTCTTCTGTTTTTAGTTGCTATCAGATTCAAAAAATTTACGAGCAACAAATTTTTCAACCGATTTGAACTCCAATTTTTTCCCTTTCAAGGAGAGAAAAAGGTTATAATTATTTGCACAAAGTTGGAGGAATAGCAAGAAAACCAATGCTACTAGTACCAGCCGTTAATATTTATCGCCTATTCCTATCAATCGCTTATCACTGATCCGTTGAAATGCTCGATGTACAATGAAAAGTCTCGGCTAGCAGAGATTTTTTTTGGAACTGCAGAAAAAGTTGGGGGGCATTGTTGTTTGCTATCACACTGGGTGTTGTGAGGATATTTCGCGAAAAGTTGGAATAAATCAAGTGTTGGCTCAAAAATCTTTCAAAATGTTGGTGAATCTAATAGTGGCTTTATTCATCAAGTTTTCGATTCAAAACAGTGGCTGGGGGAGATAAAGTTGCTTATAAACAACACAGTCGCCATTTTTTAAAAGAAATATATAAATTAGTTAATGAGTTATAAGCAATTTTGATCGCATGACAACCATTTTTCCTCCTTTTAGTCACTACCATGTCGCAAATTCGTTTCAAATCATCCACTGTGAGAATCGTCTTCTGAAAGATCTTATCAAAGAATGAAGAACATTTCTCACTTACATAGCTTTTTAATCCTGAATCTAGGAAAAAAAGTTAGAGGAAAAAATGACATAAACTAAAAAAGCGAAAATAAAAGTGATTAATTACAAATTTAATTAAAAATTACATAGCTTTTTAATCCTGAATCTAGGAAAAAAAGTTAGAGGAAAAAATGACATAAACTAAAAAAGTGAAACAGGAAAAATTTTACTGGAAAAAAGGGACAAGGAAAAAAAGTTACCGGAAAAAAAGAGTGACAAGGAATTGATTTTGGAGATTTATTGGTTAAGTATGAAAGGGGGGGTGGGGGGAAGCTCTTAATTTAGGTAAATGGGTTTTTGATGCTAAATTAACTGTTTTGGTTCAATTTTTGGATATACGTTCATACTGAAAAGACGCTTGTTTGATTAATTTTGGGAATGGACGATTACCCCCCCCCCCCCTTCCGTTCTAAATAAGATGAATGAGTTTTTAAGCAGAATTATTCAACGTGTGTCAAATTTTGGATAGGGGAAGATGGGGATACTTGAGCCATTTTTTGAATTTTAATTTTTTTTAATTTTTTATATTTTTTTAGAATAAAATAAAATATTGAAAATGAAAATTTGATATTTTTCCTTCAACTAAAAACCACTTTCAATAAATTTTGAACTATTTTTTTATGTATAATAAATGTTTATTTTTTGTTTTACATCATGGCTCAAGTATCCCCATGGCGGGGATACTTGAGCCATAGTGAAGGGATACTTGAGCCACTACGGAAAAATACCTACAAAAGTAATTTTTTTCGCTTTATTTTTGCACAAACATTTTACAGAATGATAAATTATGAAACGTAAAGTCTTTCAAAACCAATTGAAAAAACAAAGCTAGTAATACGATCATTTTTTGTCGTTAAAACTGGTTGTCGAAGGATAATTTGAACTTGAGTTATAACGACGGTAGAAACATCCTCAGTTCAGAGCCATTTAAATTTGGAATCTGCAATTCTTCGGGCAAATTTCATTTTCAAAATATTAAGCACTTATCCAACAAATATTTTTACAGTTTTCTTTCTGGCATATTTTATTAGTAACCAACAATCAATAGAAGGTTTTCTTTCACATCATCACCATCATTGACAGAATTTTCCTCTAATGATATTGTCGAACTCATGCTTTTAGTTTAGTAGCTGTCGGAATTTAAGCTAGATGTATCATTCTACTATTTCAAGCACTTTTTTGATTTCACAGGAAAAGATTTTGTCTTCCTCTTTGGCTCCATGTAGGTAAGTTTGAACTGGGATTTTTGTTGCTTTTCTTGTTTTTGTGCGCTCTTTTTACCAGTTTTTCTTCAATTTTCTTAGTTAAAAAAAAAGTTACAGCAACAGAGGTTACGATTTCAATATAAAATACTAATCTTAATATGTTATATTAAAAAATAAATATTTTAATATGTTGGACCTAACTAATTAAAGTATTAGAGATTATAGCCTGTAAAACCGTTTTAAAAAGTTATTTTCATTTAATGAAAGTTAAATTGAAAACTATGTTTACATTTATATAGACAGGCTATTTTGTTAGTCAAATCGAAAAATAAAATAGACATTTTCATTTAAAAAATATGCATTTTTAAACATTTTTAGGTCGTTATTTTTTTAAGAAAAAAAAAAAAAATGAAAAATTATTCTCCCTTTTCTCCAGAAAAATATCTACTAGTGAATATAAGGATGTAATTTTATTTTTTGTTTGTTTCACCCATGTTTTATTTCTAGTGGGGATGGTTAAGACATGGCTCAAGTATCCCCACTCTCATTGGCTCAAGTATCCCCACTATCACTATTTTTGTTTCCCAGAGTTTTACTAAATAAAGCATGCAGCAATTAGAACTATTTTAGACTCAAAATACAATTGAAATTATGCTTATTGAATGTATGTATATAGTTGCAACTTTAAACAAAACTTTGATTACAAAAAAACAAAAAAAACATGCACCCAAATATTTTCTTCAGATAGGGAAAAGACAACTATTAATCACTATACTTTAAAAATGGTACCAAGATGTGTGATTTCTTTTTTACATGTTCAGAACTATAAATATGTTATCATATTGGCAGTTTTAGAAAGAAAAATTAACCAACTGTAGAGATAATAGGGGTGGCTCAAGTATCCCCTATGCTCAAGTATCCCCACTCTCCCCTATAGGTTCTTTCTGACAAGGCTTATGTATAGTATTGTGGTGTCGTGTCCTCAGTTTCTCTTTATTCAGTTGGTTTATTTGTTAAGTTCATCAAAAACACATTTTTAATTCAAGTTCTTTATTAGAACTATGTATCAATTAATAAAAAAATAAATAAAACGACATTACAACTACATAGGAGCCACACTCCAATATTACATTTCGCTTAGCACATCTAAGCCACCTTACATCTATGTACTATCTAGTAAATTAACAGCACATGTCTCTCTTCCAACTACTTCCTTCCCTCTCTACGCTCAACAATCCCACCCCTCAGCTCATTGCCACTAGACCAGTGAAATCATTTTCTAGCTCCTTGAGGTCAATTGCAGCTTTTTTCTTCTCAGTTTTAGAATGAAGATACTTTCACCCTTTTCACAATGGGATTTCGCTATCTATCTTCTGCCCAGATTAAAGTTGCCAGTACGTCGTCGCAGTATATAATGCCCGAAGAATTTTGGGAATTTAATGGTAAAGTATAAAAGAGGAACGAGGGATAACCTTTCTTAAATTAAATAAATGGCTTTTTACGCAGAATTATTTGATTTGCTTAAAAATTTGAATGTAGGTTCATTATGATAAGGGGTATCCCTGAATAGTTATGGGGTTCTTTTGCTAATTAAAAAGTGGAAGGACGGGCGATTATTCCCCCCCCCCCCCCCCCTAAATTTGATAAATTGTTTTTATGCACATCCGATGTATTTCAAATTTTAGATATAGGTTCTTTCTAATAAAATAAAATCCCTGAATAGTTTTAAGGGTTTGTTTACATATCCTCAATAGCTGTTTGCATTTAAAACTATGGTTTATGTTTCTGCATAGCATTTTTCAGTATTCTATAAATATCCTAACAAAGAAAAAAATATCCTTTTTTTTTATTGAAATCATTTTTTTAATTTAAATTTGTTTTTCAATTTTTTAAGCGTTCAAACACTGAAGATCTATCAAGAACTACAGATTTCTAAACAATTAACTTTCTAATTACTAACATAAGCTATTAATAAAAAACTATTATTATTACTACAAATTAATGAATTCACTAGTTATTCCTTCGTGACATATAACATAGTTTTTACATTAAAATTTTCTAACATATATTTTTTAAGTGTTTTATATTATACTTTGTGATGTGTAATATGGGACATTTATTAATAAAAATCCAGTTTTAAATGATAAATATTCGGCGTAAATTAAAATGACAATTACAACAAATGATTTAGCATATTACTTTTTTCACAAGTAATAAATAAATAAATAAATAAATAAACCAGTTTTAAATGCAAAATGAACTGTAATAATTATATGGAAAAAGATAAAATGTGTTATGTTTTCTGACGTAATTGTTTTCAATCGTTAAATTAAAAAATAAAGAAAATTTCTTTTTATTTGTTATTTGCGTTCGGTTGCATTCAACTCACTTTTTAATTTACTTGGGCATTTTTGCGGCAAACCTTTACCGAGAAATCCCCTGATTGTCAAATTTCCTAAGAGACTAGCCGCCCGCGATATGTACCGGACATCCAAAATTTGAAGCAAATCTGACAATTCTGCGTAAAAAGCCATTTTTTTTTATTTAAGGGGAATTATCCTCTGTTTCTCCCTCTATACTTAGCTATTAAATCCTTGAAACTATTCAGAGATTCACCTTATCAGAAAGAATCTATATTTAAAATTTTAAATACATCGGATAATTCTGAATAAAAACCGACTTATCGAATTTAAGGGGGAAATAATTGCTTGTCCCCTCCTCATTTTAATAAGCATAAGAACCCCCATAACTAATCAGTAATACGTCTTATCATAATAAACCTATGACTAAAATTCGAGGTAAATCGGATAATTCTGCGTAAAAAGGCATTTATTTAACTAAGAGGGACCCTCCTAACTAAGAGGGACTAAGCTAACCCTCCCTCTTTATATTTAGCCATTAAACCCTTAAAACTATTCAGGGATTTACCTTATCAGAAAGAACCTATATTTAAAATTTGAAATACATTGAATAGTTCTGGATAAAAACCGATTTATCTAATTTGAGAAAGGGGTTATCTAATTACCCGTCCCCCCTTTATAATAAGCAAAACAACCCCATAATTAATCAGAGATACGTCTAATCATAATGAACCTATGTCCAAAATTCCAAGCAAATCGGATAATTCTGCGTAAAAATCTATCAATTTAATTTAAAAGAGGCTTCCCCCGTCTCCTTTTTTCTTAACAATTAAACTCCCAAAACTCTTCAGGCAATATAATTTTCCTCTGTATAATCCTTATCAGAAAAAACCTATATCAAAAAAAAAAAAAAAAAAGACAATGTTGTATAATTCTGCTTAAAAATCCGTTTATCTAATTTAGGTCGGATGGGGTGGAACATGGTAATCATATGTCCAAAAATTGAACCAAAGCAGTTAATTCAGCATGAAAAACACATTTACCTAAATTAAGAGCCTCCCCCCCCCCCCCATCCCCTCTATATATTTAACTAATGAATCCCCAAAATCAATTCCTTGTCACTTTTTTTCCGCAAATTTTTTTTTCCGAGTCATTTTTTTTCCGCTTTTGTAGTTTATGTTATTTTTTTCCGGTCACTTTTTTCCGTTTATTCACTTGCCTATTTTGTGCGTTTTTTAAAAAAGAATTAATAAAACAAGTTGGAAATTGCATATTAAGCCTAGCATATGAGGTGCGTTCGTACGATAACGAAGTTTTAAAAATATTCAGATCTTGCTGTTATAGTAGACAGTACTTCGGATATAATATAGTGGTCAAAATCTTTTTTTTTTTTTTTTTTTTGTGCTCTTGTAAATATACATGGACATACAACTTTTATTACACCACAGCAACGTATGCCATATTCGTAAAAGTGAAATAGATGAATATAATTAAAACACGCCCCAAACCATAAATCCTCGTATATCATTATGTAGGGGAATATTTTTGAGTGGCCGTGTAAATTAATAATATATATTTTTTGTAGCATAGATTGTAAAGACGGATGGACTGACAGACTGAACGACGAATATAAGTGCTAGTTTTTTATATAATTACGGACGCACTTAAAATTATTCAGATCTTGATGTAATAGTACACAGTATTTCGGATACAGTATATTAGCCAAAATCTTTTGTGTGACCCTGTAAATACTATCTGCTTTCTTTTATACAGAAAATAACTTGTAACAGTCTTTAGCAACATATAATCTCATAAAATTTTAAATAGTTTATTATAATTAAAATGCTCACCAAACAATGTTCTCCCTATACCATTATGTAATGGAATACTTTTGTCTGGCCTTGTAAATCAATATCAAATGTTTTTTGCACCACAGATTATGCAAAATGTATATTATAATATGTACTCATTAGATGCATATCAATTTTATTGTGTTCGAATGAGTGTAACATCATTAAAATGCATTCGGAACTTTTCCCCATTGACCGTAATATAACAGAATACTTTTGATTGTACCTGTAATTAATCTATCCATCCAATTTTCATAAAATTTAAAATTACTCGACAAAATTATGTAATAATTATATATTTTAAATTTCAAACGATTAAAATGCATTTGAAACTTCTTTCCCCAGTGACCGTAATGTAACGGAATACTTTTGATTGTCCCTGTAATTGATCTATGCATCGGATTTTAATAATTATGCATTTTAAATTTCAAACGATTCGGTTGGGTAGTTTTTGCATTGTTATGTGTGGACGGATGGACAGACGGACAAACAGACTGAACGACAACTATAGGTGCTACGTATTTACATAATTAGGAACGCATCTAAAAATTGTTTGAAGATAGGCCCTTTGGATTTGAGAACAAACTTAATAAAAGGATAATATATGAAAACTGTAACATTTAAGTAAATATCTTTAGAGAAACTTAAATATAAATGAACTATATACTTTTCAAACATACCTGGATTTAATGAATGCTTGAAGGAATTCGAAGATTAAAAAAAAATGATCTCATATATCCATTTTTTTCATAATTTTCTTCTCTGAAGAGGATTTAATATTAGTCATAGCGAAACGCACAATAAAAGAAGAAAAAAAACACCTTAGCACAACAGCAACTAACAACAGAAGCATGCGAGCATGTGTTTTTGTGTTTTTCCTGGAATTTGAGAGTTCAGCCCTGTTTCCAAAAAATGAGCGAGAAACAGATGTAACTAATTAAGACCCCCCAATGTTGCAGTATTGAAAAACTCGAGACTGACAGGAAATGACCATTTCTTTTAGCCTTCGGCTGATTGCCAATCGTACAAATGAATGCAGTCCTCTTTCAAAAGGAGTGACCGCTTTTCGTTAAAAGCTGATACTGTTACCATGTGTTAGGATACTGTTGGGGGTGATCGATAAGTAAGAAATAATTGTAAAAAAGCGAGAAAAGAGACTAAGTCTGAAAAATATAGACTTAAGACAAATGCAAAAAATAGACAGTTTAGCGTCCCACTCTGAGACATGTATAATCTCTCGAAAAAATAAAATTTTTGCGTTCTAAGATTTCCACAAAAGTCTAAAATTCTAGGGGGGGCCGTGGGTTGTCTGGGGTGGGCCCGGCCCACCCGGCCCCCCCGCTAGTTACGCCTATGCTCAATAAGTTGATTATGGTTTCATGAACAAAAATTGTCTGCCGTGATAGCTATTACTATCTCAAAAGGTTTTTTTTTTTTTTCTTATAAAGTACTTTTATTTGGGGAAAAGCAAAAAACAGATTATTTACTAAACAAAATTTAGAAACTTGTATCAACACATAATTTATTCCTTAGGAGAATCCTAATAAATCACCATTTTAATCCTTCTCATGGTTAATTTTCTTAAGTTATACTTTACAGACAGCAAATAAATAATGTAAAAACATTCTATTTTATTTAAAAATGATTTTGTTTCTAATTATTTTAAATATAAATTAAAAAATTGACAGTTAAAAGTAGAAATAGTGAAAAGGTTTTATTAAGTATTGGATTCGGCCGAATACTTTGATATTCGGCCATACCGAATATTCGGCAGGCCGAATAGTTTCATATTCGGCTCAACCAAATAGTTTAATATTCGGCCTAACCGAATATTCGGTAACATGGCCGAATAGGCCGAATACCGAATATTCGGTGCATCCCTAGTCGAAAGCGTCTAAAAATTTTATTTCCCCATTCAGAATATTTAAATTTTACATTTCATATTTTATAAAACAATATTATTTGAAACGTATTTGACTAAGGGGAAAAAAGCAGCCACATAATTTGTAGGCCTTGAAAGGCACGGGCCCTGATGTATACACATATGTATGTAAATATATGAGGAGCTCAGAAGCCAAGGGGTACAAGTGACAAAATTTAGATTTCGAGTAAATTGAGTTCAAAGTTAAACATCAATTGTAATTCAACGAATTGAGCTATGAAACTTTTGCTTACTTCTTAGTGATCTTTGAACTCTTTTTTTCAATAACTGTTTTAAAAAAAAGTGGAATACAATTTTTCTTTTTACTTATAACTAAGCAATGTTTATCGTCATTCGGCATTTGTACCCCTTGGCTTCCAAGCAGAAATGAAAAGTGCTTGGAAACTAAAAGGTACAAATGCCGAATGAGCACAAGAAATGAAAATTTATGAAATAAAAAATTGTATTTATGAAAAAATTAAGAACAATGTTTATACTAATAAATGAAAGGACAAAATTTTGTTTTAATATAAATTCCAAAGAAGGAAAATTCATGAAATAAAAAATGAATTTACTATAAAAAAAATGAATGAAAGAAAAATTTTTGTTCTAATGTAAGTTTTTAAATTTTATTTTAAATTTTGAAACATTGAAATTTTATATTTTTTAACACTTTCCAACAAAGTTGAAAAGTGAATATATTTTAATTTGTCTGTCGTCTGTCCGTGCCCTAACTCTCGTAAATATATTCGGATTGCCCATAAATTTTTGGGAATTATTCATGTTTACCTCAACACAAACCTATTGCAAATGAAATTTCTAACACGATTAGTTTATTTACAGGGACAATCAAAAGTTTTCCATTACATTGCAGTTTATGGGAAAAATCGTTTTAAATGAATTTAAAAGATGTTACACCTTGTCACATATTAAAATTTATATGCATTTACGAATTGCGCTAAAAGAAACATTCTATAAAATCTGAGGTGAAATGAATAGTTATTATTTATTTACAGAACCATACAAAAGATTTACATTACCTAATGATAAAAAGAGAATTTGTTTGCGACTTATTTTTATTATATTACAATTTTCATGTATAATAAAATTGATTTAGATTGCAGAGGCTTAATATAAGTTATTTTGCACATAATAAGAAGTACACAGTATTTACAGGGACACAAAAAAGATTTCAAATAGTATATTCTATCCGAAGTACTGTATTATATATTATCAATGATGATTGATGGATAGACGAAATGTCATTTTAATTATGAATTGCACTTTTAAGTTTCACTAAATTTATACATGTTATATGACATGTAGAGCCATACCGAGTACTCGGTATTCGGCCTACTCGGCCAATTTGCCGAGTACTCGGTATTCGGCCAAATTTTGGCCGAGTACTCGGCCAATACCAAGTAGTTGCAAGAATTTCATTTTTTAAGTATATGAATTTATAACTGATTTGTAAAAAGTTATTCAAATATCAATGTATAATATATGTACTAATTCATGAAACTATTTACTCTGTATTTAACAATATGTCTGCAAAATATAAAAAAAGTTAAGAACAAAATCCCTAAAAAAATTTCACATTTATACAAATAAAAATACTTTTTTATATATAGGAAAACAGAAAAGACTTATTTTGGATAAAGAAACTGAAAATACAATAAATGCAATAAAAAATTAATAATTAAATTTATTATATTTCAAATTATCATGCAAAAACACCAAACGTTCTACATTATCAGTAGACAGGGCATTTCTTTTACTACTATAAATTTGACTGGCCTCTATTATGTTCAGAATAAACAGTTGTTGAAGGTGCATATAAGAGTTTTTTGCAAGGTTGCACATAATCGGAAAAGTTTTTTTTTTTCCTCACCATGCAAATGGAGTGTCAGTTTTACATGTCTTCTGTTAAGAAAGCCTGTATCTCTTTTTATACAGTAAACTCCCTCAAATCCACAAACAGGGCCGTAGCTAGAAGTGTACGATAGGGGGGGCTTCGAGGAATGTAGGGGGGGCTCATATTTTTTTGTTCTCTCTCTAATGCAGAAAGATAAATTAGTGCATATTCACATTGTAGGTACTATGTTTCTCATTAAACTGTTGTAATAACTTCATTTTATGCTAAGAAAAGTATAGGATGATGAAAATTTTGAATGTATAACTGGTGCAAAATTAAACATCCTGTTAGCTTCATATGTACCAATAGGATGAGGGAGTGTTGAAACACGTATTTTAGATACAATTTAGTAACACTGCAAAGCTGTGAAAGGGTCTCAAAACTAAATTAGATTTTTGAACAGAATTTCATTTGAATTTTCGGAACATTTAGTGACCTTGGAACTTTTTCCAGGGGGGGGGCTCAAAATATTTTAGGGGGGGCTGAGCCGCCCATAGCACCCCCTTAGCTACGGCCCTGTCCACAAACCAGAAATCCACAACTCTCTAAAATCCGCACATATTTTATGGATGTAAACAATGAAATTTTCAATTTAGATATTGGGACAAAATTTGATTTTTTTTTAGTTTTGTATCAATTCCATACATTTTTTAATTTGTAATTTTCTTAATAATACTTTATTCATGTTTTTTTCATGAAGAAAGATTAATTTTTTTTTGGAAAAAAATGAAGATAGTGCTGATATCACTGGTAATTACAATCTTCTTACCAAATATATTTATGCATTAAGATTTTTTGGTTATTAAGCCTGGCTAAACTTGAAAAAAAATCCTTATTTTATGATTTTGATGTGAATTAATAATGTACTTTTATAAGGCAAGTTTTGTTGAATAATTTTTGAAAAATACATTTAATCTTTATAATGAATATTTAATCATACACTATTGATTATTAACTTGACTTTTGTTATTAATACTTTAATAATTTTAAAAATTATCTAAATTTTTATTATTTTAGTTTATTACTTATTTTAATATTTTATTATATTGTAAATATTCATTATAGTTCCGATCGCACTATTTATTGCACTCAAATGACTGTTTAAAAAAATTAAACAAAGCAATGAGCAGAAATCCCTAAAATTCTAAAATCCGCACAACCTCTGGTTCCAAGCTGTGCGGATTTGAGGGAGTCTACTGTACCAATTCTTCATGCAGTGATTTTAAATTAGTACTAGTGCCACAATCTTTTTGTTCATTCATAATTTCCTCAAAACATTGCCAGAAAATAGATGAACTTTTTGCTAGCATTTTCTCTTTTGGTTCGTCGACATTAGCATTCTCATACTTATTTTTTGTTTCTTTGGTGGATTTTCAAGTTTTAGATCATCTAAACTCATCAATTTTAGAGCTTGCTTTTTAAGGCAATCTTAATTTACACATTTATAATTTTCATTCAAAAAGGTTAGTTTTTTACTGAGATATTTAAAAAAAATAAATTTAAAATAACATAATATAATCTGTACACATGAAAAATGAAAAGAAACTGCAAAGCCAATACATTTCTTTTAATCAAAAGAAAATAAGGTACAGACAGTTACAAAATAAATATGAAATGTTTGCATTATTCAATGAATTGTTACAGTAACCAATAAACATTTTTATTTTTGATAGACAGATTTCAATGATTGGAATAAATTGGAGGGTTAAAGAATGTTTAAATTTTATATTAGTTAATAACTGTAGTTGTCATGTATCAATTCTCCTTTTTTATTAGTTTTGAACTGTCAAAAATTGTCTTTAAAAGATGCACAAATAAATTTCAAATTTAATGAGTTAATTTATTTATACTATATATGTATATTATAGATATGTGTATACAGGTATATTTATATATATGTACACCTAAGCTCACATTATGCGCACATCAGTGTTTTATTTTCTTATTATACAACTACTCGGCTACTCGGCCAAAGTACTACTCGGTACACTACTAATGACATGTATAAATGCTATAGTTCATATACAGGGTTATACAAAAATACTCGTAAAGGTTACAGAATATGAGTGTACTTACTTAAAGATTGCTTTTAAATAAGTCATGTATTTCTATGCTGAACTGCATTCAGTTTACCAAGAAATGCTTGTAAAATATAGATAAAATGATGTATAGGATCACACACAAAATTTTATACATGGTCATCGATGGATGATAATTTCTGAAAATGTGATTTCAGAAGTCTTAAGTGTGTTTTAATTTGAAGTAAATTTTAGCTAAGTACTGGCGTCTAATAAAGGATCAAGATAAACTACAGAATAAACAACAATATACAAGTATGCTTCCATCTATTAGTATAAATTGCTGAAAGAGAAATTTCAAACTATTATGTGTTTTCTTGCTAAACTAATTTTTCCTGTTATACAGTATATATCAACCAACCAATAAAACATAGGGCTGCTCAAAAGTATCAGAATACATATTTGGAAATGGATAGTAATACTTTATTATCCTAAATAGCAAAAATGTTTAAAGATTTCTGGGAGTTTTGGAAAGTGTTTCATGATCCATGCTTAACGCATGATTTTTCTTACTTGATAACAGTTAAAATGCATTTATTTAATGCATAAAAAAGCAAATTGCTTTATATGTCGTTGGTCGGACTTCTGCTATATAGACCTCAACGGACACAACTATACTTATACCCCTTGGCCTCCACACGTTTCACAGTTTTGGGAAAGAGGTTAAGTAACTGACCCCTATAACTCAGTACATAATGAAAAATCACTCTTAACTCTTTACCTACAAATAAATAGACATATTTCTAGATAGCCTATGCACTTAACTCAATTTTGTCACTTATACTCCTTGGCTTCTGGGCTCCCCAGTAGCAGAAAGTTGTGACTGAGTCTGCGACAGAAATGTAGTGGGATGAAAATTGTCTGCGGGGGTAATGTTACAATTTTTGATTAGCCGGGCACCATTGTTATATAATATATTGTATATAGACGTATATTTCTATATATAACACAGACACCTGATTAATCTAAAAGTATCCTTATGTACATTATAAATAGGGTTCTTACTGATTAATATTATAAAAATAGAACTGTTTTTTAACTATAGTAAACCTAAATAAGTTAACAGAAAAATTAATATTTTTTGAAGAATTAGATAGTAATGATATGTAAAGTGGCTCTTTAAGTTTGAAGTTACAGCTCAATTCATTTAAAATTAAAAGTAAGTAGCTAAATGTATAGAGCAACTTTTGTGAAAGTCGTAAAATCATAAGTTGAAAACGATCAAAATAATCGTCAATTGAATAAGTTGAAAATCTGTTATTGCCAAAATGAAGCAAAAACAAGAGGGGTTGTATCCATGTATTCATCGATTAGTGTCATCATAGAATGCACAACTACATTTGGATAAAATCCCTCATTTTTTTGCTTCATTTTGGAAACAAAGGATTTTGTCCTCGGAAGTTGCTCTAAACCTAAATAAGTTAATAGAAAAATTAATATTTTTTGAAGAATTAGATTGTAATGATATGTAAAGTGGCTCTTTAAGTTTGAAGTTACAGCTCAATTCATTTAAAATAAAATTGAAATATAGTATAGCATATATTTATTGAAAAAGTTTCTTACTTGCTTAAGATTAAAAGCACAGAAGAAATAGAGGGGGAAAAATCATTTATATTGTTA
The DNA here is from genome assembly GCA_964019185.1 of Maratus speculifer. Lineage (NCBI taxonomy): Eukaryota > Metazoa > Arthropoda > Arachnida > Araneae > Salticidae > Maratus > Maratus speculifer. Next base: position 57,006,279 of record OZ025298.1, read on the forward strand.
CCTATGTAATAGTGATGAAATCAGGGTTGGCATTTTTGCTGGCAAAAAGGTATTTTTGCCAGGACAGTGGAAAAAACTGGAAAAAAATGGAAAAAACCTATGTCTTTAATGTGTAATAAAATCTGCATGCTAATAAGAATAGTAATGGTATAAACAATTAAATTTAACAGTGTATTTAATATTTTAATTTCATTTGCTAATTAATTAATATTAAATATTTTAAATCTTTAAAAAATAGGTGGGATTCAGTCTTACTTAGGAATTTAAGAACAAAATAAAAAATTACATATCTAATTTTTTTTACTTTAAGTCATGGATATGTTTAGGAAAATTTTAGGTCCTTTAAAGGACCCTTCACAAAATTCTTTAACCTCAAACAGGATTCTTCATAAAATTATTTGTCTCTCAAATCGACATTTCACCTTTAAACTGAACTTTTCACAAATTTAATCATTTTAAAATAAAATCTGGCCTGTTAATAAATATTTGAACTCACCAAAAAATATATTACTTGGCTTCTCTATATGTGAAGGGTAGAACCTGAAAACCTGATAATTTAAAATTCACAAAACTGTCTAGAATTTTCACAAAGACGAGAAAAGTCTAGACAGACCCCTGTAAGTAAAGTATTTTATCAGTCATTAACATACATATTTTTTTAATTATCAAAAGATTTTCACTTTCAAATATGTCCAGCAAGCAGTGCTGCTATTAAAAGATTTTTTTCAAATTTTTCATTTGTGCAAACTGAGATTCGAAATACTTCAACAGATACTCTTTCAAAACTTGTTTACTGTATACCATGCTAAAGCAGCAAAATTTAGGTTGTGAGGAAGATATTGCTGAAATATTTGAAATTTAATAGTTTTCTGCTTTAAATATAATTTTATATTAAATTAAATTTAGGTTACTATAACTGTTTCTTCGAATTTCTAACATATATAAACTATATAAATGCTTTACTCAGTCTCAACAGTTCTATTATATGAATTAATAATTGTATAAACATGAATAAATGAAGTTTCTATTTATTTATATTAAAATTGGTATTTTTTTTTCATTTATAATCTTGTTATAAAAGTTAGTATTCTTTCATAAAGTGCATAATTATACTTATTTAACTTAAAAGTTAAAATAAATTTAGAATAATATTGATTTTTTAGTTAAGTATGCAGTTTATTTTTTCTTTTGTGAAATATTTTTCTCTTTCTGGGGAAAAAATTTAAATGGACAGCCTATTTTTGCCACTTCTTTGGCAAAAACCTATTTTTGCCGGGACGGTTTTTACCAGGTTTTTTCCGCGGTTTTTTCCACCTTCGGCAAAAACTCGCCAACCCTGGATGAAATGAAGAAAACAATTACAATTCCATTGAACAGAATATGCTATAAGATTGCTTCCTTAAATTCTCAAAACAATTTTTTAGTTGTTAAATCAATATTATAAAAATATGTTAAACTGTGCTAAAAAAAATTTAAAAAAGGGGGAAAAAATAATTTAAAATATCAAAATCTAAAAATAATTCTAGAAAGACTGAACAGAAAATTTAAAGTCCCTATTTTTTCACCATGAAGTATATATGTTGTACATTTACAGCAGTGATACTTTCAAATATAAAGTAAGTAAATATTATGAAAAAGAAATTGAAAATTCTGAATGATAATTTTTTTAAATACACTGGATCTAAAATTTTGATGCAGAAAAATCCATTTTTTGGAACAGCAAAATCAATTTTTAAAAAAAGCAAAGAGAAATTTTTTTTTTTTTTTTTTTTTTTTTGAAACAGCAAAATAAACTCCCAACTCTTTTTTCTTTTCGCTTGTTTAACAAAATTTGAGTTTAGTTTGAGGAAATATGCAGTTTTTTCGCGATCTTTTCTCGAAATTTACCTTTTTTTTTTTTTTTTTTTTACAGTCTTATGACATAATTTGCATTTTTTCGCGATCTTTCGACGAAATTTATCGTTTTTTCACGATTTTTTTTTTACAAAATTTGCCATTTTTTCGTGATTTTTAGAAATAATTTGTCGTTTTCCCACGATTTTTAAACGAAATTTATCGTTTTTTCCCGATCTTTTGGCGAAATCTCCCGTATTGTCCCGGTTTTTGTTAAAATCTGCCGTTTCTTCGCGATCTTTGGGCGAAATCTGTCGTCTGTTCGCGATAATTTTGACGAAATCAGTCGTTTTTTGCGATCTTTTGTTGAAACTTACCGTTCATTTATGATTATATGACGTAATTTGCATTTTTTCACGATCTTTTGATGAAATGTATAGTTTTTTCACGATTTTTTTTAACGAAATTTATCCTTTTTTCCCGATTTTTTGTCGAAATCTCTCGTTTCTTCGCGATTTTTTTTGACGAAATTAGTTTTTTCCGCGATCTTTTAACGTAATTTACCGTTTTGTTCGTGATCTTTTGACAAAATCTGCAGGTTTTTTCGCGATATTTTGATGAAATTTATCGTTTTTTAGTGATTTTTTTTTTTTTTTTTTTTTTTTACGAAATTTAATGCTTTTTCTCAACTTATTGGCGAAATCTGCTGATTTTTCGTGACTTAGTGGCGAAATTTGCTGTATTTTTTCCGAGATCTTTTGGCAAAATCTGTCGTTTTTTCGCGAATTTTTTTTTTTTTTTTTCACAATCTTTTCGCAAAATCTATCTTATTTTGCGATCTTTTAACAAATCTTGTTGATTTTGTGATTTTTTGGCGAAAGATTCCGTTTTTTTCGCGATCTTTTAACAAAATTTACCATTTTATCATGATTTTTTGACGAAATCTGCTGTTTTTTCGCGATCTTATGTCAAAATACACCGTTTTTTGCAATCTTTTGATGAAATCTTTTTTTTTCTCGTGATCTTTGAATGTATTTTGCCGTTTTTCCGCGTCTTGTTCACGTGTTTTTTTTTTTTTTTTTTTTTTTACAAATAAGGAATTTGTTTTTCCAAGTTAGCAAATTTATCTGCAAGGGCAAAAATTAACCTGCGACGTACGTCGTGCACTTTCTGCTACTGGGCTGGACTCCTCATATATATATGGGTGATTCTCAAAATTGTTAGCGATAATTAGCATAACATATTAATTGCATGAGTACGCCCTCATCAGTTTTACTAAAAAAACTGTTATTAACAGAAAAAAGCCAGGTAAGATTGACTTACCTTCAATTAGTTTTCATCTCAGGGCAGGCCGTCGCTAGATTCGTATTGTAGTATCCTTATGTGGTATCCACTTGTTATAACGCAAAGTTATGAAGACACGAAAAACACTGCACCATTTAGAAAAAAGAATATTATATTAAACTTGGTTAAAAATTTACGGAGCATTCACAAAAAGCTCCTTTCTCTGTTGTTACATTTTGAAATCTGTGAAAAATACAAGAAAAATTATTATTAAATTACATTGAAAATGAAAATTTATTATTTGAATGTTTATATCATTTAAAAGTAATTTAAAGTTTGTTGAAGTAAATAAGTTTTTGATGACAATGTCCTTGAATGTTAATTATCACTTATGCTTTATAAATCATTTTGATTATTTGCAGAATTTAGTCTTTTTGTAAACAACTGAAGCTTATGTTGCGTATGATGAGAGTTCTTTCACTTTCGATAAAGATAATTGTTCTTGCTAAAATCATTTCCTGGTTTCTCTTTAAATTATGCGATGATTGATGGAAAACAATTTAAGTCTTTTGTTTATTGTTTTCTGTAATCTTCATTTAGAGTTTATATTATAATGTTTTTAACAAACCCCCCCTTAAACTCTCAATGGAGATTATCCAGTAGTTTGAGTTTGTTTCTATTTTCTATGTATTCAGGTTTGGGTTCCGGTTTTGTAAGGATGTCGGCAATCATTGATTTGCTTGGACAATAATGTAGTTGGATTATTCCGTTTTCTTTAAGCTGTTTAATTACATGATACTTGATATCAATGTGCTTTGTTCTGTTGGAATATTTTCCAGATTCTGTCATCTTTATGCAAGAGATGTTATCTTCGAAAATAGTAATTGGCAATTGTTGTGGTACGCCAAGATCTTCTAATAATTTTAATAACCACGTTAACTCTTGCGTAGCACTGGCCGCTGCTACAAACTCTGCTTCTGCAGAAGATTGTGCAATGCAGGTTTGCCTTTTTGTGATCCACATTATAGGATTTTTTCCTAGTAAGAATAAATTTCCTGTAGTTGACCTTCTTGTCTTTAAATCACCCCCCCCCAATCCGAATCACTGTATATTTCCAAGATCGGTGGTTCTTGTGTGCTGATAACCAAATTTAGGTTTTTTGTTGAATTTAGGTATCGTATAAGTCTTTTGACTCCTTTCCAGTCCGATTCGGAGGGGGTTTCGTTTTTTCTGCTTAAAATGTTTACAGCTACAAGTATGTCTGGTCTTGATATCGTGGCGATGTATAACAATGCACCTATTGCTTGACGGTATTTCGTGTTGTTTGGCATTTGTTTACCTTCATCATTTAATCGCTGAAATCCTACCTCCATTGGAGTGCTGTATGGTTTAGATTCTGTTAAGTTGAATTTTTTTGCTACTTCTTCTATCTTTGCAGTTTGATTCAGTTTGAATCCATTCTGCGTTTTTTCTATTTTTATTCCGAGGTAATTATTTATTTCTCCTAGATCTTCAAGAGTATATTCTGTTTTCAATTTATTTATTATATCTTTTATCTGGTCATCATTTCCTGCAATGAGTATATCATCAACATACACTATGATGTAAATATTATTTTCCCCTTGTTTTTGTATGAATAAACAAGTGTCTGCTGTACTTTGTGTGAAGTTTAATTCTTTAAGTGTTTGGGTAATTTTTATATACCAAGCTCGTGCTGCTTGTTTTAGGCCATAAATTGCCTTTTCCAGTCTACACACTTTGAAAGGTTCTTTTGTGTCTATGTATCCTTCAGGCTGAGACATATATACCTCTTCTTCCAGTTCTCCATGTAGGAAAGCTGTTTTAATGTCAATGTGATGTATTTTTAACTTATGATATGCTGCGGCAGTTAAAAAGCTTCTGAGTGTCGTGTGTGACACCACTGGCGCATATGTTTCGTCATAGTCTATCCCGTATTTTTGTCCGTAACCCTGAGCTACGAGCCTAGCCTTGTATCTTTTTATTTTTCCAAATTCATCATATTTTGCTTTAAATGTCCATTTTGATCCGATTACTTTAGCTCCTTGTGGTGGATGCACTAATGTCCATGTTTTGTTTTCTTTAAGTGAATTTATTTCCTCTCTCGTCGCATCGATCCAGTTCCTTTTTTCGTGTGGGTTCTCAAGATTTATCATTTCTTGCCAACTTTTGGGCTCATATATCGGATTGTGCCGGACTGCATAAGCAAATCTGTCCGGTGGTACTCCTTTATTTTCCCTTTCGGATCTTCTAACGTGTTGTGTTTGTAAAGATGTGGATGGTGTATCCGTATCGATGTTTTCTGGTGTTAGATTTAGTTCCATTACATTTTTTTCTTTCTGCTGAGCCTGTTTTTTGATTTCAGACTTTGAATCATTTGTGTTTGTATTTTCATTAGTGTTTGCGTTATCTATTTTGTTTTCGATGAATTTTACTGATCTAGCTAGTATGACTCTTCCATCACTGGTGTAGATTCTGTACCCTTTAGAGCGATTGTCATACCCGACGAAAGTGCCCTTTTCTGCTCTATTATCAAGTTTTCCTCGTTTAAATTTATGTATATAGGCATATGCGGTACAGCCGAAAACCTTTAAATATTTTATGTTTGGTTTTCTACCTAGCCAAAGTTCATATGGTGTGGTGTTGATGGATTTAGAAGGTAGTCGATTTTGCAAATGGTTTGCGGTACATATGGCCTCTCCCCATAATTTATGTGGGAGATTTGCTTCGTTTAGCATGCTCCTAGTCATATCCAGAAGCGACCTGTTTTTTCTTTCTGCAACCCCGTTCTGACTTGGAGAATATGGGACGGTAAGTTGGTGTTCTATGCCATTATACTTTAGGTACTTTTCAATTTCGTCATTTATATATTCGCCGCCATTGTCGGATCTGATCGCAGTTGGCATTTTACCAAATTTATTTTTAACTGTAGCGATGTATTCTTTTAATTTTTCAAACGCGTCACTCTTATTTGACATTAGGTAAATTATACAAAACCTCGAAAAGTCATCGATGAAAGTGATGAAATATCTTTTCCCCCCTATAGTGGGTGTGTTTATAGGGCCACATACATCAGTGTGAATTAATTCTAGTCTTTCTTTGGCTCTATATGCTCCTGATTTTGGGAATGGTGTTTCGTTTGTTTTTGATTGAATGCATACCTCACATACATTGTTGTGTTTACATTTATTTATCGTTACACCGCTTACTAATTCTTTAGACACCATGTTTTTTATTGTGTCGTAATTTCTATGGCCCATTCTTCTGTGCCATAAATCTATACAATTTGCATTTGTGCAATTATACGTTACATTTGTATAGTAGCTACTATTTTCATCTTCATTTACGTGTATTTCATACAAATTGTTTTTTAATTTACCTTGGAGTATTGTTTCACCTTTGTGTGTAATGTTGCACCTATCCCTTTCAAAATGTACCTGGCATCCGTTTTTTGTTGCCCTGCTAACTGATAACAGATTGGTTTCAATATCTGGTACGAACAGAACATCCCTTAGTGTTACTTGTTTATTATTTTTTCCGGTTTGAATAACAACTTCACCTGATCCATATGAGATCAATTTGTTACCGTTTGCTACAGTGACATTTGTTTCAACATTGTTTGTTATTTTTGTAAACATTTCTTTTGAGTTCACGATATGGCTGGAACTTCCGCTATCTACAATAAAGGTTTTTTTATTATCAGGTTGCTCTGTAAGTAAGGCTACATCATTTTTTTCATATACAGCATTTTTTCTGTCTTCAGTGTTTTCTTCAAAACATAGCGAAGTGGAATAGTTTTTAGTTTTATTTTGCTTATTTTGAGTGTAAGTGTTACTATTTTTTCCTTTTAGGAACCAACATTCTTTATTTGTGTGGTTTTTCATTTTACAGTGTGAACAATATTTGTTCATTCTTTTATGATCAGAGTTGACAGATTTTCCTTGAGCTTTATATGCTCTGGTGTTATTTTCTGAATTTTCAGAGCTTTCCGTTCGACGGATATATTCATCCGTTAATTTATTTTTTATAAATAGTACTGTAAGTTCAGTTTCTGGACGGGCCTCAAGAGCCGTCACTAATGTATCGTAAGAAGGGGGAAGTGAACACAATAGTAATGCGGAAATATGGGAATCTGTGATGTTTTCTCCTATGGCAGATAGTTTATCCACAATTTCTAGAATTTTAGTAATGTGGGCTATCATGTTACCACCTTCATTTAGTTTTGTGCTGTACAGTTTTCTTAATAAGTACAGCTTGCTGGAGAGATTGGATCTCTCATGAATTTGTTTTAGAGTGTCCCATGTTTCCCGTGCCGAATTCAAATTTTTAACGTGTACTATTTGACTATCTTCAATACTGAGATTAATTAACGCTCTGGCTTTCCTGTCTTTTTTGGCCCAATCTGTGGTTATGGGGGTTGGAACCTCTTCCGTAATAACTTCAATTAAGTCTTCACGAATCAACAGCATTTCAATTTTAAATCGCCAATTTGAGTAATTATTGGCATTTAGTTTTTCAATTGTTGTGCTGTCTTTTACAGTAGCCATGATATTGTTATAGAAAAGTTTTTTTTTTTTTTTTTTTTTTCTTTAGAGTTTGCTAAATTGTTTAATTATGGACTGCCTGACCTGATTTTGTTTTTATTTCTGTCTCATTAATCAAATTGTTAGCGATAATTAGCATAACATATTAATTGCATGAGTACGCCCTCATCAGTTTTACTAAAAAAACTGTTATTAACAGAAAAAAGCCAGGTAAGATTGACTTACCTTCAATTAGTTTTCATCTCAGGGCAGGCCGTCGCTAGATTCGTATTGTAGTATCCTTATGTGGTATCCACTTGTTATAACGCAAAGTTATGAAGACACGAAAAACACTGCACCATTTAGAAAAAAGAATATTATATTAAACTTGGTTAAAAATTTACGGAGCATTCACAAAAAGCTCCTTTCTCTGTTGTTACATTTTGAAATCTGTGAAAAATACAAGAAAAATTATTATTAAATTACATTGAAAATGAAAATTTATTATTTGAATGTTTATATCATTTAAAAGTAATTTAAAGTTTGTTGAAGTAAATAAGTTTTTGATGACAATGTCCTTGAATGTTAATTATCACTTATGCTTTATAAATCATTTTGATTATTTGCAGAATTTAGTCTTTTTGTAAACAACTGAAGCTTATGTTGCGTATGATGAGAGTTCTTTCACTTTCGATAAAGATAATTGTTCTTGCTAAAATCATTTCCTGGTTTCTCTTTAAATTATGCGATGATTGATGGAAAACAATTTAAGTCTTTTGTTTATTGTTTTCTGTAATCTTCATTTAGAGTTTATATTATAATGTTTTTAACAAAAATAGGGGACAATTTCAAAAATTAAATCTTAAAAAAATTACTTTTAGCAAAATTTCTGAAAAAAATAGGTGTTGTTAATATAGTATTAGGTATACTTTACATGTAGTCAACAGAGCTAAATATTTAAAAATTAACTTTTAAAAAAATAATAAACATTTTTTGAGCCATGCTAATGACAAAACAAATTGCATGGAATAAATGTATTAAGAAATTTTTATTTTCTTCCTGTTTAAATATTTTTTTCTCTATTTATTAGCCTTCCTTTTCAGCAAATGGTTTCCATTTTTACATATGTACATATAAGGAGAATAAAAACATTACTAAAGAGCAAACTTTGTTTACATGAGCAACATTCTGACGCTAACAATGTAAGAAGCTGTCTTAGTGATTTTCTGACTGATTTAATGCATATTTTAGGGATAATAAATGTAATACCTAAATTTATATGTAAAATTAAACTTTGTAAAAGATAAAATTTAAGCAATGGTTACATTTATGCACATAGGAGTCTTTAGCATGGACAGAAAAACCATGCTAATGATACTGATATTTGTCCATGCTAATGCCAAATTTTAATTTAAATAAAATTATGAGCCATAATATTATCACAATGCAATAATCCTTTCTGGGGTTTTTTAAAACATAAAAGTCCTATGCAAATAAGTAAAATAAAAATTTTAATTATACAATAAACATGAAAATTATTATCCATTCTAATGACATACAATTGATGTATGCCCCTAATATTCAACTTCTATTCTTAAAATATAATACATGCTTTTATTTTCAGGCTGGGATAAAATGGCTACTTGTTGCCATGGAGAAACTTTATATTTCCAAACTATTGTCATATGTGAAAATGAAATTTTGATTGATAACCAGCTGTTATAGTATGACCTTGTTTTGAAAATAGAATATGGAGGACAAACTTTAATTCTTTTTTTATATACTATAATTTAATTTTTAAAAAGAAATTTATTGGATAAATCCTCTCCTTGATTAATTTAAAGAAAGAATAACATTTGTTTTATTTTATAAACATGATATTAACTCTTGAAAAAGCTAGTATAATACACAAGGCACAGCTGCTGTGGACATCCATGCTAATGACATTTTGAACATTTATTCTGTTATTTTAAAGTGTTTTTAACAAAAAAGTGAGTAATTCTTGAGTGCAAATGATGAATAATATTAAGACAAACATATCTAAATATAAAAACATGACAGAAAACCTCTCAATTTTTTTTGTATGCCAAAAGACATAAATTGTCCCCTATTTTGAGAATCACCCATATACACATATGTATGTAAATACAGTTTCCCCCAGGTTTAAAAAAGGGCAGGAGGGCGCTACTGTTCTGAAAAAGGCACTTTTTACAATTTTCAGGGCACTTTTTACATTTTTAAGGGCACTTTTATAGAGTTGAATCAAGAATCCAGTGGTTCAAAAAATCGCGAAAAAACAGAAATTCAATCAAAAAATTGAAAAAAGAAAAAAAAGGTAAATTTTTAAAAGATCTCGAAAAAACGGCAAATATTGATAAAAGATCTTGAAAAAAACTGCCAATTTTGTTAAAAGATCATAAAAACAGCAGTTTTTGTTAAAAGATCGCAAAAAACAGCCTATTTTACTAAAAAATCGGGAAAAAACAACAAATCTCGTGAAAATATAGCGAAAAAACAGAACTTTTCACAGAATTCTCCGTTTTATTGTGATTTTTGGACGAAATTTGCCGTTTTTCTCGCAAATCTTTTGACAAAATCTGCCGCTTTATTGCTATTTTTTGATGAAAGTTGCCGTCTTTTGCGACTCATTTGACAAAATTTTTCATTTTATCGTGATTTTTGGAAGAAATTTGTCATTTTTCCACGATCTTTTAAAAAAATCTGCCATTTTGTGACATTTTTCGACAAAATTAGCCTTTCTTTTTTTGCAAATCTTGCCGGAAATTAGTCGTTATTTCGCAATTTTTAACATAGTCATCATTTCATCAACCATTATTGGTCATAATTTTTTTCTGAGTATTCCTTATATATTTCTAAATTGCTTTTTTTTTATTAATCAGTTATCATCAGAAATTTGTTGTCTCATACTGATCATAATTAGCAGCTCACCAGTATTTTGTAAATAGTAAAATGTTGCTTGCAAGTTTTAAATTTTATTCTCAAAATATGTGGAAGTAAATTTATGAAGTTTTCTTTGAAAAATTCATTTATTCAAATTAGGGATGCACCGATACAGATTTTGCCGGATACGTGATATCCGAAGCTGCTTTACCTGCTGGTAAAGGGCAAAATTAGCACTAGTCACCAGCTACAGAGCCAGTAAATGAGAAAAAGTGGCCAGTGAAAAACTATCTACCTGCAGCCACCTTGTGGCCACTTTTTTACAAGGAGAGAATACAATTTACTTACACTTCATCAGAGATTCTACTTTTTTAGGTTTCAATATATTTATGTTAACATATTTATTTGGGCTGTTCAGTTATAGATTAATACTTAATAGAAATTTTACTGCTTAATATTTTTATATAAAAAAAGTGGCCATTTGACAAACTAGTCTTACTGGCCAGTGGCTGCTAATGAAATTTTTCTGTTTTGCTCTATACCTGCTGGATTCGGATATCCAGCACTAAATATATTTTTAGTATGGTGAATGTTTATTTCTTTATAAATAATGCCATTTCAAACAATAAATTGTATACATGTTTCACGCACCATTAAAATATATTTTAAATGTACTGAAATATAATTTACAAAAACTATATCTCTTTAAATATCAGGGCTTAAAATTCAGGTTTTCCTAGGAGGAGAGAGTTTCCCTCATAACATTTATAAAGAGTTGAAGTGTTTGAGTGAAAAAATAAAATATTTTTTTAAACCACACTATTTTTTACATGCCACTTAAATATTTATAATTTATACAGACATGACAAAATACCATTGAAATAATTTAAATCAAAAACTCAAGATAATTATCTAGAATGTTAATTTTAATTAAAACAAAGGAATAGAATCAAGCTTTATATATAACATGTCTATTTTTCAACTTTCACTCAATGTTATAGGCAATAATAGTTGAGTTCCTAAATGAATTTCTTAATGTAGATTTTCTTCAGCTTTGTGTTCTTTAGAATGTTTTACAAGTTAATCTTTTAATGAACAGAATAGAGTAACTTTTCTAACATTGGAAATACATGGTTATGCTTTTTTAATATATAGTATTCACATTTTAATTTTGCAAAAATCATGAGCATTCATTTTTAATTTACTTGCAAGAATAATCAGGGTCGGCGTTAGACATTTTGCTGCCCTTATGAGGTAATTTTTTTAACACATTCACTGCCGGTCACGCACTAGTGCATGAAATTCTCGATCATTTAACATGGAGGGCGGAGTTATCGGCAGCGAACATGTTAACCTCTACTCAAATATTTTTATTTGAAGAATATTTAATAGTCAATAATTTGTAAATATGCTAATATAATTTATCTTAGGAACAAATGCATATCAAATTAGTTTTTTTTAATTTTTTTTATTAAAAATAATAATAAAATTATTCAAGGAATTTTGCATCTGAAAAATAATAACAGCTAGATTGAAATGGGGTCATTCCACATGAATTCAACCAATGGGTGTTGCATCATAGTCACAGATTTTTTTTTTAATTTTATCATAGATAGACATAGTAGTGAAACCCTCAAATCTGAAATTTAAAAGTAATTTTCACAATATTGGCCGAGATATGGCCATTTGAAAACTGGCCATTTTTACGAAATGGCGGCCATCTTGGAATTGTATCACTGTCTAAATATGGCCATAACTTGACAACTAATGGCTCAAGTTTTATATATCTGGTACCAATTTGAAGCTATTTGTACAAAGAATGAATATTTCACATCAAAACAATAATAAATTTTCATTTTTTTACTTTTTATTATGTGCAAAGTGAAAATTTCACCGCAAAAAAGGGCAGATTGTAATGGCTCATAAAAAAAATGAATCATCATGAATTTTTCTGAAACTTGGTAAAAACGTTGCTCCATCTGTGTGCTTTAAATAAAAAAAAAATTGGAAAGGTAAAATTTGTTGTTTTAAAATAAATGGTTTTTTACACATAAGGTGTCATTAACCAAATAATGATATTTTTAGAATCTGTAAGCATTCCTGATTCAAAAAATAATGGTTAAAATAAAAATTTTCTAACATCTAAATTAATGTAAAAGTATAATCAAAACCTCATTTGTACTAATTTTGTAGAAATCTGCCCCCAGCCCCCCTCCCCCCCCCAAAAAAAAAAATTAGACAATTCAAAAAATTTTACACTGAAAAAGATAAGAAAATAATTAAGGAATATAATGTATAATTATAAAATACCTATAAATGCAGTGCATATATATATGATAATTTACTTCACATATAGGGCCGAGTGGGGTGGAATGGGACAGTAGGTTTTTCTCTTTAAGTATCATTCTAAATATTTCATCAATCACACATTAGGTGAAGTAATGGTACCCCAATCTTCAGTTGAAAAAAGTAGCTGATTTACATAAGCTTGCAATTATATAAAGAAAAAGATTATTTCAAAAATGAAAAGTAAATTTAGTTCATATACTTTTTACGCTTTCTGTATAATGATTTGATTATGCATAGATGTAACAGTTTCTCTATATATGGAACATTATACTGTAAAATTAGAGAGGTAAAATTTGTTGTTTTAAAAATGGTTTTCTACATATAAGATGTCATTGACCCAAATAATGATTATTTTAAAATCTGTAAGTATTCTTAATTTAAGAAATATTGGTTAAAATGAAATTTTCTAGCATCTAAATTAAAGTATTGTGTTTATATTATATAATTCAATAAAGAAATATCAATTTGCAGTTATTTACACTAAATATTTATTTTTACAGTACTTTTTATTTCATTTCATTCAAAATTTTTGTAACTTTTGTCTGCAAATAACCAAGTTTCCTCTTTGAGCTACGCCTATTCATTTTTATTGGCGATAACTCTAACATTTCACAGCTTTTGTTTAATTGTTCCATTACTACTGTGGGTTCACTAAATTCTGGATCAGAGATGCTTTTCATGTCAACAATAGAAATCATCTTATTTATTGATGAATAGCAGGAAGTACATAATTTTTTTCCTGGAATGAGGATGTCTGGATTTGTCATAGACATATCTAAAGAAATTGTTTTCAGTGATTTTGCTCTGTTACTATTTGGATGTTTATTAAATGGATCACAACACTGTCTCTGATTTAAACTATAAAATTTTAGAAATTTATCCTTGTGAACCTTGCATATATTCGCATGCAAAAAACTTTTTTCATCTGGGATTATATAATGTAACCTTTTTTTAAATAAATGTAAATCCCGTGGGGATAATTGAAGAACAGAAATAACATCAGTACTCAGAGAAACATTGAGTTTTTTACATACAAAACACTCCATCTATACTGTATAATAAGTACAAAATAATTATTGTATGTCTAAATACACTTCATTGAAAACTTTAGAAGTGGTATATGGTATTTAAAAGGAATTACTCAAGTTTCTTGGACATTATGATGCAAGATTACATCATACTTTAATTATAGCCAATTAAGAAGCAGATGAAGTAAAGCAGCAATCTTTTCTTTAAATTGCATCAGCTCATATAGAACATGATGCAAGATAGCATCATACTTTGATTATAGCCAATTAAGAAGCAGATGAAGGTACAGTAGCAATCTTTTCTTTAAATTGCATCAGCTTATATAGAACATGATGCAATATTACATCATCTTATAGAAACATAATGAAATTTTTACATCATGTTTTGAATTCAAAATTTAAAATTTTGAATTCATGTTTTGATTCTTGAAATAATCTTTTTCTTTATATAATTGCAAGCTTGTGTAAATTAGCTACTTTTTTCAACTGAAGATTGGGGTACCATTACTTCATCTAATTTGTGATTGATGAAATATTTAGAATGATACATAAAGAGAAAAACCTACTGTCCCATTCTACCCCACTTGCCCCTATATGTGAAGTAAATCACCATATGTATGCATTGCATTTATAGGTATTTTATAATTATACATTATATTCCTTAATTATTATCTTATCTTTTTCAGTGTAAAATTTTTTAAATTGTCTAATTTTTTTTTTTTTTTTTTTTTTTTTTTTTGGGTGGGGGGGAGGGGGGTTGGAGGCAGATTTCTACAAAATTAGTACAAATGAGGTTTTGATTATACTTTTACATTAATTTAGATGCTAGAAAATTTTATTTTAACCATTATTTTTTGAATCAGGAATGCTCACAGATTCTAAAAATATCATTATTTGGTTAATGACACCTTATCTGTAAAAAACCATTTATTTTAAAACAACAAATTTTACCTTTCCAATTTTTTTTTTATTTAAAGCACACAGATGGAGCAACGTTTTTACCAAGTTTCAGAAAAATTCATGATGATTCATTTTTTTTATGAGCCATTACAATCTGCCCTTTTTTGGGGTGAAATTTTCACTTTGCACATAATAAAAAGTAAAAAAATGAAAATTTATTATTGTTTTGATGTGAAATATTCATTCTTTGTACAAATAGCTTCAAATTGGTACCAGATATATAAACTTTGAGCCATTAGTTGTCAAGTTATGGCCATATTTAGACAGTGATACAATTCCAAGATGGCCGCCATTTTGTAAAAATGGCCAGTTTTCAAATGGCCATATCTCGGCCAATATTGTGAAAATTACTTTTAAATTTCAGATTTGAGGGTTTCAGTACTATGTCTGTCTATAATAAAAATTAAAAAAAAATCTGTGACTATGATGCAACAAGTTTTCCTTAAATTGGTTGATTTCACGTGGAATGACCCAATGTTATTACTAAAAACATAATCGTATTCTAATAATAGTTACAAGATAGCATTATGTCTATCTTATACTAATAAGACAAAATATTTCACTCTGTCTGTGTGTCAGCTAGCAAAGCCAGTGCACATACAAGTATAAAAACTTAGATAAAGGTACTCCAAGTCAGATCTGATGTGCCACAAGGTGCCATTTTTTATTTTATAGATGATTAGCCGAGTTAATAATCAAAAACTCATTGAAGCGCATTATTATACAAGCACGGCCAAGAATACTCAGTTTGGAGTTTACCGAAGTTCACAAACAGAGAAAACTAAATGTGCGAGATCAGCTCTTTTTTACTTTCTTATAACTTTACATACTCTTTTATTCGATAATATTGGATTAGTGAAAAATTACTTCCCGTTTTCGATGTCTTTAAACTTTTTAGAATATCCTGAACACAATTTGACGGTTTTTAGAAAACGTCTGTCTGTCACTGTGAGTTTGTGACAAAATTTTTGTGGGCACTCTATCTCAAGAACTATTGTATAGAATTTCGTAAAACTTTATATTCAATTAGACCTTGATATAAATTAAAGATGATTAGTTTTTGGTGAATATAGCCCAACAGGTGGCACTGCTATACTGCATTATTCACGATTTCTACAATACCTCTACCTCAATAACTTATGAACGATTTTTATATAACTTCAGATTCAATTAGTCCTTGATATAATTTGGTGCCGATTGCTCTATGGTGAAAATCACTTAATAAGTGACGCTGCTATGTGGTATTATTCATGATTATCACAATAGCTCTATCTTATAAATGAATGCACGAATTTTCGTCAAACTTCAGATTCAGTTAGTTCCTGATATAAATTAATTCTGATTAGATTTTAGTGTATATCACCGAACAGGTGACCCTATTCTGCAAAAATTTTCACGATATCCACAATAGCTGGATCTCAGAAATAATGCACAGATTTCATCAAACTTCAGATTCAGTTAGAAGTTGACATAAGTTGTTACTGATTAAATTTTGGTATAAATCACCAGGGCTGCCAACTACTACGCATTAGGCGTAGTTACTCCCTTTAGCTTCTCTATTACACAACACACTACGGTATGCGTACTCCAAATTACACTTTTCAGCTTTTGTTTACTATCAGCGCGCTGTGATTATGCAATCCTTAAACGCCGCTGGCGGTTACGGAGGAAGTAGGTTGAAATTCCTGTTTCCTCCTTGAGAACGAAATGCGTTACATATCCTCTTAGTTGTCACCTCTGATGCAAAGTGCATGTGCATATTAACCCTTTCACCGTCCAAGGGTTTTCATATATTTCTATAAGAATGCTTATAAATTGCAAGATATTTATATTAATTAATCACAGTTTGATGCTATAATATCTTTAATATCACTTCTTTCTATGTATGATTCAAAATAACATTCCGTTTAAAATATTTTTGTCTACAGCCATTTAAACATGATTTCTAGAAACGGAAAAAGCCGGGACAAACGGTTAAAGGGATAATATGGTGCTGTGATTGGGTTATATGTGTTAAGACTTTTCCTATTGCTAGCCTTACTTTTATTATTTGTGTTTTGATTTTGCATGCGATCGTATTGGGCTAAAGTCGATTTTCTGATTAAGTTATATGTTTTCAGATGTTACATTATATCCCATATGATATTATTTTTAATTATTAATCCTGTTCACTTCTTTTATTTCTTTGTCAAAATGAATGACTTAGATATCGAAAAAAGAAAAGTACTTCTGATCAAAAATTTCGATCTGAATGGAATATTCGGCAAAGTGGAGTTTTTTTTACGTGCTTCAGATAAATCTTGATATAAAGCATTCTGCACTACTTGTGAAAGTACTTTTCATGTTAATCACAGGGAAAATTTGATTGCTCATGTCATATAAAGTCAAACAATAATTATCAAGAACAAAGAAAGGAAAACGAAAGTTGAAAAAATGCTGGACGCTTTCTTTGTCGAAACAACGTGTCGATAAGTACTACCAAAGCAGAAATGCTCTTTTTGTATTTTCTTATTGAATATAACATGTAATTAAGTCCAGCTGACCATGCAGGCTATCTCTTTAAAACAATATTTCCAGATTCTAAAATTGCCAAGCAGTATGCTAGCGCGAACCAAACGACAGCCATTTTAAAATGTATGGAAAATAAAACCTGCTCTGATATAGCTACTATTTTAAAACATATGCCATTTTCACTTTCAACTGATGGTAGCACTGACCAAAATGCTGTTAAACTATACCCTATTGTTGTCAGGTATTTTGATGAATCGAAGCAAAAAATTCAGTGTGCATTACTCTCATTAAAAGAATGCAGTGACAGATCAGGAGAAGGAATTTTTTCAATACTCACTCAAAAATTCGATGACAAAGAATTAAATTGGAAGAATTGTGTAGCATTTGGTTGTGATGATGTGAGAATTGTGCTTGGGTCTTTAACTGGTGTTGTTTCACACCTTTAAAAAGTTAACCCTGATTTATATGTCCAAGGCTGCTTGTGCCATTTATAGCATATCTGTGCCCAAAAAGCAACTAGAAGAATCAATCAAAAAAAATTTCAATTGCAGATTTTATTTTTCAGTTAAATTTTCATGATGAATACCTATGGAATAAAAGGTAAGTTTATATTTTGATTTGTAAAATGTCTTCTATTTTAATCAGGATTGCCGGATTTTAGCCGGGCCAAAAAAAGCCGGCCAGCTTTTTTTTGGTTTTATCCACTTAAAAAAAGCCGGCTTTTATTTTTAATTTTTAAAGTGTTAATTTGTATCGAATTCATATTAAATTTGGATTGATTTATTTTTAATACATTTTTAATTATTTACTACTAAAAAAGTTATAAATTTCTATTTAATTTTTCAAATAAATAAGTCTTTATAACCGCAAGAAGTCAACTGTGAAGACATTATGTCTGAAAAATATAAATCTTGGAAAAAAGGAAATATACTCAAAAAATGTGTTTTAAATTTCTATATTTCATAGTTCTACTTATATTACACATTCTTAAGAATTATATTTAATTGAATTATGACAAAATGTAACAAATCAAAGCATTCATGGAAACATTCTTACAGGCCAATATGTAAAGATTAAGTCATAAAATGAACAATGTTGAAAGAGAAATTAGGAAGGATTCAATATTTGAGGAGAGTTTAACACATAATTATATAAAATTAAACAACAATAAAAAATGTTCTAATAAAATTTGTTGAATTAAAATTTTGAACAGGTCTTTGTTATTTAAAAGTGCATATATGCCCACTTGCATGAATGAATATATTCATGCATATGCTAATTGAGAATACTGAAATAAATTGGGAAATATAATATGTGAATTATGAAATATACATAATTCGAAATACTATTTTCAATAGTGAGAAATGGTGTTTTTTTTTTATACGTATGATTTTAAATGTTTATAGCAGGGTTGCAAAAAATCCATCTGGGTGGGTTTTAATGGGTAAAACCCACTCTAAAAAACCCAATAAAACCCATGTTAAAGCAAGTTTTATTGTTTTTTCAATATCTGTGGTCAAAGGGAATAAAACATGACATTTTAATAACTAAGTAATAACATAACATATAACTAAGTAACTACAGTCCTCTTTAATTTTTTAAAGCAGTAAAAATGGAAAAACAAGGGTAAAATTCTTAAAGGTCAATGTAAATCAGAAAAATCACTTGGTATGGCCATTTTATAATTTAACTGACATATTTACAATTCTGACTATAAACCACTAGCAACTCCATCAATGTGTTATTCTAGTATTAATGTCTTCATTATTGAAAAATTGGGTTATATCCCAATTTCTCATAATGAATCAAAATTAAAATCCCAATCTTTCATTTTAATAAATTATTTAACTCAAAGTAAATTAAACATCATTAAAATTAGTTAAAAGACACTTAAAAATGTGTATCTTATCATTAAAATGCTTCACTGTATAAAAGCCAATTATGGCCAAAAAAGGCCAATTTTGGCCAAAAAAAGCCGGTTAAAATCAATAAAAGCCAACCGGCCTGGCTTATTTTAATTTTAGCCGACTTTATTGCAACCCTGATTTTAATATGTATGAAAGTTAAATCAATGTATTTTAAAAAAGTGTTACTTATAATATATTTAAAACAATTTTATGTTTTTTGTTTTACTCTTCGGGATTGAATGCAGTAACACAACTTGACTACACATTTTTACTCGCAGAGGTTGGCAGCCTTGAATCATTTATCCGGTAGCGCTTTTATGCAGCTTTTTTCAGGAAATATTAACATGTTATGGAAGTTTTAACATTGGCACATCCGACTAGTTCTTTGCTGTATTTGTTAACGCCCTTCTTCTAGATTGAACACCATATGGAAAAATATTCTTAAATTTTGCATGTGAACACCTCATTTCTTTTTCGTAAAAAATAACCCTTAACCATTAACTCTTACAATAAAAAAATAATTACGAAACATCGATATAATTTTTTTTTTCCCTTTTACAAACGAATATCAATCGAACTTCGCATTAACTGAACTAAGACAAACTGAAAAAAAGATTATACTAATTTTCAAGGTCATTCTATCCTCTTTTAAATTTCATTTATGTTTTAAAAAATATATTAATATTGACTCTTTGAAAAAAATATTTTCCATACTCTATTTCACAATGTTCAAGAATTCTGCAATCTTAAAAAATCTGTATCAGTAAATAATCTAGTTATGAATAATCTAAAAAGACTAGTTTATATCTATATTCCTTTTCATTTCATTTATTTTTAAAACATATAAAAATTAATCATGAAATTTCTTTTGCAAGACTTACTTTTGCAGTTTTTTGTGCGATTTTTGAAATTGTGCATTGGTTTGGTAAATGAAAATACAAACAAATTAAAGACACCTTACCACATCTACTTTTAATCGAATTTATGACGAAGTACTTGTTTTGAAAAAATATTTATATTAATCCTATAAACCACTCGTTTTTGTAACTCTTTCACGATTTCTGCAATATTTCAAAATATATGTAGCTGTACAAAAACTAAAAATACCAGATCATATGTACGTTTATTATGTTCTACTATTTGTTTTAAAATATATGAATTTTAACAAACATTGTTTCCAAAAGATGTTTACGGAATTTGCCTTTTTTATGCCATATTCAAAAATCGGCATTGTTTACGAAAATAAAAATCCGAACAAAATAAAGATACCAAATTATATCTGATGGTAATTTTTCTTTCAATGCTATTTTCAATTAAAAAAATAAGAATATTGATCTTTCTCCCCCCCCCTTTTTTTTTAAAGTCATTTTGATTCTGGAATGATATTTGGGGGTAGCACACCAGTATTTTGTTCGACAAAATAGCATTTCATTAAATCAGAACTTTTTTTTTTGATTTAACAGAACAACATTTTTTTCTTACAAAATACAGTTGAGTCTCTATACAACGAAATCCACGGTTCCAGTAAAAAATTCGTTATATTGTAATATTATTACATAATTTGTTGTTTTGATTTTTAAATTGTTACGCTCTCAAAAAAAAAAAAGAAAGGCTCAAATTTTAGCAAGGAATGAAAAATTGTAGTTAACATTTTCCGCCATTTGAAGGCCTCTCATTGATTCCTCTCTTACCTGTGTATCAATCCAATTGACTCTGTTTTGAGAAGCATGTGAAAAGGTGTGTGGGAGGTGGGATGATTTCATTGGATTTAAAGAACAAGGAGAGAAATAATATTAAAAAAAAAAAAAAAAAAAAAAAAAAAAAAAAAAAACTCATCATTCACGATAAATTAAAAATAAATGATGGAAAATCGATTCCGTATAATTTCAAAGCTTTTTAAAACTGAATAAATTAAGACCAATTTATGAAAAAATTCGTTATATGGAGATAGATATTTCGCTATATAAAGACTGTTTTTAATGTAATCATGTGAAAAGGAGACCGTTCCTACGAAAAATTTGTTATATAGAGAAATTCAATGTATGAGGTATAGAGAGACTAGACTGTACTAGTGAGCAAAAACGCATAAATCTTATCCCTATGTGGAAAGTACTTTCCTGAATCCCGTATTTTTTGGATTGTTTAGACCTAAATGCGAAAAGACAACATTTAATGAACATGCACTCAGCTTTTTAAAAAGTCTTTTGCTTAAAAAATGCATATATACAGTACATCCTTTGAAAGAAATATTTTGTTATATATTTAAAAACTATTAATATATTTAAATATTTGTTTATATTTAAAAATGCGATTTTCCTCAAAAGAAAATGCTGTTTTCATCAAAAGATAGCGAAAAAATCACGAGAAAAATGCAATTTTCATCAAAAAGTCGTGAAAAAACTGCAATTTTGTTCAAAAAATCACGAAAACACACGTTTATTGTCAAAAGATCGCGAGAAAATGCAATTTTTATCAAAAGATCACTAGGAAAATGTTATTTTTGTTTTAAGATGGCTAGAAAAACGCCAATTTTCGTCTAAAGATCATGAAGAACCACCATTTCTGTCAAAAGGTCACAAGAAAACATGTTTATTGTCACTAGATCGCAAGAATAATGCGATTTTCACCACAAGATCGCGAGAAAGATGCAAGAAAAACACCAATTTTCGTCAAAACGCATTTATCATCAAAAGATCGCAAGAATATTACGATTTTCTGCTAAAGATCGCGAGAAAAAATTGTTTTTCATCTACAGATCGTGAAAAAATGCAATTTCTGTCTAAAGATCGAAAAAAAAAAAAAAATTTGCAAATTTTTTTTTTTTTTTTTTTTTTTTTTTTTATAAGTTTTTTACGTTAAAAGATTACAAGAAAGGTGTAATTTCCTTTTAAGTATTGAAGGTAAAAACTAGGGATGTACCGGATATCCGGCTAATTTTTCAGTATCCGAAATATCATCGGATATCCGCATCACAATCACCAGATATCCGACTTCTCTATCGAATATCAAAGAATGCAGCAAAGCAAATATAGATGAATAACAGTAATCGTTTGTTGCTTCTTCCTGCGATCCTCTGAAGAAACAGAAACATACTTTGAAAATTTAATCATGCATATTCTGCAATTTTTAGTTCAGACTAAAAGTAGTAGTTAAGAAATTCAGACTTTCTTCAGGATTTTTGGCAAAATTTGTCATTTTTTCGCGATTTTTAAAGAAATGAGTCAGGGTTTTTTTTGCGATTTTTAAAAGAAATTTGCCATTTTTTTTTCGATGCTTTATTGATATTTACGTTTCTTGCAATATTTGAACGAAATTTGATCTTATTCCATGATAATTTGAAGAAATTATGCATCCCACGGGACGCATAAGAGCTATTTTTTGAGTCCCATCACTGATTTTTCCCATCATCGAATTTACGTGCGATAGTGCGTCCGTGGCATTGCTAAGTCTGCAGGCATCTTGAAAAGTCACAATGACGCCTGTCGCAGTGTCGCGTACATTCTGCCATGCCAGCATACAATGCCGGCTATTTTAAACTATTAAGAAATTTTATAAACATGATTAAATTGATAATGTGCAACAGCATGCCAAACACAGGTTTTAAAAATATCTCTGATAAAGTATTAATGATTTTACAGAAAGTATTCTGTATAATGGAATTTCACTTTAAAATGTTTAAGAACAGGAAATCTCCAAAAGGGCACCAAGAAAACCTGCAAAGAGTGCCATGGCATCTGTGAGTGCTGCGTTGGACAGCCCTAGCCCTGGTATATAACATTAAATATATATACATTACATGTGTTTATGTATATTTAAAATTTTTATATGAACAGTGATCCAGAGAGAAATACTCCATAGAGAAAATCAATGCATTTTTGATATTTTGATCTTTTTCTAAATTTTTATTATTTTAGGTATATAATTATTAAATTATTTTAATATTTTACATTATTTTAACCATTCACTATAATTTCCAATGTTTAACTACTTTAAAATTTTTATTTAAAAAATGTAAACAAAACTCTAACCAGCAATCTGCAAAATTCTAAAATCCACATTATCTCTAGTTGGATTTGAGGAGTCTACAGTACTTTTTTTTTTTCAAATCCATTGTTAAATAATATGTATATGGATGGGAAGGAGGGCAAAAATGTTGTTTACCGGCAACTAGAAATTTTTGCTCTTTATCATATCTTTGTCTATTGGCATGCCCTTATATGTAGACAGTAATGTTTGATTTAACCAAAAAAATGATCTTTTTGTATATTCACATATTCCTAATATATTATCTTATCCTTTATTAGAAGCTTCCTTTTGCTACTGTTGGTACCTTAAATGGAGTGCACATGTTTTCTCGTTTAAGAAATATGGAACTGAAATGTGCTGTTACACCAGAAGAAAAAATAATATGGCGAGTATACCATGAAAAGTAATTATATATATATATTTATACATTAAACAATGAATCATATTGTCAGAAATTGAAAAAACTTCTGTTTTGAAAAATTATAGTTTCATATGTATATGTATATATATATATATATATATATATATATATATATATATATATATATATATATATATATATATCTTCATTATTTATGCATATCATTTGCAATTATAATTAAATAAGCTTTATATAGTAAATCTCAAACTATAAGGGGCAACCATACTAAGACGACAGGGAAACATGAAGCGAAAAAACTGGTCGAAACAAAGAAAAAAGTTGCTTCAGACTTGTTTTAAACCAGTTTTCCCCTTGAATTCAAGTGACATGTTTTACTTGTCGTCTTAGTGTGTGACTTGCCTAAGATAATATGTTGTAAGACCAATGTTGTAAGCTGTTTTCAAGTTAAATAAACATATATTAAACCAGAATTTTCATTTAACAAAATGTATCTTGTTTTTGTGTTTTAATTATTTGGTTCATTTATTAAATATGATTTCTACTTAAAAATATATTTCACTTGAAAAATAAAGTGATGTTTGGCAACTATGATATCAGAAATTTTTATACTTTTTTACATACTTGCCTTTTTCAAAATGCCATTGATGTAATTCATAAAAAAGTGTGTTTTCTATAATGTAAATAACTCAGAATTGATAATTTTTATAGTACAATGTGTTTAATGAGCACTAATAACAATAACAAATTTTACTTTAATCTATTTTGAAATTATAAATAACTGTCAAACATAAAATATATGAATCATTTCAATATCTATAAAAAAAATACTTGCTAATTTTCATTTGGCCTTCCCTGTGATATGTAGCTTAAAATATGAAGATGGATATATTTATATGCAATGGTAATATAATAAGAACATTGCAACAAGTTAAGTGTATACTCTAATTTTATGGGGGCGGGGAGGGCATTCGAACATAGGTTAGGGCATATATATTTTTTTTTCACTGTGATAATTGTCATAATTTTTTTTTTTTTTTAAATAATTAACACTAAAAAATATTTTGCATAAAGAACATAGAAATTGGAAATTTGACTATTTTTGGAGAGACCTAAAATTAACACTTTTTTTTACAAACCAAGATAGGTTGATCCATTCAAAATTTGGGAGCCATTTAGGGCCCCTTCACAAAAATTCATTTTAAAAAAAAAAGGTTCATTTGAAAGTTGAATTTTGGCAAAAGGACATAAAGAAATTATTATTAGTAAATTTTTGATGCAATTTTCAGCAACTGAATTTCATATCTTATTCCAAAAAGTTACTTTTCCCAAAAATAACTCTTCTTTTCACAAAATGCACCCCAAGAAAAAAAAAATCCTTGCATCGATTTTTGCAAGAAAATTGAGCATCTCTGTCATGTTTCCTGATATCTTTTGATGTTGAAAATCAGGGTTGGCGAGTTTTTGCCGAAGGTGGAAAAAACCGCGGAAAAAACCTGGTAAAAACCGTCCCGGCAAAAATAGGTTTTTGCCAAAGAAGTGGCAAAAATAGGCTGTCCATTTAAATTTTTTCCCCAGAAAGAGAAAAATATTTCACAAAAGAAAAAATAAACTGCATACTTAACTAAAAAATCAATATTATTCTAAATTTATTTTAACTTTTAAGTTAAATAAGTATAATTATGCACTTTATGAAAGAATACTAACTTTTATAACAAGATTATAAATGAAAAAAAAATACCAATTTTAATATAAATAAATAGAAACTTCATTTATTCATGTTTATACAATTATTAATTCATATAATAGAACTGTTGAGACTGAGTAAAGCATTTATATAGTTTATATATGTTAGAAATTCGAAGAAACAGTTATAGTAACCTAAATTTAATTTAATATAAAATTATATTTAAAGCAGAAAACTATTAAATTTCAAATATTTCAGCAATATCTTCCTCACAACCTAAATTTTGCTGCTTTAGCATGGTATACAGTAAACAAGTTTTGAAAGAGTATCTGTTGAAGTATTTCGAATCTCAGTTTGCACAAATGAAAAATTTGAAAAAAATCTTTTAATAGCAGCACTGCTTGCTGGACATATTTGAAAGTGAAAATCTTTTGATAATTAAAAAAATATGTATGTTAATGACTGATAAAATACTTTACTTACAGGGGTCTGTCTAGACTTTTCTCGTCTTTGTGAAAATTCTAGACAGTTTTGTGAATTTTAAATTATCAGGTTTTCAGGTTCTACCCTTCACATATAGAGAAGCCAAGTAATATATTTTTTGGTGAGTTCAAATATTTATTAACAGGCCAGATTTTATTTTAAAATGATTAAATTTGTGAAAAGTTCAGTTTAAAGGTGAAATGTCGATTTGAGAGACAAATAATTTTATGAAGAATCCTGTTTGAGGTTAAAGAATTTTGTGAAGGGTCCTTTAAAGGACCTAAAATTTTCCTAAACATATCCATGACTTAAAGTAAAAAAAATTAGATATGTAATTTTTTATTTTGTTCTTAAATTCCTAAGTAAGACTGAATCCCACCTATTTTTTAAAGATTTAAAATATTTAATATTAATTAATTAGCAAATGAAATTAAAATATTAAATACACTGTTAAATTTAATTGTTTATACCATTACTATTCTTATTAGCATGCAGATTTTATTACACATTAAAGACATAGGTTTTTTCCATTTTTGCCGGTTTTTTCCATTTTTTTCCCTGGTTTTTTCCAGTTTTTTCCACTGTCCTGGCAAAAATACCTTTTTGCCAGCAAAAATGCCAACCCTGTTGAAAATTGTTACTGTTTTATCACAAATTACATTTTATGTATAAAACATTAAATGTAAAATTATTATAAATAAACTACCATTAACTTAAAAATAAATAAATAAATAAAAAGTATGTTGATGATGTTTTTGAAACACAAAATTTTGTAAACCCAGAAGAAAAATTAATCTTTACAAAAGAAAGGTTTCTATCTTAATATTTTACTTATAACTAATCATTATTTTTTGAGAATTAATAAAACATTCCTAAAACAGTTTCACCATATGTATTACATTGCAAAATAAGTCTATTACTGTAAAATTATTTTACAAACTATATCAGAATCTTTACTAATTTTGGTCTTTGGGGAAAAAAAAAACACTCTTTAATTTCTCAGAAGTCATATATTTTAATATGGAACATAATCTAAAATATCCAAGCTTGTAAATAAAAAATATTTAAAAAAAAAATTCTTTAATTAGTTAGGTGAAGCTTGGTTCAATATAGTAAAAATATTAATGTTAAAGTACCAATAAATTTTAATTTTAATCATACTGGTTTCAGTA
Source organism: Maratus speculifer (assembly GCA_964019185.1). Lineage (NCBI taxonomy): Eukaryota > Metazoa > Arthropoda > Arachnida > Araneae > Salticidae > Maratus > Maratus speculifer. Next base: position 57,033,340 of record OZ025298.1, read on the forward strand.
GCTTATACTGTCCTCAGTGCTAAGGATGACAGAAATTCGCTCATGTATGTAGGAGAAATAGAGATTCTCAAAAAAAAAAAAAAAAAAAAAAAGCAAAATCCTATGTTTTTCCAAAAGTTTATAAATCTACCTTTCCCCCAATCCATTAAAAAATATACTTTTTATCTCATAGCTTCACACATTGGCATGGCCTCTTATTGCCTAGCAAAATATCTAACAACTAATTTCTCCTATGCTGCATCTATTGCCAGTAGGGCTGGGCAATATCAGAATTTTAATATCGTGATATATCGCTGGCCAAATATCGATAATTTTCGATATATCGATATATTTCAATTCATATGTCACTCCATTATAGGATCATAAATGTAACTGTCCTCTGTATAAAATACTACAAACACATAATAATAATAGTATATATATATATATATATATATATATATATGTGTGTGTGTGTGTGTGTGTGTGTGTGTGTGTGTGTGTGTGTGTGTGTGTTAATTATAAAAAAAATATCAATATCTTAACATATTCCAAGGAACATAAATTTTAATTTTTATGTATTGATTCAAAATATGCAAACCCTTTACTTGCAAATCTGATCTAAAATATGTGTTATTGAAAACTCTTAGAAAGTTAAACATTATAAATAATTAAAATGAAACAAGAAAATATATATAAGACAACAAATAGACATTAGATATATTGAAAGAAAGTACTTTAATTACTTATAAACATAGAATTTTTTTATTACAATACAAAAAAAAATTTGCATTTCTGCAATTTTGGGCAGTAAGGAACACCTTCTTTTCGTTGTTATAATAAATAATTCTATTATTAGTCAGAATACAAATGAAAGCATTAGAATAATCAAATAATTTTAAGAAAACACGAAATTTCTTTAATAGAGTACAAAGTCCCAAATCAGGACGTTTTGCTAACTACCGTTTTTTTTCCCGTCTTTTAATAATAATGCTGAATTAATCTCTATAATGATCTTTTACTTTTTCGATTTTGTTTACAGATTTTTTTTTTCTAGGATGCTTTTACTTTCGAAACCAGTTTCGAAAATGAAAGTATTCCAGTAAAGAAAAAAAACAAACTTGAAAACAAATATTAAAAAACGTCTTTTGTTGAAAGAGATCAACCTCAGATGTGCAATGCAAAAACAATAAATAAATAAACAAAAATATGGAAATGCAAACGAGGTATAAAAAAAATAAGATTGACATTGAGCGGATGTTTTTGCATTAGAGAACTCTTGAAATAAAAAGGAGCCATGATATTCAAAATCAAAATTATCCTCATTCTTTTATAAGAAATAAACGGTTCGATTTTTCTTTTTTTAACCTATAAAGAGGGTTTTGTGAAAGTATCAACTACTTTCAGTTGTTTAAGTGCGCGAAAAACACATTCAACGGGAAATACAAACGAAAAGGGAGGCGGAGGAAGAAAAACAAAACCTTTTATTCTTTACCATTAAAAGGGAAAAAAATTCATAACTCCTAAGTTAATTTACCGATTTTTTTTCAAATTTTCAGCAATTTGCAATAATAGTAAATTAGGCAGTGTGACAAATTTTTATTAAAATATAATAAGTTTTTACAAAATTTGAGCATCTTTTACAAGTGTCCAGTACAGAAGAACCTCAAAAAGAAAACGTAGGAAACTATCCATCGTTTGTTTTTGTTTATCGAACTCAGCGAAATCGAAACTTGAATGTTTATACAATAATCATATTGTCATCTGCTGTGGATGGGTAATATGTTTTGCCAAGCAGAAAGACACCATCCATAGCGTTTTAGCGATCTTTCAAAATGAAAAGTATTTTCCTTCCTAATTTAAGAAAAATTTTCATTTTTTTTTTTGGGGGGGGGGGGGGGGGATTTTTTCAAAAACCCGTACGCAAAACGGATAAAAATACTAGTATCCAATAAACTCTAAAACTAAGGTGAATCACAATGAAAAAAGAAAAAACTTCCGCTTTAAGTAAAATTTCTGCTTAAAATAAATGACATAATAGAATTACCATACATGTAAATTATTGAATTATTGATGTTATTAATAAAAAATGTAAAATATTATGTGATTTAATATAATTATTTATTAATGCTATTAATAAATGAAAAAGAAACAATCAAAAAATATCGATTAATTGTACTCACATTCTTGAAAATATGTCAATCAATTCTGCATTCCGGCAGCTATAACTGTACACAAGCTCACAGGAAAACAACAGTCAGCCACCGATGGAGTCAACAAGTGATTATATTGGAATTGCCGATCCTCGAACGAGCGTTTCAACTTCGATTCTTGAACGAACTCCGATAAATAAAGCGGTACATCAGAATAGTAGAGTGTTCGCCCATATTCCGGTATGTGCGCGACACCAGCGCAAAAAGTAGACAGTTCGCCCATATTCCGGTATGTGCACGACACCAGCGCAAAAAGTAGACGGTTCGCCCATATTCCGGTATGTGCGCGACACCAGCGCAAAAAGTAGACGGTTCGCCCATATTCCGGTGTGTGCGCGACACCGGCTCAAAACCGGAAGTATCACGCAAGTGCCGATTACAGCGCGAACATTTGTAAAGTAAACAACTTTTGCGCCGACAGAGGTAGATTCGAAATTCCGTAACTCCGTAATTCCGAGAGTAGGACGAAATACCGTTTGATCCGATATATCGGAAGGATTGAAATCTCAATATCGTTACCGCGGTGTTAAAGAAATATCGATATATTACGATATTACGGTATATCGCCCAGCCCTAATTGCCAGGGATGTAGTCGTAAAAATATCAGAGGATATATCTCTAAGCAGAGGGTATACGCTCAAGGTATACCATAGATTATGTATATTATGGCTTTTTTAAGAAACAGGGGGTATACAGTGTTCTTTTAAAAAATCCAGAAGGTATACCCCCATATGCCCTCCACTACATCCCTGTCTATTGCTGAAATCTATTGTGATCAAATCCCCAATCACAAAAGATCTAAAAAATATTGAAAAACTAGCAAACTACAACAACTTAAATTATGCTTTAGGAAGGAAAGCTGTAGAAATAATTACATCAAAATTAGTAGTCTGTGATGAAACGCTTCACGCAACAATTGATAACAAATAGCATCACATTTTAAAAGGTAGGGTGAAAAAAAACGAAATTAATGATGAACTAATGGTGATTGATAACAGACACATTATTAAAAGTAGGGAAAACTTTTGACAACAACAACTAGCGAGTAAGAGATCGAAAAAAATTTCAGTAACTGAAGATGCCTCAGGAAAATATTTTAAAACCTTTTTGTATGTGTGTTTTTAGAAGTACAGTAGAGGGCTAGAAATCCACACAGTTTGGGAGAGGACGTTGTGCAAATTTCGGGACTTTGCAGATTTTAGGCCATTGAAATAATAAATAATAATAAAGATTAAAAATAAATAAATGAAATCATTAATAGCAATAAAATATTGGATTATTAAGTTATTTTATTATAAATAAAAAAAATTGAAAACAATATAAATTTATTTTTTAAACTTTGAAAACATTTGATCAATAGTTGTCTGTTTCAAAACTTTAGACTGTTCTATTTTTATTTTTTTTGCAAATTATTAACAGCCATTATTTTTTGTTCAGTAACACAATTTTGTTGTTTTAAGAAATTAAGATAATTTCTCCCCAAATTCAAATCCTCTTCAAATTTAACTTTTTCAAAATTATCCAATTCATCATCATTATCTTCATCTAATCTTCTTCTCTTCACTTCAGCACCAACTTTTGCTGTGCTCTTTGTAAAAATAAGCTGGGATCCAGGTACTTTTCGCTCATTAGCGAAAGAAGATGACTAATCAGAAAGCTGCATTTTCGCAAACAGCGAAAATTGCCCAAAAACTTTGGTTTGTCAAAGTTGTTTCGCTAATCAGCAGAAAATCTGTCTGGTTTCTGTCATCAATGAAAATGTTCTGAATCAATCATTTGCTTTGGAACAATGTTATCATTTCTTTAACTTCGTTCTTTTAGTGCCACAGAAGAAAAATGTTTACATCTGTGAGGCTGTGCGGATTTTAGGTCGGCAGATTTGTGGTGCTGTACTGTATATATATTGATAACTATTGACATGCTCACTCATTGTTTAAATATATGTTAAAGGATGATATTGAATATGTTTTAATGTCTGTGATAAATTGGTACAACTTTATTATGTGTATTTATTTATAGTACTAGTAATCAAAAGATTGTTTATTAAGATTTTCAAGGTGTCAGTGTTTCACTACATAGAGCATCTTATTCATGGAACATAAGACATAGAGCATCTTATTCATGGAATATAAGACATAGCTTTTACTAAAAATATTTAAATGTTAAATAATTTCAATTTTCTGCTCAACTGATTGTAATTTTTTAACTTAAATTATTTTTAAATAAAGTTATATTACTTATATATCCAACATTTTTTTTTTTTTTTTTTTGATAAATATGCATGCATATGTAATAGGAAAATATATCTTAAAAAAAAAAAAAAAAAAACAAAAAAAAAAAAAAAAAAAAAAAAAACAGTTCCAATAAAAAAAACTTAGTTTAAACCAAATAGAATGTTTTCTTGGATTTTTTTTCATTAAAACTTTTTTTTTTTTTCCAACCCTGATCTACATTAACATTAAGCTCAAATGCCCAAGGTTTGTTTGGTAACTTCAGGGTCCTGGACCCATCCCTTACCATTTTACGATGTCTTTAATTTAATAAATATCCCTTTTAAATTTGCCCGGTTTCAATTTTTCTTTTCCAACCTAACTTCTTTTAGAGTCTTGACCTGGTTATGTAGATTGGGAACTTTCAACTTGGCTTCTGCTAAAGAATTGGATTAAGAGAAGAAAAAGAGGATTGCATAAAAAATACTACTATATACGACTTATATAAAGGACTACAAGCAGAACATATGCACTACACTCAATGAATTCTGCATTGTTTGAAGGCTTTAAATTTTATCAATTTGCCTTTTAAATTTGTCCGGTTTCATTTATTTGTATTTACAATATGAAACCAGTTATCCAGAATGATATTTCTAATAAACTAATTTCAGAATAGTTGTAGAAAAAAAAGTATCCTGTTCTACCAGTTTGACATATGCATTGCTTGAAACATTTGTATAATTTGATGACAACATCTACTATTTAAAATAGAAACATATTTAGTTGTATTTTGAATGTTTTAATTTTTATGCTGAGGAAACCAAAGAATTCCCATACATTACTTTCTTTCAAACTCTAACATTTGATCTTTTTTGCATCTGATTTTTAATTTAAGTAATCTAATAATTTAAAATCAGAAATTATGCCAAAACTACATATATTCCACAAAACTTTTCAAATGGATGCTGCTCTAATGCTCAACCAGTTATCCGGAATACATGTGACCCCAACCATTTCGGATAAATGGTTTTGTACTGTATTTATTTATTTATTTTCCTTTTCAATCTGGATTTCACTAGAGTTTGGGCACTTGAGGTGTGGGCTGGGTGGGACCTTTCAACCTGGCTTCTGCTAGTCAAAATAGTAAAAGAAGAGCAAAAGGACCATGGGCACATTCTACAAATTCTGTGGCAGTCAAATGAAACTAGACAAATTTAAAAGGAAAGTTGATTAAATCAAATATACCAAAAAGCAGGAAGGGTGGGTTCATGGTTCTGAAGCTATCACATGACCACAGCTGCTTCGAGCCTATAATCTTTGTCTTGGGACGTGGGTCGGGACCTTTCAACTTGGCCTCTACTGAAGAGTCTGAATAAGAGAAGAAAAGCCATATTCTGTAATTAATGTACTGCCAATTAATTATTTATGATTAATTTTCCAGTGTAGTCCTTCCTATATTGAACAAACTAAAAATTACTTAAAATTTTGTATTAAAGAACATCGACAAAGTATTAAAAAATGAAAGACCAATAATCCTCTATTGCAAAACATTGCTGGGTGACGAAACATATTTATGATTTCAGTTTGGTTTTAAAATAATCTCTAAACCTATTTACATACACAAATTTAACTTCCTTAAAGCATTTCATATTTATAAAAAAAAAAAAAATGAAAAAAATGAAACTATAACTCTGAATTTGCTATTCCCCCATTATCAGTTTGTTGGAAATATTACATAAAAATCGCTTTTTCTTATTATTATTATTATTTTTGAAATGCAATTTTTACTACTCTGGTACCATTTCTCATCTATTTTCCTATTGCCTGTTACCTGCAGTCCTCCATCTTCTTATTTGTCAATAAATCTTTAACTTGAATCCCCATCTCTCTTATACATGTGAGCAAATTTCCACCATTCTTAGAACTAAGGATGATATGCTACCAAAACTAGTATACTAAAAATTACAAATTATTGATGTTTTTAAGATTGATATTTTTACATTTTCATTAAATTTATTTTTAATCAATGCTATTTGTATAATTTATTCATCAATGCTGTCAAGTATGAATTTATATTAATCTATAGATTAATGCAATAAAATGTTTGCCTGTTATGTAAATAGGTGTCAAAATTAGTATTGACCACAAGGCTACTAAATAAGAAGGAGTTGCCAATAAAAAAATTGTATACCAATAGCCATGTTATGGCCACCTTTCCTACAAGATGACAATAAACTTTTCGTACATCCATCAATGATTCTTCTTAAACTGGTTGCAAAATGCTATTATTAACATATTTATTCAAGCAATTAATATTAAAATACTACTTGTAGAATTTTTTTCAAAAATTTATTGTTTAACACTTTAAAATAAAAAAGTAGCCTCTTGTTTATAAATGCAACCATTTATAAAACTGTTACTATCATACATACTCATGTATAAGTTAATGAATTTTTGGCGATTTTCAGCAAGCAAATTGGGGGAATCGACTTATACACGAGTTAATTAAAAAAGAAAAAAAAAACTTTGAATGCTGCAAAATTCTGACTTTTTATATGTATGTATAACAAAATAATATATAAAATACATAAATAATAATAATTTATTTTTAAAATACTCTATGATTTCTTTTTGCTTACTTACTAGTTTTTTACATTGGCAAGCATTTTTGATTGATTGATTGCATCTTTGATTTGATTTTGTGCCAAATTGGAGTAAAAAGTTAGTGGGTCTACTTATATGCAGTTTTTCAATTTTTTTCAGAATTTGCATTTGAAAGTTAGGGAGTTGACTTATGCATGAGTATCCTCCTGACTGCCGCGAACTGATATATCCATTTACTAAGCTGCAGGTTTCACTGCAACTTAAGCAATATTCAAATTAATATAATTCTTCAAATAAAAGCCAGTTTTAAAAAATTATGTTACAATTAATACACCCAATGCTTATATACATATGCATAATAAAATATTTTGCATCAGGTAATAAAAAATTTCCTTTTAAATATTTTTAATAAATTGCTGAGAAAACAATATTACAATTTTGCCTTTTTGCTCGGCAGTCAGGGGGGGTATATATGGTACTGTTCATTAACCCCTAATGATTTTTTTTTTTTTTTTTTTTTTTTTTTTTGAATGGAGATGGGGTAGAGAGAAGGATTTATGAGTAGGGGATAGATTGGTATCTTACTGATGAATAGAAAAACTATAGATATAATTAGGAATAAACAAATTTTAAATATTTTCTTGTTATTAATTTTATGGGTTTTTCTTTCTTTTTTTTTTAAGTTTATAGCCTTTTACCCTTTTTCTGCATTTTAGGATTGTTTTAATTTTGATTACAAGTTATGAAGCTTGTAATGATTGTCATGCATCAAATTTATTGGATAACATCTTTGCAGCTATGGCTATGATAATTGGTATTGATGTATTATTAAAACAAGATACTATTAGATTACAGAAAGCATCAATAGTAAGTATATATTATTTAATAGGTAGTTTAGTAAACTTAAAATAAATTCCTGATTTTACATTATGTATTGCTCTTTTAAATTCTTATATTTTTAGACTTTTAATTCTGTTTAATGAATCTGACTGTTCAGTTTAAGGGCAATTAAAAGTCAAATTCATGAAAAAATCTTTTTTTTTTTTTTTTCTTCTTAATATATGTTTTTAATCTTTTATTTTCCCCTTTCAAATGGTATACTATTTTGTTTCTATGACAACAAGAAATTAAAAAGTTTAAGTACTGCATATGCTTGTATATAAGTCAAAGAATTTTAGACAAAATTTAGGAATTGAAAATAGAGGGCCGACTTATATATGAGTTAGTAAAAAATAAAATAAAATTTTCGCAGGTAATTAACAAATAGACAAGTCTTTTAACCACTTCACTGGCGATAGGTATGGGGAAACAGTGCTTTTAACCCTGAGTTATCTCGGGGCAGACGGTTAAGTTGTTAAGTAATCATACATGGGTCTTTGTTGGAGAAAGAGATAAAAGCAGAAAATGGTCATTTCCTTGTGAGCAACAAAAAAAAAAAAAGGGGGGGGGGTCAACAATAATATTTCTGTAATTGTTCTGCATCCATTTTCTCTTGGAATACAATTCCCTTCAACACAGGGGCATTTTTTTTTTTTTCAACATTTTAATCCCCTTTTTAAAAAGAGTTAAATTTGAGAATGCTTCTAGCTATCTCTCCTTTAAATTCTTCAATTACAAAGAAATATTTTAGCAATCTAAGAAGTTTACCCTTTTAAATAAGGCTTAAATAGATTTTTGAATTTTTTTTTTTTTTTTTTTTTTTTTTTTTTTTTTAAGTATCATTAAGTTTATATGAATAAGTTTCATAATAGTTTAAGCTTCTTTGGTCTTACATAATTATACAGCTTTAAAATATTGAATTAAAAAAAATCTAATTAAAAACATTAAAAAGTTTACTAATTTAACTTTTTTAATACATGATTACAAATCATTTGTTTTTTTTTTTTTTTTTTTTTTTTTTTTTTCGTACAACTTGAAATGTTGTTTGATTTATGCTCATTTTTTTTTTTTTCAAACTTTTGTTTAAGAATTGGAAGTGGAGGGGGAATCAATTTATATGCAAGTTGACTTATACACGAGTATGTATGATAATTCTGTTTGTTTAAAGTATTCATAAGCATTACATATGTAAATTTTAAATTCAATTTTCTCAAAATGTTGCTTTTTGAACTTAGATATATATTTTTATAGAAATTATTGCATGTTTTTATTTGCAATCTTACTAGAACACTTGACACATATCCCTGATCAATCTGAAGTAAACTTTTGGTTGTAAACATTTGTACAAATTTTTATTTAAAAGTTTTACTTTTTTCTTAAAAAAAATGTAAGTTTCTTGTTATTTAAAAGCAGTTTTTATTCCAGATTAAAAAAAAATAATAATAACTAAGGAACATCTTTTTATAAAGTTGCCTTCAATCCTTTCTTGAAAAACCAGAAATTCAGTCATATTATTAATTACATATTAAAATACATACAAGATGAAATAAAACTAAAAAATTCTTTAATTTTGTTCCTACATCTCAAATGAAAGTTTCATTTTTTAAATCTGTAAAGATATGCAGATTTTGGACATTTGTGGAGTTGAGGGAATTCATTTTATTTTGAATTTTTGAAAGAAATTCATTATAAAAAAAACTTTCCATCATTATAATACACATTTTTTATGGTATGATCATTTACAAAATATAAAAAATGTGACACTACACATCAAAATAGTCAAGCATTTATTTCTACTGAAATAAATGTAAATCTTGAATGACTTTGTGCTTTATTTTTCCTTATTCTAGTATTTTGAATTGGTATATAGTTATAAGTTTTCAAGGACTGTTTATTTATTTATTATTATTGGAAATAGTAGATAGACTAATTTTTACAAAATATTTACCAGATAATAGAAAAGAATATTAGTGAGAGCTTATTTGTGAGCTTGAAAAGTTTCCTAAAAATATACATAGGGCTATCTTTTTTTTTTTTTTTTTTTTTTTTTTTTTTTTTTTTTTTTTTTTTAAGTATAATACTGTATAATGTTTCTATAAAATAAAATGTTTATGTAAATCAAAGCATGATAATTAATGACTATTGATTCTAATTTTGTTTACTTAATTGCTAGATTTAATTGATTTTTTCATTTTTAGGTTACAATGATTTTTTTTCCATTTAAGGTAATATTCGTAAAGCTTTATTAATTTAACTTCACTTTTTTTCTAGGCTAGTTATCCTTTGATTGATTCATTATTAAATCAATTAGAACCAAATCATGGAACTGTAGGTGATCTAACATGTATGACAGACTGCTTATTAATTGAAGATAATAATGCCTTACAAGTTAGTAGCTATTCATTATAAAAATACACTTCTAAATAAACTTACCACAAATTTATTAAATATTTGAAGATTTAAAAATTATTTTATTATTACTAATAAAAAAGAAGAAGAAGAAGATAAAGCTACTTAGTATGAAATAAAGTAATTGTAGTAGTTTAATTATCCCCCCCCCCCCACTGATAAAAAAGAGAAAAAAATGTATTTATTTGTGTGTTAAAATTCATCTATTATTTTATTCTAAGTAACTTAAATCTTTATTTTTACAATATTTAATAATAAAATGTAATAATATTTATTCAATTTAAACTGTTTTTGTAATTATATCACATTGTACAATGTATCATTATACACAAATGCATTGTATAAATGTGTATATTTATACACATACAAGCTTCTTTCATTTAGGAATATTTTTAGTAGTTTGAATTTTTGGCAACCCACAAAGTTTCATCCAGTTATTTTTCTGTTTGTAATTGCTTTATATTGTCATCAGTATAATAAAATATCGTACTGTCAATGTGAAAAACCAAAATTATATATATATATGATTCCAATGAAACAAATTTATAAAATGAATTCATGAAATGACTGATACGTGTATTCCCGTCAAACACTTTCTGCTAGTTTTTCTTCCCTGGACGACAGCTAGATTCGTGAATCAGATCAAACATGCTGAACGTTTTCCTCTCACAGACCTTTCATAACTGCATGTGTCACGTGATCCTTGTTTGCGGAGCTAGGTAGCTATCATAAGCTCTACATCAAAAAGAGGCAGCGTAGCATGTAGAAACATGTGACGTTTGAAATCTCTCTTTTTTTTACATTGACAATGCTGTTATAGTTATTTGTGTGTATCAAATAAATAGAAGAATATACATATTTTATAAATCTCGTACAGTCAAGTACCTCAAATTAAAAAAATAAGGATATTCATTTGAAAAACAGGTATGTGAAATTTTTTCAGTGTAATGTTATCTTTTGATATGTTGTATTATTATGAATCACTTCTTAACATTTTTTTAGTACTGCTATAAAATCTTTATTTTACTTCTTTAGTTATTATCAAGATAAGATATACCAATAGAAACTTGATGTTGATAGTTTCAAATTTTATCTACTTAAAGCAAAATGCAGTTGCATCTATTGAAAAACATTTGTTTATTTTTTGTAAAACTGATATTTATACAGTTTCTCAAAATTTAATGATAAAGTTTTTCTCTTTTCACTATTAATCCCCAATAATTAGATTTGATAATGCATAATAATAACAGTAAAGCTGGCACATGAATTGCTATACTTAAAAAAAATAATATTTAATTTCTTGTTTTTCTACAAGTAAGCAACTAGAGAATTTCTGTGATTCACAAATACTTAATTTTCAACAACATGTAACATGTTATTTTTTTCAGTGTTTAATGTTAACTTTAATATAAATTTTAAATGTACACATAAGAGATAAACTTTGAAAAGGAAATAATTTGAAAAGCTACTTTTATTAATTAAACACTGTTTCTTATCGAGATTTTATTTTTTAAAGCTTACCTGTGCTATGAAGAAGTAAAAATATATTTGATTACAAAGTATAAATTATTAAAAAATTAATAAATCGTAATTCTTGAAATTATGTTTTATCATTTATAAATATATTATCTTGAAAATTATTTTTATTTATTTATTTATTTTTGGTATAATACAACATGTTAGTAATAATAATACACTAAAAACATTTCACATTGTGACTGGTTGAAAGTATGCAAAAATGTATGATTGAATATTGATTGTGTGAATGTATTTAATTCATTTAGGTCAAATATTATAACTTATTTGGTTTAAGGGAGGTAAATAAATCTCTTTATATTACATCTAAGACAAAATAATAGTTACAGTGAAACCTCCAAATAAGGGACACCTCTATTTAGAGATGTAAATTTTCCGGAAAAATGTAAGTGGCGGAAAAAACTGGTTTTTTACCATTTTTTTTCGGAAAAAAACAGAAAAATTGGAAAAATTGATTTTTTATGACTGTTTCTCCCAAATAAATTATATTTTCTTAGAGAATATTAAATAATAAACATTTTTTCCCATTTATATGTATTAAATGAAAATTATTTTCACTTTATATTACAAAATAAAAATAAAAAGAAAAGCCTGCTTTTAAAAGTTTAGTTTTTTTTCCCCCACAGCCTAAGAATTTTTATTAAACGCTATTGTTTGTTATATTATATCTCTGTTGAAATGATTTTTCAGTTACATGTTTAACTACCAATTGACCTAATGTAAAAATCTGAGCCATTATGTCAGCAGTTTGGAATGAAATAAATTATGCATTCCATTTACATAAGTATAGTTTTTAAGTAAATGACACTAGTTTAAAGAAATTATTGCAGTTTTGTCATTATTATGAATATCAGTATTCAAAAATTCCATTGTTTGTTTAAAAAATGTATGTTTTTACATTATTACTTTTTTTTTTTCTTAGAATTAGAATTTTATTTCCTTTATAAAATATGTTTAGTTTTCGTATAGCTTTCCAATCTCAACTCAAAAAAGTTTTGATTTAGTTTTATAATCTAAATTCAAACAAAACTAAGTTTTACTTTGGCTTACTCAGATCTGCAACTAAAAAATAGCATAGGATTTATTGACTGTTAGATTTTTACTCACTAAAACCAGAAAAATATTTTATGTTTAATTAAATGTAATTTTTTTCTTTTTACCCTGAAATCTGGTATTCTATTCTTGAGTAAGAAACCATATTCAATAATGTTTCCACATGGTAATTTTATATTTCTAAGAGTGGAACTCAAAAGTTATGAAAACAGAACACTACAAATAGAAAATGCTCACTATTTGAGGAATTAACAAAAGCAGTTACATACAGAGATAAACTTCTACTGTGCTTTAGAAAACTACAAAAATTTAAATTTTAATCAAGAGGGAAAGTATAATTTGGAACATAGTTACTTGTAATAAAATGTTTTTTTTTTTTTTTTTTTTTTTTTTTTTTTTTTTTTTTTTTTTCATGGCAGTTGTACTTTTCTAATGCAAACTGCCCATGTTTTTGCAACATTACTATACATTATGGAGGTAAAATGGAGGTCAATTTTAGATTCAACACCTTGAAAAAACTTTCAATTAATCAGCTATAACGAATTCTTGAAAAATGTAGCATAGTAGTGCCATCTATAGGGCAATTTACACCAAAAACTAAACAACATTAATATACAGGGTGATTCCAAATTTTTTTTACAATAAAAGAGGGGTGATAGTACACATCAAGACAAACAATATTAAATAGGAGACCAAGGGTCCAAAACGTTTTCTTAAGGAGATAGCTGCCATTAAAGTTTAGGGACCAAAATTTCAAATAAACATAAAAAACGGAAAAATCGGTCGATTGATTTGCGGTTTTCACTAAAATTATTCTTTATGTCGGCATTTTCTTGAAATTAAATTATAAAGATAAATTTCAAAAAATGCCGATAGAGGGCGCTTTAGACTTTGGAGTACAAACAACTATTTTTTGCCGGTATGTTTTGCATCTCATTAAATGTTTTCGTAAGTTTACACTCAAACTTAAATTTTTAGCTCAAAATCTGTAGTTGGGAGTGGTTAAGTAACACAAACTGAGCTATGTTAAGAGGGTTCAAATTTCAAATGATTAAAAAAAAACGGAAAAATTGGTCGATTGATTTGCGGTTTTTACTAAAACTATTCTTTATTTAGGTATTTTCGTGAAAATAAATTATAAAGATAAATTTCAAAAAATGCCGATAGAGGGCGCTTTAGACTTTGGAGTAACGAACAACTATTTTTTGCCGAATTGTTTGCATCTCTTTAAATGATTTCGGAAGCTTAGACTTAAACTTAAATTTTGAGCTCAAAATCTGAATAGTAGGGAGTGCTTAAGTAGCACAAACTGAACTGTGTTCATGGGGGAGGGGGAGGTTCAAATTTAAAGTAATTATAGAAAATGGAAAAATTGGTCGATTTGTTTGCGGTTTAAAATAAAACTATTCTTTAAGTCAGTATCTTCTTGAAAATAATTTTTAAAGATAAATCTCAAAAAATTCCGTCAGAGGGCGCCTTAAATTTCAGAGTAATCAGCAATTCATTTTAACCATTATTTTTTGGTTCTAATTAAATGCTTGCAAAAGCATTTTAAATGTTCTCGGAAGCTTAGAATTAAACTTAAATTTTGAGCTCAAATCCTGAATCGTTATGAGGAGTTAAGAAGCGCAAACTGAAGTGTGTTCAGGAGTTGAAATTTAACCCTCTTTCCTCCTCGAACACAATTCAATTTTTCGCTACTCAAACACTCCCAACGATTCAGAATTTCAGCCCAAAATTTAAGTCTATGAATTTGAAAGCATTTAATGAGATAAAAAAATAGCAGTTAAAAATAGTTGTACGCTATTCCAAAGTCTAAGGCGCCCTCTATCGGCATTTTTTGAAATTTATCTTTAAAAATTATTTTCAAGAAAACACTGATTGATCAAGAAAACTGCTGATTTAAAAATTAGTTTTAGCAAAAACCGCAAACAAATCGACCAATTTTTTCCGTTTTTTACAATTATTTGAAATTTGAACCCTCTGAACACAGCTAAATTTGTCTACTTAACGACTCCCAGCTATTCAGATTTTGAGCTCAAAATTTAAGTTCAAGTCTAAGCTTACGAAAGCATTTAATAAGATGCAAAAAATAACGCAAAAAAGAGTGTTTCGTTACTCCAAAGTCTAAAGCGCCCTCTATAGGCATTTTTTGAAATTTATCTTTATAATTTATTTTCACGAAAATACCTAAATAAAGAATAGTTTTAGTGAAAACCGCAAATCAATCGACCAATTTTTCCGTTTTTAGCTCACAGGCTATCATAGCCTGAGAGCTTATGTGCCCACCCGTTCTGTATGTACGTGCGTAACGCGATAACTCATGATAAAAGTATCCTATCCACTTGAAATTTTGTATACAGGTATATCCTGATAAGGCGCTTCCCTGATTAGTTTTTGGAGTTCATTCGATAAGTATAAGAGGGGGACGGGGGGATCATGCCCCTCCCCTTAATTGATATAAATGGGTGTTTCATTCAGAATTATCAGTTTTCGTTCAAAATTTAGGTATAAGATCATTCTAATGAGGCGCCTCAGTGATTAGTATTAGGTGATCATTGTATAAGTATAAACAGGGAGAACAGGGGGTTCTAATGCCCCTCCCCTTAATTGATATAAATGGGTTTTCCATGCAGAATATCCGATTTCGTTTGAATAGTTTTGGAATTTTAATGGTTAAGTATAAAAGAGAGGGGGGTAACTCCTCTTAAATTATATAAATGGGTTTTTATTAAGAATTTTCCGATTTGCTCTGAATTTTGGATATAGATTTTTTATATGATAAAGCATGCCCCTGATTAGTTTAGGGGGTTCAATGATTAAGTATAAAAGGGGGAAAGGGGAAGCTGTTTCCCCTCCTTTGATTTTTTTTTTTTTTTTTTTTTTTTGATTGGAAATAACCCTTGAAAATATAAGGCTGTAATGTGCAATTAGTATGCGTAGCCTGTGAGCTCAATGCCATCAGTTTAATTGGGCAGTATTATTTTTATTTTATAATCAATTGAAATTTGAACCCTCTGAACACAGCTCAGTTTGTGTTACTTAACAACTCCCAACTACAGATTTTGAGCTCAAAATTTAAGTTTGAGTCTAAGCTTACGAAAACATTTAATGAGATGCAAAAAATACCGGCAAAAAATAGTTGTTCGTTACTCCAAAGTCTAAAGCGCCCTCTATTGGTATTTTTTGAAATTTATCTTTATAATTTAATTTCAAGAAAATGACGACATAAAGAATAATTTTAGTGAAAACCGCAAATCAATCGACCGATTTTTCCGTTTTTTATGTTTATTTGAAATTTTGGTCCCTAAACTTTAATGGCGGCTATTTCCTTAGGAAAACGTTTTGGACCCTTGGTCTCCTATTTAATATTGTTTGTCTTGATGTGTACTATCACCCCTCTTTTATTGTAAAAAAAATTTGGAATCACCCTGTATATCTGAAACTGTAGTTTGATTTAAAAAAAAAAAAAAAAATCATTTTTTAGGTAAAGCTATTGCGATAATCATGAATAATGCAGCATAGCAGCATCATCTGTTGAGCAATTTACACCAAAAAGTAATGAGCATGAAGTTATGTGAAAGATTAACTTAATCTGAAATTTTATAAAAATACATACATTAGTTTGAGATAGAACTATTGTGGAAATTATGAATAATGCAGTATAGCAGCACCATCGGTTTGGCGATATACACTAATAACTAAACATCTCGAGTTTATATCAAGGTGTAACTGAATCTAAAGTTTTGTGAAATTATGTGCATGTTCTTGAGATAGAGTGCCCAGCATTTGGAAATTTGTCACATACAGACTCACAGAGTAACAGATATTTTTCAAAATCCATCAAAACGTGTTCAGGACCTTCTAAAACGTTTAAATACACCAAAAACTGGAAGTCAATTTTTTCACGAATTCAATACATACTTCTTGAAAAGATAGATTAAAGTAATAAATGCATACTTCAAAATTTTATGTTGAATTTTTAATTTTATCATTTCCATTAATTGGCATATTATTGCAGTAATTTTACACATGAATTAATTTTTAAAAAGAGAAGTCGCATTTAATTACATATCTTGATTTTTTTCATGTAATCAAGTTTTTGTGAAATTGTGAACTTTTTGTATATACTTGTACAAAATATATTCAGAATTTTTGAATGAGAAATTATTACTATATTTAGGTTCCTATTTAGACATTTTTATAAGGTTATTTACAAACATATATGCAACTTAATAAGATTCAGCTGCTGTATGGCATGAGATTTTTTTTTTCCCCTTCAATCACTGCACTTGCGAAAGATTCAATTTGTTGATTAAACTTTTTCTGAAATGTCTATTTTCAAAAGAAATTTTGCAAAGGGTCTTGTGTTTCAAACAAGAAAAAAATGTGAAGGATCGTTTCAAGTCTTCTCAAACAAATTTCTGCTCAAAGATCAGATTACCCACATTAAAATTTTCATGTGAGACACTCAACATAAAAATAAATAAAATAAAAAGTATGAGAATGTAGCTATTACAAAATTTTCACTATATTATTTCATAAATGAAATTTCAATTTTTCCAGTTCGGAAAAATTGAAAAGTAAGCCTTCGGAAAAAAAAATGAAAAAGAACCCTTTTTTTTTCAAGCATTCCCATCTCTACCTCTATTTAAGGGACAAAAATTCCGGTCCCAGTTCCTTGGTATAGGAAGTGTAATGTATTTACCTCTGAATAAGGGACACTTGAGAATGAGATTAACTCTTTCGACTTGGACGTTTCTTATACAAATTTTATTCCATTAACACCACTTTAAAAAAATATTTCCTTCAAGTACACAATTAAAAAAAAAAAAAAAAAAAAAGCTATACTTAAAGAAGGCAAATTTTATTTTCCTTTGTTACTAGTGCCAAAAACAAATTTTGCAAAGAAATATACTGTCAAGTCACATTGGACATACAAGCGCAAAGGATTAAAGTTTTTTTTTTTTTTTTTTTTTTTTTTTTTTAGAAATAAAGTAGTCTGTGATGAAAATGAAAATACAGAATTTTGTGAACTTATCAGATAGACAGTCATGTTTATATAAAGGTATACAACACAATAAATGAGCATTTATTTTCTCACATTTCAAATGAAGACATCAAAGTGCATTTATCCCTATTGAAAGTAATGCTGGAAATTGTGTAGATGACTCTGAAAGTGAAGGAGAAAGGAAAATTGTAAAATAAAGAACTTCACAGATGCTTTAAAATACGCAAAGCAGTTGAATACATTTTTCGTAAATACTGCTTATAATGAAGGATTAAAACTAATAAATATGATAAATGAATGACTGAAAAGTTTTGTATTAGTAAAATTGAAAATTTCAAAAGTCACTTTTTTTATTGATTACTTCAGGTAACACTTTTTTAAATGTTATTGTACGTTTTGCATGTACACAAATATTTACGCAAAAAATACAAATCAATAATTCTACAAATCATTTAATGATTCAGTAATCAATTGAAAATTTGAGTTAATTAATTCTTTATTCTTTTTGTGCTTGATTAGTATAATTTACAACCTTCGAGTACATTTAAACTTCAACTTTAAATTTTTTTTATGTCACTCTGAATTATTATTATTTTTTAAATGCAAAAACTCCAAATAAGAGACACCTCTATCTAAGAGACAAAAGTTCCGGTCCCATAGGTGTCCCTTATTCGGAGGTTTCACTGTAATAGTAAAGATGATAATAAATACTAGTCAGTTTGTAGATAGCAAAAATCTGTATTATTTTCAAGTTAAAAAAAAAATCTAATTATCTGAATGTTATTATATAATGATGTTTATTAATAAATTTAAAGTTTTAAGCAAAATGACTTCAACATTTTGGATTGAATAAGATTAACATCTTAATTAATATTTATTTCTGTAGTACTTATTGCCCCCAGCCCCCCCTTTTTTTTAACCTGCTATATGATACATTTCTTAAATGTATTCATTCATGCAAGAAATTATTAACTTTAAAGTTAATATAAATTTTGTCAGCGCAAATTAAGAATTTTTAAGAGTTTGAGAAATGTTTTTGAACTTTTTCATTAGCATAAAGAGTTTGTTTAAAGCTTTTCAAGATTGCTAAATATATTGAAAAAGACACTAAAGAGACATTGATAAATATCATGAAATTTAATGTTTAAAAACTCTATACCTAACACAAAAGAACATTTTTAAGTGTTTCTCTTTATTTATATAAAATCATAATAAATAATGTGAAATGAAATTGTATAACATAAATTTCAATGATAATTTTAATTTTCAGTAATTATAGAAATATTATGCTATAAAAATTCACAGTCAGCACTGCTGATAATTGTCAAAAGTATTGAATTGATTTAAATTGGGTGGTGTTGGTGTATGGATAGGAGATGTCTTGTGAAAGTGTACAATTTTTGTGTAGATGTTGTTTGGGCTTGAGTCTATACACTTTATTCTTGTCTTAAAATACAATTTAAAGGTATTAACCCCTTTGCAAGATGAAATTTTAATGTTTCGTCACCAGTTTTTAAAAACAAAAATTTTTGCCTTTTTAAATCGAGAAAATGCTGTGATTAAATAAGTCAAATTTTACAGTGTAATTTTATTGGTGGAGATAAACAAGGATTCTTTAGCTTATTTGTGGCACATATATGTGTCGCTTGTCCGTAAGGGGTTAAAAAATAACAGTTATAATAATTAGTATAAAAAAGGGTACTACTTGGTTATCCCGTTGACCAATTTTGCCACATTATACAAATCGCCAAACTATTAGCCAAATTATACAAATTAACACAATTTTTCATTTAAATAACAAAAAAACAAATAAATTAATAGAATATTAATAAAAACAGAAGTAAAATTAAAGTTGAATTCAACAGAAGTTGAATTAAAAATCATTTGATGACCAGGGATGTAGCCGTAAAAATAACAGAGAATATACGCTCTAAGAAGAAGGTATACGCTCAAGTAAGAGGATATACCCTAGAATGTGTTTACTACAGCTTTCTTGAGAAACAGAGGATATATGGTGTTCCTGTAAAAAGTCCAGAGGTTATACAGTAGGGTGGAGCGAAATTTTTTTTTTTTTCGAAAATCAAAAACAGGTAGGTGCCAAAAGTTGCATTTATACCAGTACATCAACTGCGTGAAATTTTACCGCTGAAAAAAAATGGCTTGAGTCTGCGCTTTTGCTCCAAAAATCGAAATTTTGGGTAAAATTTGTCATTTTTTGACATTTTTTCAAAAAAATAAAAAAAATCCTACAGAGCTGGTTAATATTTAAAAGTGTTGCTTAGACCTTTATATTTATCTGCTTAACATATTTAAACTATAAAACAATATGTTTATTCCCTATAGCTGGAGCAAAACAGACAACTTTTATTAAGAAAACAGCATTACCACTCTATTGGGTCATACAACGAATTGTTGTTTATAATACAGCTCTTGTTTTCAAAACTACCTTGGACATGCGTTGTGGAGGTGGCTATATTTCCTATACCACCCGGACCAACTATTCGATCATCTTAGTACAGTGTTTTATTTATACATTGATTTGTGATTTTCTTTATAAAAATTTGGCATGTTTTCGATGCTTCCACCTTGTTCATCTGTTCTTTGCATCCACATGCTGCTGTGACTATCTTAATGTATATTTTTACAGTTTATACAAAAAATGACAAGCAGAGTAATGCACGGGAATATTATTAAAGGGATCTATTCGGCCACCTATTATATTTATCAAACTTACATTCAGTTGATGAATAGTGATTGGAAGTTCTGTTACCACAACATTTTTTCAGTCAATTGTATTTTTTTTACGTAATGATTTTCTTCAAAGATGATTTCAGATATTTCAACTATAAGTATGCCATCATTTATTCTACTTTTGCATTTTTTATATGTTGAGAAGCGAGCTGTTTAATGTGATGGGGATCGTCAGCGAGAATTGCAATGAAAATTTGTTCTCCATGTTTAAAGCAACCGCTGTTGTAAATAACTTTTTTTTTGCATTAGTTTTATGCCGTTTTCTAAGTGTTTTCGTATCCAGATAATTTCCTATTAACTTTTAGATCCCCTTTTTATGAGTGGACTACATTTGATGGTGAAATGTCCTGGGCATAAACTTATAATGCATAGTACTTTATGAGGGAATGTATGGATTCTAATCGACTATAAGTGCTCATTTAAAATTAGGAGAATTTATTTGTCACTGTGAACCATTTTGCATGGGGTAAGCTTAGAATTGTGTATAATATTGAATCATTCGCTACTTCAACTCCAGTGAATTTCCTCTGCGTCAATTATTAGAGAAGTCGATATAAAACGTTCTAAGCTACTTGGATTCACTGGATCAATAAGGAAAATCTTTGTCTACGTACTATTCACTTCCTGTTGCATTTTTTTTTATATATAAAATAGAGAATAATTTTGAAAAATTATTTTCTCAAATTAAGAAAAAGATACTCAGAACAGACTAGAAATTTCTGTCGGAGATTGCAAAGCTAATTCATAAGGAAAGCTATTTCTCAGAAAGAATGGGGAATAGGAATTTAGAAAACATCTCACACAAAAGACAGCTCATAAAGTTAATAAAATTTTCCGCTTTATATAAGCACAGATTGGCAATCAGTGTCTATGTGTTCACTCCCAAAATGTATAATCAAAGTTTATACCGCGGGATGTTTTATACCAAATGTACTACACGCCTAAATAATAGATCTAAAATCTTAGTAGAAATTACTAGACTACGGAACAATTCAGGAAATGACATAAAACAAATACTGAAACTTCTTTCGAAATATTTTTGCTTTACACGCAAATTTTGTTTGCAATCCTCTGTGACGATCGTCATAATATTAAACAGCTAGCTTCTCAGCATATATTCAATGTAATAGGTTCAATAAATGATGACATACTAGAAATTGAATTCGTACAATCAATTTTTAGGCAAATCATTGCATATAAAATGTAATTGATTGAAAGAATGCTGTGATAACAGAACTTCCAATCATAATGTACTAATTGCATGCAATTTTAATGAAGATAATAGACTGCTGAATAATTTCAATTAATAACATACCCAATACATTACTCAGCTTCTTTTCTGTTATACATAGTATAAAAATATACGTGCAGCAGGTCACACCAGCATGATCCAAATCATCCAAAGTCAGTGAATACAAAGAAGAGATAAATTACTTTGATATATAGGAAACTTATACTTGTTTTCGGGGAAAAAAATACCAATTCAATACATAAATAAAACACTGGGCCTAGATGATTGGGTGGTTGAGACGGGTGAGATAATGCAACCACCTCTATGAGTTATATACACAGTAGTTTTGAAAGCAGCTAGGCAAGAAATGCATTCAAAAGAACATTTCGATGTTATGCTCCAATAGAGAGGTTAACGCTGATTTTTCACAAAAAGTTGTCAGATTTGCTCCAATTATACAGACTACAGATATTGTTTTATAGTTTAAATATGTTAAGCAGATAAATATAGAGGTCTAAGCAACACTTTTAAATATTAACCAGCTCTGTAGGAATTTTTTAAGTTTTTTGAAAAAATGTCAAAAAATGACAAATTTTACCGAAAATTTCGATTTTTGGAGCAAAAGCGCAGACTCAAGCCATTTTTTTTCAGCGGTAAAATTTCACGCAGTTGATGTACTAGTATAAAGGCAACTTTTGGCACCTACCCGTTTTTGATTTTCAAAAAAAAAATTTTTTCGCTCCACCCTAGTATACAGTGTATACTCCCCTATGCCTTCCACTACAACTTTGTTGGGCATTTAATCTTATAGTTTGGCAATAGATTTTTGGTCGACGGGATAACCAAGTAATACCAAAAATACTTTTATAAGATAGCTAATTATAAAAGTAGTCTAGTATAAATCAGCTGAATGAAAAGAACAAGCAACAAAATAAACTTAACATTGAGCTGTTTCAAAACATTACAAATGAGCCTCTTCTATTGTCATATAAATAAAATTGAGAGTGAGAAAACAGGGGCAACAATAACACACTCTGCTACTATTATTTCATATTCTATCTTTTTTTTTGGCATTGAAGAAGAAGATTTTTTTATGAAGCTTTAAAATAAATACAAGATAAAATTCCTCAGCTTTTCTTTGCATTGATTTTTAAAGATCACATATTTATCTTAGCATTTTTTTTTTTTTTCATAAAATATCTCATTAAGTTTTAACTGCTCTTCCTGGATTTTAAACTTTTAACACTACCCCTCCCAGGGTTCACAAAAACCGAACCCACATGGGTTTTTTGCAAAAACGAATTTACCATAAATAATAATGTTAATAAGTAATTTTGATATGCATATCCCTTATAAGGATTCCACAAATGTTTTGGCTACCACTAATTCAATACTTTTAAAAAACTGATCTTTTTTGTATGTCTTGGATTTTTTAATGTATGAATTTATTTAATTATTTGCTGTTGATTTTATCAAGTAATTTTAATGCTGTAGCAATTATCATTTTGAAGCTATAACTTATGTTCAATTTCTTTTAAATTTAGGAATGTTTAACCCAATTTCTAGATGTTGCTGACAGCTTATATGGATGTTTACTTATAAAAGGTAAAGTAGTTATTGCTTCCAAAGAATGGTGGACTTTAACTGCTCAAGAAAGAGTTCTTATTAACTTTTATATTAACACTCTTCCAAAAGTCTTATCAAGAGAAGTTTTAATTTATCTGCCTACATCATCACCCCAAGTAATTCAAACACTTTTCATTTGTATAACCATTTAAAAATAATTTACTGTGATATATATTCATTCGCTAATATTAGTTAATATTTTTAATTACTAATAATTTTAATTATTTTGTATTAATCCTACAGTTGTTACTTAAAATATATATATATATATATATATATGTGTGTGTGTGTGTGTGTATATATATATTATGTAAGTTGTGACATTCTAGTTGATTGATATTAATTATAGTATTATAAATAAAAATTATTAATTATGTATTGTATTCTGCTGTGTAAACTTTTTAACAATTTAAATGAATTATGAGTGATTATTTAAATGATTTATGATTTATATATTTTATCTCATAAAGTTTTACATTGCATTAACCAATTGAACAATATTTTGTTATTTATTTCTTTTTTATTTTGAAAGTGCCAATATCGAGCAAAAAAATTTTTTTAGAATATTGAAGTTAAAAAATAATACTTTTACTCAAATAGATCATTTTCTAATATGGTTGAATGAAGTAATCATTTGAAACATGACAAAAAATGGTCTGAAATATCAAATCATCACAAAATTGTCAAAATATAAATAAGAATAACAGTGTGAATGGATGTAGTCACATAGTTTGTACACATGAATTGTAAAATGTGTATATGCATAAATCATATAATGAAAAAAAAAAAAAAAGAAAAAAGAAAGAGAGGAATATTTATTGACAAAAAATACTCATGCTATTAAGAAATTTGTAAAATTTGTTCGTGTCACACATAGATAGATAAATATAAAATAGATATTTAGTAAAGATATGTCAAGTTTGTTACGTTTAAGTTACTGAGGTGATGCGGGAAATCATGCCGGTAGGCTGTTAAGATAATAACATAGATTTATTAAAGAACATACAACCTTACTACATCGCGGCTAGTGCGAGACTGCCGATCGCGTGAGAATTCGTGTAGGATTGCCGGTCATACAAGCGCACCACAGAGGCGCCATCTATCATGCACAAGATCTATTATAATCAATCATAACAAAGTTATGTTTTATATAATCTTAATACAGTACAAAGCCTAAAATCCGGCATCCTCAAGACTTTATTAAGTCCAAACTTCAGATTTTTCTGAACTTTAGATTAACAAAAATATTGCTTTTCCAATTTAAAATATATATATATATATATGTATGTATATTATAATAAAAAATTTTTTTAATTTAAAAAAAAAAAATATATATATATATATATATATAAAATGTATAAAATAGGTTGGTTGGGTGGGTAGATGTTAGAGTATGGAGGAGGGCGGTGTTGTCTGGATAAAATGCAAAGTTTACAATAAGAAAAAAGAGAGTGAGAAATTTATATGTTTATTTGGTACAAAATTTCTATGGAGTTTAATTGACACGAATATATATGGATAATTGTTTAATTATATCTATTATATTAAAATAATTTTAATCACATACATTATTAAATTGCACTTCACTTTTAATAAATGAGTGTACTACATCACTAATAAATGTATTGGGTACATTTATTAATAAGCTATTTTTTAATCTTTTATCATCCTAAATTAAGATATTGAATTTAGCCTAGCATAGTCAAAATAAATGTTATTGATTTAAATAATAGGGTAAACTATGGTGTATGGTTTAAATTTTGTTATTACATTATTCTACTTTTAATTAATTTATTAATTTAATATTATGATGTGTATAATTATTAATTTTATTTTTTCTCCTTTTCAATTTTATGTCCAATTCAGTAATTTGTTGTTCTTTGTTATTGATGTTATTTCTCATCACATAATCTTTGTTTTTGTGACTTTAAAGTCTACACATGGATATAACTCTTTGTTTTTTACTTAGTCTTAAATCTTTTTGTAATTTAACAATATTAATTTTATTGCTCCCATTATTAAGCTTTTTTAAATGCCTTTAATATGATGTATCATTTTCATTCCTAGCTTAATTGGTTCATTTTTTGTTCTCTAGTTTGAGTGAGCTTTCATTTTAATTATTGTTCTATGCTAATCCAGCCCTATTGAACAGCGACATTGTTCCAAACGCCCTGGGAGAAAGTAATTTTTCCCGTGCTACGTTGTCTAAATAATCTAAATAAATACATTACATGAGAGAAGAAAATTACAAATTGGCGCAATAAATGTCACCAAGATAGAAAACAAGAGATTCTCATTTATTAAAATAAATAATACAATTATTGTGATTTAAAACTTACATACTTTACACATAATAAAAGTACATATATCAGAGCAAAAAAAAAAAAAAAAAAAAAAAAAAAAAAAAAACTGTTTAAAAAACTGATATGCTTCATTTACGAGGCAAAAATCAATCATTATCAATTAATAATACTGTTTCAAATCACAATTTATGTCATTATTTTAAAGAAAATAAATTAAAAAAGTAAATGTAAGACTTACCTATGAAAGGTTATACATCCTCCTTTGACATACTTCGACTTACAACCGAATGCACAGTACATCACCATTATTAATTAAAAAAGGAAAAAAAAAACTGTCAACGTCTTTGTTTGCCACACAACCCCATGTAAATCCAATGGACAGAAGTTGTGGTCAGACTTCAGGAAGGGAAAATCGTCCCGATGCCATGTGACTTTATGTAGGGGTCAAAAAGAGGTTGCCGTTGCGCTCTCCAGTTATCTCATCTCGATGATTGGGATAGTTAAATTAGACTGAAAAAAAAAAAAAAAAAAAGAGTAAGATTGAAAAAACTTAACAGACATTGATTTTATTATCTATCAAGTTTTTATTTATATCCAAATTATTTTTGCAGAATATTCCATATTTACTTTATTTTTAATTGACATCATATGTAATGTTCACATATCTCTTTAAAATTGTTTTACAAAATTACAACATTTTACTATAAAATATAACTTATTTCAATGCTGATTTATCATAGATGTGATTTAGTTCTTTAAATTTATCTTTACTTTTTATTTTTTTTGTTTGTTTGTTTATTTTTGTTTTATTTTTTTTTAAATATTTTTTTTTCTTAACGTTTTTCTTAACTTTTTTTGCATGAAATTTAATAACAAATAGAAATTTGTTTCTGTTTGTAAATAATTTAAATAGTGCTTTTATTTAAGAGAAATAGTGTCATTGAAAAGTTTGGGTAGTGCCTCAGCAATTGATAAATAATATTTAATAGATCTTTCACGTATGTTTTGTGTGAATACAATTCCAAAGTAAGCTAGTAGAAATAATAGTTGTCAAAACCTAATAATATTATCCACCAGATCTTGTTAACCTGTTAGATCTGAATTTCTGAGCTAAAGTATTTTAAAATTGTATCAACGACTGGAAAAATAATTGTAAAGCCTAATATACATATATGGCCATTGATCACAAGATGTATTTAACCATGATTTATGGAAAAGTTATTACTGCAATTTTAGATATGTCACCATGTTCAACATGTTCCATTTGAGTTACAAAATCTTACAAATGAATAATATTCATAAAACTGTTAAAAGAAGTGCAATTTTACAGTGAAAATAACTAAACAATGTACCTCAAAATATGGATGATATTATATGCTTACTATATAAAATAATGATTTATGGAAAATATGTAGTTAAGCCTTTTGATTCTCCAAATTGGCAATTATTGAAAGAAGCTTAGCTAAGCTCGTAGTAAAGACTTTTGAAGATACTGGGATTCCCAAACAAGAAAAATAAGTCAAAGAGCATGTAACGAAGACTTGTAGCACTGTTCGCTTATAACATCTCACTCGTTCATTTCCAGTTTTAGACACAAAGTAAAAAACTTTCAAAGGAAAGGAAAATTTCCAGAGGCATTAGAACTTTCACTTTAAATAATATTTTAGGATTCACACATTATGCATCCATTTATTAGAGTAGATTTAACGCTCTCAGAGCATTTGCGCTTTTCAGAATTTTCATGTAAATATTTATATAACCCAAGATACTTATATATTGAATTTAATTTTATAGTTTAATTCTAAAAAAAAATTTTTTTTATTATTCCATCTTAGAAAATACTTACAGTATAATATTTATTAAAAATTATTTTTGTCTACAGGTATTTTACTATGTTTTCCGGAAACGGAAAACTATGTGATAGCCACTAAAAGTATTTCAAATCCATTTATTTCAAAAATGTGCAGGTTTGCTCAAAAATTGCCCTATACCATTTAAAATGCAGACTTTTAAGAACACAAACATGTCTTTGATATTTCAGACAATTTAAAAAAAGCAATTTTTAAGTTTATTATTCAGTTAATTTTATATAGTCTGTTCATAATGTAAAATGATATATAAAATTCAATCAAAATGTAATCAGTAGAGCTTTAAAATGTGTTTTAGGAAATTATTAATGATATTTTAAATGAGTTATTATTAGTGGTTACATTGGTTTAATTTCTGAACACATTTAATAATCACTAAAATTCGCAGAAAAATTCCTCTGCTGAAAAGTGTATATTCCAAGCTATACAAATAAGATGTAATTTTGTATAATTTAAAAAATGAATGTATATTCGTATTTTGTAGATATTCTTTTAAAATATTTCATTGCAAACAATTAATTATTTAATGATTATTTTTTGGCCCTATGTTCGCTAAGGATTGATCCACTGTGCATGGTGGAGTTGCACCTCTTTGGCCTCAAGTTGGTCCTTTGATGGGGGGGGGTTTCACCAAGGACAGACGGTTTTGTCTGTTGGCACCCCCCACTTCTTGATTATTGCCAGGAATGGCAGCTGTAATAAAAACCGAGAAATAGATTGCAATCTTAATAATGATATGTGCTTGCCAGATAACTAGCTTAACTTAAATATAGCATGCACATTTTAAAAAAATGAATAATTACAAGTAGAGTTAGAACGAAAGATTCATAAAATTGTTTAAGGTAAATCAGTACTTGACAGCCAATTAGGTTATGACATTAACAATTAATAATATAAACATGCAAAGTTCTATAAAACTTGTAGTATAAAATTAAAAGCAAGGAAAATTATTTAGACAATTACAGAATTCTTCTGGTTTTTTGAACAAGGGAACCACTTTTGGTGTTGTTCACACTTAGCATCTAGACTTGATTCATTATGTAGCCCTACACATAAAAGTTAGAGAACCGATTAAAATTTTCTGTTGAAATCATATTTTATGTATCTTTTTATGCTTTAAATGTTTCATTATTAGATTTTTGTTTATTTCACACCAAAAGCGAGTAAAGTTGCCAAATAGTGCACTACAATAGTTGGCTATATGGCTATGTTTGCCGGAAAACCCTATTTTCAAAAATATACCAACTTTTTTCCTGCCAGAAATGTTAATATAGTGTTGTAATTTTTCAAAACCAAATTGGTAGGAATTTTTAAACTTTTTTCAATATTTTATATTTTTTATTACTAATTTATATTTTTAAATGCTTTGATAAATGATCTTGAAAATAGCATTTTCAGAAAGTTATGCTGCTGCAAAATCAAAAGATATGACTTTAGAAGAAATTTTTTTTCGATTCTCAAACTTCCTAATATAGGCTTTAAACTGCACCCAGTCTCAATAAGATGCGAGCACCCCTGGGTGCTCGCATCGCATAGTCCCTTGTTAGATTTACCATGAAGAAACAATCCTTTTATTCTATACATAGACATGAGTTAAAATTCTATAATAAATTTTTTTTTTTTTGTTCTATACTTTTTTTGTTTCAACAATTTTGTTTTTTCCCTCCTTACTTGAATACTGCTGCTAAAAAGTCTGAACTTTGTTTAATTTCGAAATTTGGGTGCTTGAACTTTAGACTTTGTACTGTACTGTACAAAAAAGAAAAATTTTAAGTGAATAGAATCAACAAACAAGTAAGTTGTTTGCTGCATGTATAGAGATAAAAGAAAGACTATGCTCAAAATAATGAATATTTGTTTAAAATTTTGAATTACTTGTGTATGTAAATCATAGATAGAAATCAGATTTTCTGTAGCAAACTTTGTTATATTTTTATAAAAAATTAAAGTGTATTAGTAATTTCCTTTACTGCTATTAATAAAATATTGCTTACTAAAGTTAACTAAGACAGCTAAGGAATAATATGCTTGCCAATTAGAGTATAACAAATGATACAAGATTGGGACAGGCATACTTTAATATAGATCCATGTAGATTAATACTTCATGTGAGGTTTAATAATTGTTAACAGATTTTTTTTTATTTTTTAAATACATTAGAACTTATAAAATCGAAACCCTGCAAACAGAATGCCTCTAGGAAAATATCTTTTGACGTATATCTTTTAATGCCTTTTTTTTTGTTTTATTAATTATATTAGTATAAGAATAACTAAAGTGAAATCACAACCATTAAATTTACCCATTGTAAGATTTCTCAGAATCCAAAAACAAACATAACAATAACAGCTACGCAAATCATGAAGGTGAATTAGAAAATGCAGAAAAGGAAACAATATGTACACAAGATTTGATACATAGAATAAAATTAAGCTTGAACGAAGAAATTTTGCCTTGAGCATAAAAATTTGGCAATTAATTGATTTTTTGCAGGGGTGTGTGTGGGGGGGGGGGGGATCTAAATTAAATCCATGATAAGACAACAAATTTTGATTAAAGTGTTTAAATTAAAGTATGTAAATGTAAGATAAATATGTTTTATAAATTCGAGACAACAATCTATAGAATGATTGAATTGTTGAATTTAATTTTTCATACATTGTTTTCTTAGTATTTATTTATTATTATTATTATTATTGTTATTACTTGGAATCAAAGTTATTATTACAGAATCTCTAAAATTCAAAGATCTCTAATCTGTATTGGTTCATCCTATATAATTCTGATTTTAAAGGATGTACTGTGTATCTTGTATAATTATCATGTACCTATAATGATGTTAATTCTATTAATGCTGAGAAGTATTTTTGGAATAATGCATAATAGCTTCATTTTTGTTTTTCAGAATTCAAACAGATTGATAACATTGCACCTTCTTCGTGATGTAGAAGTTTGTGTCTTATGTTCTAGTGAACCAACTCTGGCTGTGCTTGAAGAAGAAGTAATTTTCTTTTTGAAATCTTAAATGCTGTACAACAAATGCGTTTATAACCAAAATTGTTAAGTAACTGGTGATCAAATTTTAAAAATTGTGTATAGCACACTTGTCACAAAGCAGTACTTACAAATATAGAAACTAAAATGAATCTGTTTACTCTTTTGATAAATTCAACTTTTATTGCAAAATAGCTAATGTTTTATAGATTATTCAGAAAAAAAAAAAAAAAAAAAAAAAAAAAAAAAAAAACTTTGAATAAAATGTCAAGGTATTTTTTTTCAAATTGTCATGTCTTTTAATGACACCAAAATAGTTTTCTGCTAAAAACTACAAATTTTTCTGCAATTAATTTTGTGCTCTTTACAGTTTCTCTGAAATTCTAACCAGAACTATAATCAGTTGGAATCCTTGCTCCATGTATCTACAAATGGGTATAGATAAACTTATATATATATACTTACATATTTCTCTAGCTAAAATGTTTCACAGATTTTCTATGGGGATTTTTGGTGGTTAATCCAAATGTTGGACCTTATTGGCTATGAGCTACGTACATCATGCACAAGACACATTTCAAATTTCATTGTCTTTTCAAAACAAATACCGTATTTACTCGTGTATGCCGCACAGCCCATACTTTACAAGGAAAAATGAGGATTTTTAAAATCTCAACGCGCACCATAAATTTGACATGGAAGTGAATGAATGACCAAATGAATTTCAGTAAAGAAAGTTGAAACAAACATTACATCATGCCAGATAACAAAGCCAAAATACATTTTTAGACTTTGGGTAGGGAAATGACGGCAATGAGAGTTGCTAATTAATGTTTAAATGATGTTACTAGCTCTGTTGTATAAAAAAAGTACAAGGAGTGAAATAAAGATGCAATAATATTTCAATTAAGTAAGATTTTCCGAGTGATTATGTCTCATTTGATTACATTTCTTGATTCATATGTATATCGTGTGATTACATCCAGCAGTAAAAAAGATATTCCGTGTATAACATGCATCTAGGAGTTTTGCCCTAATTTTTTTTTTTTTTAAGTGTGCATTATACACGAGTAAATAGGGTAATCACCACCTGTAGTAATGGGCAATAATTTTTCAGCTAACATATCCATTTATAATTGATGTACTTATTACATTATGCACACTACTTTGAAGAATTCATATTAATACAGTCACCTCTCACTTATACGCATTTGAAGAAATTAATTTAAAATCATGCATAAATGAGAGTCACATATAGATGACAGGATGTTGATATGGCAATATTTTATATATTCATTATGTGAAAAAAAAAATAATGTTATGGAATATAAGAATTATGATTAATAACATTTTATAAAATACAAAATATGTAGTATTAGTATATCATACTTAAAAAAATCCTTACACTTTCACTATAAAATTTAGTTTAAACATATAATAAGCATAAAATTATAGAAAGAGATATACAGTACAGAACTATTTATCCGGAATTGTTGGGGTCAAATGTATTCCAGGTAACTGGTTTTTCCAGTTAACTGGTTTTGTATTAAAGCAGCATCCATTTGATAAGTTTTATTGAATTATGTGGTTGTGGTATTTCTTCTAATTTTAAATTAATTATTAGATTACTTGAACCAAGGAACAGATGCAAGTAAGATCAAATGTTAGAGTTTGAAAGGTGGTAATTTATAAGAATTCCTTGAGAACAAAAATTCTATTTTTGCTGTGTAAAAATGAAAACATCTATAATATAACTGTATATGCTTCTATTTGAAATACTAGATGCTGTTATCAAACTATACAATTGTTTCAAGCAATATATATGTCAAACAAGCACTGTATGACACTTTTTTCTATGAAGATTCTAACATCAGTATATTAGAAATATCATTCCAGATAAATGGTTCCATACTGTATTTAAAAAAGTGCTAATTAGTCCTGTTTAAAGAAATCATCAATGATCATTTGCTTTCACCTAGGCCATGTTTGTATAACGATCTTTTTTAATGCTTTAAAGTGTGTCATTGTATTTGGTGCTATATCAGGATTTTGAAGGTAACATCTCAAAGTGTCCTCAGCTCTTAAAGCAGCAACATAAGATGGGACAGTTACAGGATTGATTTCACCATTATCGGCAAATTATTCACCTTCTTTTTTAGCTATCACATCATCGAAAACAGCTTCAATATCTCATAAATTCATAAGAGCATGATAATTTCTTCCTATATTCGAGACACTGTGATTTCTTTGATTTACCAATCACTGTTGGTGGTAATATTTCTCATACGCCAGCATTGCAAAATAAGAGTTCAATCACTCTTTCCTTGTTATGTTCGCCACCTTGACATGTTTCTCCTATAAAATCCAGCATTGTATTTGGTAAAAGTTGGTAAAATAAACCTGTTTCATCACAGTCAAAAATTTTCTTAACATCAAGGCTTTTAATTAATTTTGAAAGATCTATCCATTCATTAACAGTTGAATCTGAAACAGCAGTGCTTGCACCACTCAGACAATGATTTGTTAAATCGAGTCTTTTCTTAAGTTTTTCTAGCTATCCCCTGGAAGTCGAAGAAATTTTGATTCCCAATTTTGATGACAAAGTGAGTGCCTTTTCTTTAAATAACTCACCACTAATGGGTAAATTAGAAGCTCTCATTTCTCTGAACCATTGAATTAAAGTGGTTTCTAAAATCTCAAATTTTCCTTTCTGAATTCTTGATCATTTCTTTCCTTTTGTAAAATATTCACTGTTATTATTATTATTTTTTTTATTTATTTATTTATTTTTATTTATTTATTTTGATCGAATTCTTATTTTTTAAAATCCTTCTGAAAGTTAATTCTGGCAAATCAAATTTTGACAGTTCAGGGCCATTTTCTGCTGCTCATATAACCTTCATTTTGAATGAAATCGTTAACTTTCTTTTACTCATTTTTATTGCAAGAAAAAAAAATAAAATCTAGATGCTACCCTAAAAGCAAAAGCAGAAAGAAAAATGTGCATAGCTTGATAAAAATAAAAGACAAAGAAAGAAAGAAAAAAGAAAAAAAAAAACTTTAAAATTGAGGGGAGGGGATGAAAAGTCAATCGCATCACCATTTCAGGCTCTTTGCAGAAAGATCTTTTGACTTGACACGTGCAGCAAATTCTTTATAGATTAAAAGAAAACTTTCAACATAATTCACAGTTTGTAAATTGTGTTTTATTTTTGCAATAACTGAGTGAGGCAATTCAAAGTTGCGCCTATAAGTGAGAGATCTCTAGCATTATTTTCCTATTTCTTGTGGCGGGACCTTGTGAAATTCACATATAACTGAGTGGTGCATAAATCAGAGGTGACTGTATATTTAAAAACTCCTCTCTTGTATTTTTACTAGCTTTTTTTCAGTAAATAATATCTATTTATATATGTAAATATTATGATCTTCTATTTTAAACTTCATCATTTATACTTTTTTCAATACGGTATGTACTTCTTAGGTTCCTAAAATTTGGAAGGATTGTTTTGATCTACTGAAAATTGTTTCCAATCTTTACCCTAAAAATTTTCCAAATGATATTGAACTAGACAAAAATATGCTTGGGTAAGATTTTGCTTTTATATTTTTTAAACATTTAATTTGTGTTGCCTCATATTATCAAAATAAACATTGCTGAATATGTATCATATTACCCTATTATGCAGATGGGTGCAAAAATCTTCTGTTTAAGTTAAACAAATCCATTTTCTTTCATTTTATTTACTTTGACTGCTTACATTTTTTTTTTAATTACTTAATTTTTATTTAACATGCACACATATTTTCTAAAATATTAAACTTTGTTAAAGTACTGTAAAAGAAACAAAAGAAAATCTATCTTTTTAAAGTAATGGTATATTACTAGAATACTATCAGTCATCACTGGGCAGTAGCAGCATCAAAATTCAAAAATTTAGATTTTTTTCTCACTTTTATTTTTTTTACTTTTTTAAACTTTATTCTTACTGCAAATAAATTAGTTTAAAATGTTGTCTATTCACAAGTATAATTCATTCATGACCATGCACTTTAGCATCTCATTAACTATGAATAATGTTTGGCCACAATTTTCTATAGTTTCTCTGCAAAGTCTCTTCTGACAAATCATTTCTGAAATTAACCAAATTGTGTATGGTATCCTTGATGCAACACAATTTCCAAAAATTGAAGATATTTGATTCATTATCAGCGACTAGCAGTTTTTAAATACAAGCTTTCATCTGGATGTGCTCCTGTATTTTCAAGCAGCAAAATTGCTTTCTATAATTTTTTTTTTTTTTCATTGTGTTTTAACGCTGGATACAAATATATCAAAAAACTATTTTTTTTTTTTTTTTTTTTTAATGTTCTATGTTATACAAGCATTTTTCTGATTATAATAATTTATAATAATTGGCAGGCAGTGCTTTCATGTTAGTATTCTTAAAAGCTTTGGGTTTCTTAGATTTTCCCAATAATTGTTGGTAGAAATCAGTGGCTCCCTGTCATATTGAAAATTAACAAAAAGTTATACAATCTTTAAGTTTAAAACTAGCAGCTCTTTTTTTTCCCAACCTGGTGCAAGAGTTTTAGTTAGAAGAGCTTTCCAATTCAAACATATTTCATCACAATTATAAACTTTTTGCATGTCTTCAAAAACTTCTTTCAAAATTTCTCAATGCATTCAGTACTATTAATACAGAGTTTCTCCTTAGTGATGGTATGACGGTTTTTTCTTATATATCCTTTATTAACTCTTCCCCTCTCAGAAAAGCAAAATTTAACTTTTGTATTTTGTAATTTCATTGTTAGATATCCCCCTCCCCCCCCCCCCTTAAATGAAATATTTCATTTAATTTAATTCTACATTTAATATTTTATCTCTTTACTTGTTCATACTCCTCCCCCCCCCCAGTGATGCCGCTGGACTTGAAAAATCCTGGGTTCCGGGGACCCAGGACTTCTAAAATTCTGGGTCCCTTTTTTGCAAAAGCGGGTCCCCATTAATAAGTCATATTTTTAGACGAAAAAATTGAACTTGTTCATTTTCAAAAGAAAAGTTAAATGCAATAATTATTGTTTCAATAATAATATGTAAATAATTAAAGCCAATATTAATTTTTTTTTTTTAAACTATCAAGAGAAATTTTCTTTACTTTTTTAAAAACAAAATTGCAAGATAAAAACTGAATGATAGAATAATACTTATTTGATTGTAGAAGATAACAAGTGTCATTATTGTTCGCATTTCTTTTAAAAAAGGGCAAAACTGATTTATTGGAAAAGACATTTTTCCTGAAAAAAGAATACTTTTGTTGAGTAAAGGGGTATTTTTTGTTTAATGAATGGGTGTTTTCAGAAGTTACATTCACTCAGAAAGATTTGGAACAATTAAAAACAGATTGTGAAGCAGGAAAATCTGTTTTTGGAGCAGCAAAAAGAAATAATTTGGAAGAAGGAATGTTAGATTTGGAACAAAAAAAATTCTATCCTGGCATTAACTTTTTTTTTTTTTTTTTTTTTTTCGGCCTTCCCCTGACGAAAATTATGTTTTAAAGCGATCTCTTGACGAAATTTGTCCGTTTTTTCGCAATGTTTTTGTCGAAATTTGGGGTTTTTTGACGAAATCTGTCATTTTTTGACGAAATCTGTCGTTTTTTTGCGATCTTTTGACGAAATGTGCCGGGTTTTCGTGGTATTTTGACGAAACTTACCGTTTTATCACGATTTTTTGATGAAAATTGTCGTTTTTAGCAAATCTTTTGACAAAATTTGCCGTTTTCCGCGAATCTTTTGACAAATTTTGCCTTTTTATCGCGAGTTTTTGAGGAAATCTACCCTTTTTTCGGGATTTTATATCAAAATTAGCCATTTTTTCGCTATTCTTTTGACGAAATTTGCCGGAAATTATTCGTTATTTCACGATTTGTTAACAAAATTTGTCTTTTTTGCGATTTTTTTACGAAATTTGCCTTTTTTGCGATTTTTTGACGAAATGTGCCAGTTTTTCGCGATCTTATCACAAAAATTACCGTTTTATCACAATTTTTTGATGAAAAGTGCCGTTTTCCGCGAATCTTTTAACAAAATTTGCCGTTTTATTGCAATTTTTGGACGAAATTTGTCGTTTTTTCGCCATTTTTTGAGGAAATCTGTCTTTTATCGGTATTTTGTAACAAATTTAGCCATTTTTTTCGCGATTTTTTTGACAGAATTTACCAAAAATTATTCATTATTTCGCGTTTTTTCAACGAAATTTGCCTTTGTTGCGATTCTGTGACGAAAATTACGCGTCCCGCGGGACGCGTAAGCTCCATTTTTTTGCGTCCCGTCGCCGATTTTTTGCGTATTTTATGCGCTATAGCACGTCCACGGCATCCCTGCTCCCCCCCCCCCCCTTTCACATTTAGTTAACTTAACACTTTTAAAATTTTCAACATTTAAAGTGAAAAACATTATTTTTTATCACATGCTTTTCTTTATCTTATCATTTTCACACAGCCATATATGTAGCGATAAATCTTAACTGTTCCACAATAATTCTTTCCAGTAGTAAAAAAATGAAAAATAAGTCAATCATTTTTAATGACTCGACATTTTCAGCATTTGATAGCTGTTATAATCTAAGGCTGTACTCTGCCCTCCCACAAGATCTGCAGTTGCATATTTAGTTTATCATTCTTTCTTGTTTGTATATTGTTTCAATTCTGTATATCCCCATGTGTTAAAACTTCCAGATACTATATGAGTCTCCAGCCTGTTATCCAAAGTCTCTAAAAAACACATGTAATTCATTTGTCAGTTGACACTCCTTTGTACAAGAATTCAGTATTTGTATAACCCTAAAGATTGCAATGTATGCGACTTAACTTTGCTCAGTAACCTTGAATTGAAAGAGCGAAATATTTTGCTGCTCAGTAACCTTGAATTGAAGAGCGAAATATTTTGCCTACTCCTGGCATCAGCAGCAAACTTTTTGTTGATCTCTGTTACTCTTGCCAACTGGTGGACGAATGTACTTTGTATTTGTCATTATGCTATAATCCTGCCATGTAAGTGGTCATGAAATCTGTAGCACTGCAACATCCTCGGCCTTCGAGCAGCTGTCTCTCTCTGCTCTCATTATTATAACTACTTAAATAGCCTCTAGAATGGTTTAAAATAAAGTCCTAAGATTCTTCTTCATATATGCTAGAGTGTTTTTTAAAAACCTGGGCATCCAAGACACCTAACAGATGGCTAGTTCTTTAATTCCTTTGGAAAAATTTAAACAGAGTAAGTCATCTGTTGGATACTTTAAAGCAGGTCTTACCATCAAGTTTTCTCTTCATTTCTATAGATTTTTCACGACTCATGAGTCCAGAAATTGAAATACATTGAGTCTGTTTTTGAATGGACCATTGGTAAAAGGCTTGGTTCAGTTATTCCATTTTAGTGTTTTCATGGTTTTTCTTACTCCATTAGCACCATCTGTGTTTTTTTAACTTCCTGGTTTATTTTTCATTTTTTTCTGAATTTTCTTTAAATCATTTAGCATAGATTGTCCTTTTTTCTATCTATCCTCTTTAAACAAATAAATATCATTTTTGCCATTTTTTTCAAACATTTTATAATGGTCAGTTTTTTCTCAAATTATTTGTTTTCTTTTTTCCATCATTTTGTCCTCTTAAAAACAAAAGATGAAAAACAATTGTAATCAAACCTACTTTGCAGATCTGCAATCTGATTAATGATGGTTACGAAAGAAAGTAGCCAAGCAAGCACACATCACCGAACGTAGATAGCCAATCAGAGACAAAACAATTGACAAAAAATGAGAACCACATTCCTTTATTTCTTATCCTCACCTACACTTGGCATGATTGTTTCATTGAGAATTCTCAGTTTCTAGTTGTTTTTTGCTGACAATTTTTCTCAGTATAGTATTTCTTTATATGGGTTTACTGTGCATTTGAGTTTTTGTTATTTGTTTCTGGTTGTAGAAAAAATTAAAGGAGGTCCAGCAGTCAGGGGTCAGAAAAATTACTTTTTCGTTATAGCAAATTACAACAACAATTACGTTATCAACAATATAGTTAACTACAACTATAGCTGTTTGTTTCAAAAAGTAGCAACTATAAATTATTTTTCAAAAATAGAGGATGGCTGGTGGTTAGGAGTAAAAAAAAAACTACTTTTTTTTTATTATAGCAAACTACAACTACGACTATTTTATTAACAGTGTAGTTAATTATAACTATAACTACTTGTTTCAAAAAGTAGCAACTGCAAACTATATTTCAAAAATAGATACTACAGTAGACTCCCTCAAATCTGCAAACCTAAAATCCGCAACTCTCTAAAATCTGCACATAATTTACGGATGTAAACAATGAAGCATTCAGTTCAGATATAAGGACAAAATTTTACTTTTTTTGTTTTATATCAATTCCAAATATATTTTAATTTGTAATTTTTGTTACTATTACTGTCTTAATGTTTTCTCTTGAAAGAAAAATAAATTTATTTCTGAAAAAATTCAAGATATTCCTGTTATCAATGATAATCATAATCTTACCAAATATATATGTCTTAATCAAGCTTTTCACTAAGTGTGGCTAAACCTGGAATAAAACCTCCTTACTTTATTATTTTGATCTGAATTAGTATTGTACATTATTTATGAGGCAAGTTTCATTGAATAATTTATTCAAAATACATTTCATCTTTATAATGAACATTTAATCATACATTATTAATTAGACTTTTTTTTTAAATATTTTAATCATTTTAAAAATGATCTAATTTTTTATTATTTTAGTTTATTACTTACTTTAATATTTTATTATATTGTAAGCATACATTATAATTTCAATTGGATTATTAATTGCATTCAAATTACTGTTTAAAAGATGTAAACAAAGCAATGACCAGAAATCCGCAAAATCTCTGGTCCCAAGCTGTGTGGATTTGAGGGAGTCTACTGTACTTCATTACTTTCTGATTTTGTGAAAGGTTTCAATTTACACTCGAAATTGAAGGTACAGATTAATGCTTTTATGACTTTTTTTTTTTTTAATTGCTTATTATATGAATTGAGCTAAGTTTTAATATCTTGAGATTTGAATTTGTTTAAAAAAAAAAAAAAAAGGAAATTTGGTTCAGTTAGTTAAAACATTATCAAACCATTTTTCTTGATATGATTTATTAGTTGGTGGTTTAAGCTTGTTGTACC
Source organism: Maratus speculifer (assembly GCA_964019185.1). Classification (NCBI taxonomy): domain Eukaryota; kingdom Metazoa; phylum Arthropoda; class Arachnida; order Araneae; family Salticidae; genus Maratus; species Maratus speculifer. Next base: position 57,073,224 of record OZ025298.1, read on the forward strand.
AGTTTAGTATATGGAAGTGATTGAATATTAATATCACCAAAGTTGAGTATATAATTAAAGTTTAACAAAACAAAGTTAATTCAAGATTGATATGATATTATATTAAAGTTAATTTAAATAGCATTTTTGTTTTTCTGTTAGTTTTTCATGGTTTAATTAACCTGTTGACACCCAGCATCGTACAAATAGATCAGATTCAGTTTGTCTTTGTATACTGATCAGTTATTGAGACCTGTTGGTTCCTTTGTGAACATGTGTGTATCACAGCATTCCTTCTCTCTCTTCCATTCCACTGATTACCAGTATAGTCAAGTTTTCTCACCATCGCATGAATTCTAAAAACAACATTTTTCCGATTCTGGAATATGTCCTTATCTTTATCTTACAAAGTGCTATAATTGATGGGTATGTATGACTTGTAGTACTTATTACCGCTACAAGGTAGAAAAAAAATTTCTGTAATGGTAGGTCTTTCTTTTGTGTTTGATTAAAAAATATGTATATATCATATTTCTTTTTAAACATGTTGCATAAACTACTTTTTTCATGGTCTAGTTTATAAATTATTTACTTTGGTATTTCAAGATCTTCTCAATTTTCTGTTATGGTAGCTCTTTCTTTTGCATCTAATAAAAAATCGTATTTCTTTCTAAAGATGATGCATTTAAATACTTTTTCCATGGTCTATTTTATAAGTTATTTACTTTGGCATTACAAAAAAAGTCTTTAGAATTTCTTAATTTTTGATGTTATAAAGATACTCTTAAAAAAATGCCAGTTAAATAAAGTTTAAAAATAATTTGGACATTAACAGGTTAAAATGTTTGGGTGTCTCTGTGCTTAATTGTACTTAAAGTTAATTACAATAAAATACATTTAAAGTTTAACTTTCATAAAATTCCTTGTTTAAGCCTATCAATTTAACTTATTTCTAACAACTTTGTTGCTGCTTCAGTTCTTATTTGACAATATGTGAATATAGAGTTTTTTTTTTTTTTTTTTTTTTTTTTTCAAATCTTTTTGTGTTAGAGGAAAGACCTTTTGTTATTTATTATGGAACTTCATTGTTTCAGGAACTATTTGAAGTGTCTGTAGTAATAAGCTAATGTCCCATACCATCTATTGTTTGTAAAAGCTTTTAATTTTACTTACTTTTGTTATTCTTTTTTCCACTAAAGAAAAGTTAATAGTTATTTTTTAATTATGTTTGTTATCTTTTGAAACACATTGTTGTTCCTTTTCCAACTGTTTTCATTTTGCTACTTCATTTTTATCTGAATTTGTCTATGTTAATTCCTTCAATTACCAATTATGATTATTAAAATATGATTTCACTGCCAAAAAGTAGGTGCCAGATCCTGATAATGTCTGTGTTTAAAAATTATTTCCTTTAATTTTAATTATTTTTATGAAGGCTATAAATTTTCATCAGGTGCAATTTTTCCAAGTTTATAGGAATTTTTTAATTACTCAAACAGTCTATTTTTTTAAATGCTTATCGTCATTATCCAACATCTACTTTCTGACATTGAAGAAAATATTTTAATATTATAATCAGTAATCAAGCTTTTAAAGCCCCCCCCCCCATATGTTTTCATATATAAGCAATCGTTTATATATAAGCAATTTCAAAATTGGTGAGTTTCAGTGAAGTAGACCCTTAATTTATTTCAGGAAATGTTTCGAGATATAATAAATAAAAGTGCTTTAAAAATGAATTAATGCTTTTAAATTTAAGACATTTTAATGAAGCACATTTCTGAGCAAAGCTATTAATTGTTCAAACTCAATAAGAAATATTCATTAAGTATTTTTTAATCATAGAATGCTGAAATTTTCATGTACAAATTTTTAATCTTTCTAAGTAAGAATTTCAAAAATACTTCATTTCAGGATAATGATAATAAATACTGATAAAAAACAATGTATGTGCAGTGTGCAACCATCAGTTAATGAAAGTGTTCAAAAACTTAAAGGTACTCCCTCAGTTGAAATGAATGAAAGACAAGAAGCTTTAAGAACACTGTATAAACTAGTTGTTGGTTCTCATTTTTCAAGTGAATCAGTTACAGATGAAAAGCTGAAACCATCTAATACATGTAAGTAATTCATTAGAATTTTACAGAGTTGAAAATAATAATGCTGTGTAACTAATTGGCTGAACATTATTAAGTATAAAACATTTTCACCTAAATATTTTGAAATATGATAAAGTTAGCTTGATGCCAAAAAAAAATTTCATATGACATTTTATTTTCACTTAAACATCATGTTGGGCTATGATTGTGCATGTAAACAGCATAGCTTCAGCCTAAAAAGATTGTGAAAGATTATCCTGTAATAGTAAACACTTTTTCATTTCAGTTTTTTTTCTACCTATTTTAGGTAGGGCTAGCGGAGCTTAAACTGCATGATAGGCCACCTCGCCTGGCCTGAATGCCATTTCAATTAACATGTTTACTGCTGTTGTCTCTGCCCCAGGTGTTAAATGATTGGAAATTTCACATGCTAGTGCATGACTGGCAATAAATGTGTTAAAGATCTGTTTGTCTGTCAATCCTACAGTTTTTGGATCCATTAAAGGAAAGAAAATTCTTGTCTTATACTGCATTCTTTGATACATTTATCAAATTTTTCAGCACAATATTCAAAAACATTATCTGTACAAAGGAAGTTTCTTTTTTTTTTAGATAGTTTTTGATTGCTGCTTTGTATTTAACAAATGCATTCTTAACCTCATTTTTGGTTTTATGAAAACTAATGTGATTTAACATACAGTAGACTCCCTCAAATCCGCACAGCTTGGGACCAGAGGTTGTGCAGATTTTAGAATTTTGCAGATTTCTGGTCATTGCTTTGTTTATATTTTTTAAACAGTAATTTGAGTGCGATTAATGGTGTAATAAGAACTATAATGAATGCTTACAATATAATAAAATATTAAAATAAGTAATAAACTAAAATACTAAAAATTTACATAGTTTTTAAAATGATACAAGTACTAATAGTAAAGGTCAAGTTAATAATCAATAGTGTATGATTAAATATTCATTATAAAGATTAGATATATTTTTCCAAAATCATTCAACAAAACTTGCTTCTACACTACTAATTTACATTAAAATCATAAAATAAAGATTTTTCTTCAAGTTTAGCCGAGCATAATAACCAAACAATCTTGATTAATGCATAAATATGTTTGGTAAGAAGATTGTGATTACCTATGATATCAGCAATATCTTTAATTTTTTCCAAAAATATTTATTTTTCCTTCATGAAAAAAGCATGAATAGAGTATTATTAAGAAAATTACAAAATAAAAAGTATATGGAATTGATGCAAAACTAAAAAAATCAAATTTTGTTTCAATATCTGAAATGAAAATTTCATTGTTTACATCCATAAAATATATGCGGATTTTAGAGAGTTGCGGATTTCTGGTTTGCGGATTTGAGGGAGTCTACTGTAATATAATGTGATTATCATCAATAAAAGCACTCTGACAGAATTTTTTAAAGCTTTCTGCGACAAGCTAAACTAACAAAAAAAATTGCTGCAACATGATATTTTGTAACAGTAGAAATGAATGCAAATTTATACCTAACACAATTAGAAAACACGCAGTGAAGAACTAATAAAATTAATGAATCGGCATTAGACAAATTATTTAGTATATTTACAGTAATTTGTAATAAATAGATTATACTGTTTTTTCTTTTAAAATTTGTTGACTTAGTGTGAAGTTAAATTGCTAAAATTTGCAGTATTGCAGCAGCAATTTGAAAACTATAATTAGATGAATTTACTGGATTAGGTGTGGTAGAGAGAAAACATTGTACACATATGCTTAATTATTACAAATGATTAAAATATAAAGTAATATATATGCATACATATACAGGGTGTTTCGCTACCAGAAGGACAAACTATGATAGTAGACATGCAGACACACATTGTTAAATAGGAAACCATGGGATGCAAACGTCTTGTGTAGGAGCTAGAGATGGGAATGATCGGAAAAAAACCGGAAAAATTGGGGGAAAAAACGGTTTTTTTTCCGGAGGCTTATTTTTCAATTTTTCCGAACTGGAAAAATTGAAATTTCATTTATGAAATAATATAGTGAAAATTTTGTAATAGCTACATTCTCATACTTTTTATTTTATTTATTTTTATGTTGAGTGTCTCACATGAAAATTTTAATGTGGGTAATCTGATCTCTGAGCAGAAATCTGTTTGAGAAGACTTGAAAGGATCCTTCACATTTTTTTCCTGTTTGAAACACAAGACCCTTTGCAAAATTTCTCTTGAAAATAGAAAGTTCAGAAAAAGTTTAATCAACAAATTGAATTTTTCGCAAGTGCAGTGATTGAAGAAAAAAAAAATCTCATGTCATACATTAGCTGAATCTTATTAAGTTGCATATATGTATGTAAATAACCTTATTAAAAATTTGTAAATAGGAATCTAAATATAGTAATAATTTCTTATTCAAAAATTCTGAATATATTTTGTACAAGTATATACAAAAAATTCACAATTTCACAAAAACTTGATTACATGAAAAAAATCTAGATATGTAATTAAATGTAACTTCTCTTTTTAAAAATTAATTCATGTATAAAATTATTGCAATAATATGCCAATTAATGGAAATAATAAAATTAAAAATTCAACATAAAATTTTGAAGTATGCATTTATTACTTTAATCTATCTTTTCAAGAAGTAAGTATTGAATTCGTGAAAAATTTGACTTCCAGTTTTTGGTGTATTTAAACATTTTAGAAGATCCTGAACACGTTTTGATGGTTTTCGGAAAATATCTGCCACTTTGTGAGTCTCTGTATGTGACAAATTTTATGGGCACTCTATCTCAAGAAATGGTGCACATAATTTCACATAACTTTAGATTCAGTTACACCTTGATATAAACTCGAGATGTTTAGTTATTAGCAGGGTTGGGAAAAAAACCCAAAAAAATGGTTTTTTTGGTTTAAACCGGGTTTTTTTTAAGACATCCTTTCTTATTACATATACATGCCTATTTACTGATAAAAACAGACATTATTGGTTTATAAGCAGTGTAACTTCATTTAAAATAATTTAAATTTAATAATTATAGTGAATTTATGCTGAAAATTGAAAAAAATCATTTCTCAATTTAAACAGTTTTAGCAAACAGTCTTATGTTGAAAGTTTTAACTGTTCTACACAGTGAACCATTGAAGTCCTGTAAATTTTTATAAACAATCTTTTGATTACTAATAATAAACATTTGGATATAGTTTGATAAATATTATTTTCCAAAATTATTCAAATAATAAATTACAAATACTTCTTAGGATTTTTTTTCTTTCTGAGTGACAATTCTAAATTAACATTTTTATGCGTTAGATTCAGCAGATAGCAGAGTGAAAAAAATTATTATAAAAATGCTATAAATAGCAACCAGTCTTTCTTTTAATTCATCAAGATAATCTCCCAAAAGAAAAATTTGTTTAACAGCTTGTGCAAAATCATAAAAGATCATTGTGTTACATTATTAATTGCATTAAATAATCTGCATGATTAAAAAAATTAAAATATTTTATACTAAATATTGAATTTATTTTATCTTTGATCAATTCACTTGTTTGAAGTTTTTCTTTAGAGCAATAGATATGTTCACCAATGTGTACTGATTTTAATCCTATGCATAAAAAATGACGTAAACCCAATGTATCTAATGCTTATTGCTGAAATAAAGTGTTAAAAGTAGAAATTATTTATATCCAATAATCTGAAACCCGTAAATTATAAAGAAAGAAAGAAAATGTCATTAGATTTCTCCTAAAAAACAATTGAAATTATTTATATCTAATAATCTGAAACTCGTAAATTATAAAGAAACAAGAAAATGTCATTAGATTTCTTTTAAAAAAGAATTGCTTTTTTTATAGAAAAAACCAATTGGTTTAATCCCATGCATAAAAAAAGACCTAAACCCACTATATATAATACTTATTACTGAAATAAAGTGTTAAAAATAGAAATAATTTATGTCCAATAATTTGAAACACGTAAATTATAAAGAAAAAAAAGAAAATGTCATTAGATTTCTTCTAAAAAAACCAATTGGTTTTTTTGAGAAAAAAACCATTTGGTTTAAACCGTGGTTTAAACCATGGTTAAAACCAATTGGTTTAAACCGTGCCAACCCTGGTTATTAGTGTATATTGCCAAACCGATGGAGCTGCTATGCTGCATTATTCGTAATTTCCACAATAGTTCTATCTCAAACTAATGTATGTATTTTTATAAAATTTCAGATTAAGTTAATCTTTGACATAACTTCGTGCTCATTACTTTTTGGTGTAAATTGCTCAACAGATGACGCTGCTTTGCTGCATTATTAAAGATTATCGCAATAGCTTTACCTCAAGGACGATTTTTCTTTTTAAATCAAATTACAGCTTCAGACAGTTTTTGATATACATTAATGTTGTTTAGTTTTTGGTGTAAATTGTCCTATAGGTGGCACTACTATGCTGCATTTTTCAAGTTTTCGTTATAGCTGATTAATTGAATGTTTTTTCAAGGTGTTGAATCTAAAATTGACCTCCATTTTACCTCCATAATGTACAGTAATGTTGCAAAAACATGGGCAGTTTACATTAGAAAAGTAGAACTGCAATGAAAAAAAAACCTCATATTTTATTACAAGAAACTATGTTCCAAATTATACTTTCCTCTTGATTAAACTTTGAATTTTTGTAGTTATCTAAAGCTCAGTAGAAGTTTATCTCTGTATGTAACTGCTTTTGTTATTAATTCCTCAAATAGTGAGCATTTTCTATTTGTAGTGTTCTGTTTTCATAACTTTTGAGTTCCACTCTTAGAAATATAAAATTACCCATGTGGAAACATTATTGAATATGGTTTCTTATTCAAGAATAAAATACCAGATTTCAGGGTAAAAAGAAAAAAAATTACATTTAATTAAACTTAAAAATATACATATATATGTTTTTTTTTGTTTTGTTTCAGTGAGTAAAAATGTAACAGTCAATAAATCCTATGCTATTTTTTAGTTGCAGACCTGAGTAAGCCAAAGTAAAACTTAGTTTTGTTTGAATTTAGATTATAAAACTAAATCAAAACTTTTTTGAGTTGAGATTGGAAAGCTATACCAAAACTAAACATATTTTATAAAGGAAATACAATTCTAAGAAAAAAAAAAGTAATAATATAAAAATATACATTTTTTAAACAAACGATGGAATTTTTGAATACTGATATTCATAATAATGACAAAACTGCAATAATTTCTTTAAACTAGTATCATTTACTTAAAAACTATACTTATGTAAAAGGAATGCATAATTTATTTCATTCCAAACTGCAGACATATTGGCTCAGGTTTTTACATTAGGTCAATTGGTAGTTAAACATGTAACTGAAAAATCATTTCAACAGAGATATGATATAACAAACAATAGCGTTTAATAAAAATTCTTAGGCTGTTGAAAAGAAAACTAAACTTTTAAAAGCAGGCTTTTCTTTTTATTTTTATTTTGTAATATAAAGTGAAAATAATTTTCATTTAATACATATAAATGGGAAAAAATGTTTATTATTTAATATTCTCTAAGAAAATATAATTTATTTGAGAGAAACAGTCATGAAAAATCAATTTTTCCAATTTTTCCATTTTTTTCTGAAAAAAAACGGTAAAAAACTGGTTTTTTTCTGCCACTTATATTTTTCCGGAAAATTTACATCTCTAGTAGGAGCTAGGGGCCATTAAAGTTTAATGTCCAAAACTTCAAACGATGATAAAAAACGGAAAAAAGGTCACTTCGTTTGCGGTTTTCACTAAAATCATTCTTTATATCACAAATTTTTTCTAAAAAAATTTTAAAGGTTACGTTCAGAAATTGACAATAGAGGGAGCTTTAGACTTTAGAGTAACAAACAACTACTTTTTACCGTTATTTTGTGTATAGAGTTAAAATTATTCTAAAGTTTAGACTTTAACTTAAATTTTAAGCTCAAAATTGGAAAGACTGGGATTGGGTAACTAGCGAAAATCGAACTGTGAACAGACGGAGGGATTTTAAACACTCATAAACATCGGGCAAACTAACCGATTTTGCTGTGGTTTGCATATAGGTCATTCCCTAGGTAATCATTTCATTAAAAATGGCATACAACTTTGTGTCCTCATTTTTTGATAGAGGGCGCTTCCAACACATCTAGGACATTTCAATAGCATTATTCCTGGGTGTTTTTCTTCCAGATTAACATACTTCTAGGAAATGTTAGGGATGCAAAGACGACTCAGAATCACATAGAAATTTAATGTGGAAAATGCCTTTTTTGCGAGTTACGGTTAAAGGAAGCAGAGAAAAAAGTAACAGGAACAGTAGAGAAACAGCAACATGTTAATGTGACTAAAAACAGTTTATTTAATGTTTTTACTACAAAAAGTGTTCGAAATTGCGACCAGAAATAGTACGGCATGCTTGACAGCGGTGTCACATGGAATTCCTCATGCTTTGAAAGATTCCTGGCATCTCTGATAGCTTTCTGGCAGCTACAGAAATAAGATCTTTGAGGTCTTCAACTGATGGTACGGGAATCTCATGGTACTGGTCATAATTTTGAACACCTTTTGTTACTAAAACTTAAATATTTTTTTTCTGTCAAATTAATGTGTTGCTGTTTTTGTTGCTTTTTTCTGCTTCCTTTAATCGTAATTCGCAAAAAAAGGCACATCCAACGTTAAATTCCTGTGTGATTCTGAGTCATCTTACATCCCTAACATTTCCTGGAAGTATGTTAATCTGGAAGAAAAACACCCAGGAATAATGCCATTGAAATGTCAGAGATGTGTTGGAAGCATCCTCTATCAAAAAATGAGGATACCAAAGCTGTACGTCATTTTTAATGAAATGATTACTGAGGGAATGACCTACACGCAAACTGCAATAAAATCGATTAGTTTATCCCGATGTTTATGAGCATTTAAAATCCACCCTCAGTTCACAGCTCGATTTTCGCTAGTTACCCGATCCCAGTGTTTCCAATTTTGAGCTTAAAATTTAAGTTAGTCTAAACTTTAGAATAGTTTTAACCCCATGCACAAAATAACGGTAAAAAGTAGTTGTTTGTTACTCTAAAGTCTAGAGCACCCTCTATCGACAATTTCTGAACATAACCTTTAAAATTTTTTTTAGAAAAAATTTATGATATAAAAAATGATTTTAGCGAAAACCGCCAACAAATTGACTTTTTTTTCTGTTTTTTTTATCATCGTTTGATGTTTTGGACCTTAAACTTTAATGGCCCCTAGCTCTTACACAAGACGTTTGGGCCCCATGGTTTCCTATTTAATAATGTGTGTCTGCATGTCTACTATCACCCCTCAAAGTTTACCGGTCTGGTTGCGAAACACCCTGTATAATTTTTCCTTTTGATAGAAGTTAACGATAAAGTCATTCTTAGTATAAATAAAAATAAATTTATCTCTTTTAACCCAATTAATTTAAACAAAATTCCTAGAAGTCAGGGAAAAGTCAAGGAAATTTTGATATACTACTTTCATCAGAATTTCTATAATTGTGATAAATGAATTTTTCGAATTAATTATTCATCCAATCTAAAAATTTTATATAAAATGTATGTAAACTACATAACATGAAAAATCATTAAAAATCTGAAATTCATGCAGTGCATATTTTTTTCTAGCATTTATCTGGATTACAGTTGTTCATTGTGGAGGTTTAACAGCAATATATAAACTGAATTTTTACTGAGAAACATCAGGGAAATTTTTGGAAAATTCAAGAAATTTTCTTACCAGAATTGTGTAGTAACCCTGTTAAAGGCAATCTTTCAAAAACGTGTGATAAATTTTCTAACTAAGCACAGAATTGTTTAGTTGCATATAAAGAATTTGGTCTTTTAAAAACTTCTACATTACATCTTTATTAACTTTAACCATTATCGAATGATAACATTTTATATATGATTCTATATTTAAATTTTATTTACTGTCTATATTTTAAAAAAAAATTTTGTTGTATGTATATTTTTTGCACATTTTGTCAAATTATAACTAAAAATGTCACATAAAAAAAATGGAGCAATTCGAATGAAATTTGTATCAGAGATGAAAGTCTCAATATTCTGCCAGAAAAAGGACATACAATGATAAGGTTTGACAGTTTTACTTTCTTCTATCTTCAAAAGAAGAAAGTATTGTAAATGAAATTTTTTCAACTTCTGGTTTTCAATGGATTTACATGTTTTAGGAGTCAGAGATTACAAAAAACATGTTTATACAAAATGTCTGACTCTATGTGTGTTTGTATGTTGTTATTGTACCATCAGAAAGTGTATGAAGATATGAATAGAATTTAACCAAATATTTTGCGTATGTTTTTGGCTGTGGTTAGCAGGTCATCTTTCAATTTTGAAATATTTTGCGTAAAGGAGGTGCTGTAATAGTAATTTTTGTGCCTATTTCAATACTGTACCATTGAAAAGTGTATGAAGTTAAGTGTAGAATTGAACCAAATTTTTTGTGTAAATGTTTTACTATGTCTAGTTGATCCTCCCTGAATTTGGAAAAAAATCTGCTGGAAGGGGACATTGCAATAGCGATTTTTGTGCTCTTTTCAATAGTGTACCACTGGAAAGTATATGAAGTTATGTATAGAATTGAACCAAATTTTTTGTGTAAGTGTTTGGCTATGGCTAGTAGGTCCTCCCTGAATTTGAAAAAAATCTACCTGAAAGGGGACACTAACAGCGATTTTTGTGCCAATATCAATATTGTACCACCAAAAAACATATAAAGTTATGCATAGAATTGAACAAAATTTTTTGTGTAAGTGTTTCGCTATGGTCAGCAAACCCTTCCTGAATTTGAAAAAACAAATCCCCCAGAAGGGGACGCTATGATCGCAATGTCTGTGTCATTTTCATTATTGTTCCATCAAAAGATGTATGAAGTTATGCATAGAACTGAACTAAACTAAACTTTTTGGGTATGGCAAACAGGTCCTCACTGAATTCAAAAGAAACTGCTGGAAGAGGGTGCTGTATAAGTGATTTCTGTGCTATTTTCATTATTATACCATTGAAAAGTGTATAAAGTTATGTGCAGAATTGAACCAACTTTTTTGTGCATGTTTTTGGCTATGGCCAGCAGAACTTCCTTGAATTTGGAAATATTCCATGGGAAAGAAGCATTGCAATAGATGCTTTTTGTATCGTTTTCTCGATTCTTTGTTGTTCTAGTGTCCATCAGCTTCTGCAGAGACGAGAACTCTCATCCTGCTAAGCTGGCTATTAGAAAACAACTGATGGTATTAGAATAAGGAAAAAATATTGATTTTAATAAATATCATAATCCACATTAACTCGTTTTTACTCCGATTATTTGACTGAAGCAGAAGTTAAAGAGTGAAAATTAAAGTTGGTATGGTATTGAATTGATAATATTAAAATATTAACTTATATAACAACTTTTGAAATATTAAAATGTATGCATGAGATAGAAGAAAGTTTTGGGATTGGCACATCCTACTAGTTTCATTTGAAATGAACCTGAGATTTCTAAAAAATAATATTCCTGCTAAGCAGCTCAAGGCTGAAAGTTTTTTGCAAGTTTCCCTTTCTTTGACAATGTTGCTGTCTCGCCATCACTTGGAACAAAAGTAATAAAATATCATGATCCTCTATGGGATAAAATTCTCCTGGATCCACATAGGACCTGAATGGGTAATGAATAATAAATCATTAGTTCGAAAGTTTGATTCTTTAAGGCAGCACTTTCCAGCCTTTTCTTCTTCCATGTACTGCTTTCTTAGACTTGTCATTTCACAGTAGCCCCATTTCTTATAAACATGCCTCTCTCTCCTCCCCCCCCCCCTTTACTCAACTAGATCATGCAAACATGCTTTAAAAAAACAATAATAATCTTCGCATGACAACCATATAAAGAATCATTGTAAACTGCATTGTCATTTCTAACATTTTTGTGACTTTAGTAATCACTTTTGTGACATCCGCCATTACCAATATTTTTTTCACGTATCCCTAGCACAGGCCCCCAATGTACCTCAGGTTGACAACCACTGCTTTAAGGAAAGAGCAGATAATTTACTTGCCTTGAATACAAATTTTACAATCTTTAAGAGACTCATCATCATTAAAATTTGTATTTTTTACCATGTTCTTAGATTTAAGTTTATTTAAATCCGACTAATTTAAATTATCTGATTTAAAATACCATTTTACAAAATCACTTACCTGTGCTGGTGTACCTTTTTTACCCTTGAATCCATACATTATAAATTGCCTTCATAAACAACTCGTACTAGTGTTGAATGATTAATTTCAATTATTTTAGCATATTGCTCTTCAAAAAGCACTGAATTAGCCATAGTTTTTGATATTGAAATCCAATTTCATTTTAATTCAGGTACACACAGGATATTTTTAAGTGTGAGATTAGTAGTCAAACACCTCTTTGGCACTGTAATAAGAATTGTTTTTACTCCTGTAATTTTCACTGATTTATCAACTGCAAATTGTATTCTAGAATTTTTATGAGGATGAAATTTTGTAAATAAATTTCTATCTTTACACATTATGAGATCTACAACCGCTTTCTTAACACCATGTGAAAGATTTCTGATATGCATTGTTAAATGACGCACTAGTCTGTTCTTTATAACTAGTAGCCATCATCAATCTATTATTTCCTTTATTTAAAGAAGCAAACTTTTTTCAGGTATTTTAATGACAATTCTATTGAAATTACGATAGTACTTTTCTGCATCAAAATTTTTATTAAGATTAATTTTCAATTTTTCTTCGGTTCTTGGTTACTTTTTTATTTTCTGCATAATTTGCATTGTTGTAAAATCTTGAGTGTTTTTTTCCTTTTTGACTTCCTATTCTTCTAAAATTTACAAAGTTCTCCTCAGGAACACTGTAGAGCAGGAGAATTCATAGTAAAAAAAAATTTATCATTTCATTTGATCTGGAGTCAACTTTAATCAGTTAAGTTAATTTTAACAAAATAAATGAAGGTTAAAAAAATATTGAGCATTTATCTATACTAATATTATAAAGAGGAAAGATTTGATTGTTTGTTTGTTTGTTTGTTTGAATTGAATAGGCTCCGAAACTACTTGACGGATTTTAAAAATTCTTTCACCGTTGGAAAGCTACACAATTTCCGGTGAACATAGGCTAATTTTTAATTGATTTATTCAAATATTTTCCTTAATAGTTCAAAATTTTATTATTTTTCATACAGAATCAATTAAAATTTTTCCGATAAAAAATAACCATTTTTCTTTCACGTTGCCAATAAAATCAAAATCTGGGATAATAATATCTCCTCGGCAATTGATTTTCAATTGAACAGTATCCACGTGAAAAATTAAAATAAAAATAATATATAAGACGCACAAATATCAGTTACGTTAATAAGAGGTTCTCTGCGAAAAATGGCGACATAATTAGAAGTAAAGTGAACGAGAAAGAATTAAATTATTATTAAAATATTTGATTTGGAAAAATATGATGTCATAATTTAAATAACATAGGAATTTTCAAATATTTGTTAAAAGAACAAGAGGCATGGATATATGTAACTAATAAAAATCAGTAAATAATGATGTCACATCTATACCCAATATTATAAAGAGGAAAGATTTGATTGTTTGTTTGTTTGACTTGAATGGGCTCCGAAACTACCTGACGGATTTGAAAAATTCTTTCACCGTTGGAAAGCTACACTATTTCCGGTAAACATAGGCTATATTACATTTAAAAAAAGGGGGGTATCCTTACTAAAATGCCAATAACGTAACCCAAGGTGTAGAAAAATGACCGTAAAAAATCCGGTACTTCTCTATTATCCCGCCGACCAATTTTGCCAAATTATACAAATCGCCAAACTAATAGCCAAATTTTACATATTGACATAATTTTTATTTTAAATAACGAAAAAACAAATAATTAGTGGAATATTAATAAAAATTCAGATAAAAAAACGAAATTAATATCACTTAATGACATTTTAAACACGTGAATCTTATTTAATGTCATTGAATGTGACATTCACGATTATCCATAATTGGCATTTAATCTTATAGTTTGGCGATAATTTTTTGGTCGATGGGATAACCTAGAAGTACCAAAAATCCTTACATCGCGTGCGCTGCGAATACTATTGATTATAAAACAAAATAATGTACTACGACTTTGCAGAACGTATAATTATCTAAAAAAAATGGCGCGACAGCATATGTCTAACTGTTATGTCTAAAGTCACAATAAGTGTTTTTGGCACAGATGTCATATACGCGCCACATTGGGCATATGCTTTTTCCCCCCCGCCAATTTGGCATTGCACATGTGTGCCAAGGAGAAATATCCGTTTAATAAGTTTATAACAGTTGTTAGGGGAATAAAATGAAAAAAGTTAAAAGATTTCAGTGAAATGGGCTGATTAAATAATATAAATGCATGCATTCAATCTATATATATAAAAGAAAGTCTGGATTTCGTATTAATCACAGCACAAAAAAATCTACCGGACCCATAATCTTGAAAATTGGGGGAAAAATACTTATAGCACCGAGTGCCGCTAAGAAGGGATTTTCGAAAATTCCACCCCTAAGGGGGGTAAAAAAAAGAACGAACTTTTAAAAAATTCCTTAAAAATCGGCTTATGTAATTATTTATCAACTGGTAACATATTTTAATGTATTTTTCCATGCTGAATCGAATGGTACCAAGCAAATTCTTTTAAATCCAGTAGTTCGTGAGATACTTCCCATTTTCCTAATTTGGCAATGTTTTCGGCGCAAAAACCTGAAATTTTCAATCCTTATCTATATATATAAAAGAAAGTCTGGATTTCATATTAATCACAGCACAGAAAAATCTACTGGACCCATAATCTTGAAAATTGGGGAAAAAATACTTCTTATAGCACCGAGCACCGCTAAGAAGGGATTTTCGAAAATTCCACCCCTAAGGGGGGTAAAAAAAAGAACGAACTTTAAAAAAATTCCTTAAAAATCGGCTTACGTAGTTATTTTTCAAATGATAACATGTTTTAATGTATTTTTCGATGCTGAATCGAATGGTACCAAGCAAATTCTTTTAAATCCATTATTTCGTGAGATACTTCACATTTTCCTAATTTGGCGATGTCTTCCGTGCAAAAACCTGAAATTTTCAATCCTTCTATATAGATCAGATTTTGTAGTCAATTCAATTGATACCATTTTGTAGACGATTCAATTGGTACCATATTTTAGTGTATTTTGCCATGCTGAATCGAATGGTACCAAGCAAATTCTTTTAAATCCAGTTGTTTGTGAGATACTTCACATTTTTCTAATTTGGCGATATCTTCTGCGCGAAAAGCTGAAATTTTCAATCTTTATATATAAAAGAAAGTCTGGGTTTTTTTTTATTAATAATCATACAAAAAAATCTATTGAACCTACACTTTGGAAGTGAGTTCTATAATCAGGTTAACATGATTATGTAAGCTATATTTAATTGTCTCAATATATATAAAACACAAAGTAAAATTTCATTCCGGCCTCTTATAAATTAAGTTCTACTAGATAGATTTTAATAGAACTTACATTGTTAGCTGGATAATTTTTCAGAAATTTTGTAACAATTGTAATATAGCATTCATCTTTAGATGAATACTTATGGAGATATTTTAAATCAGATGAACCCAATTACAAAAGGTTGGCTTTATTTTAAAGGTTCCACTGAATGAATTTTTATGTGATTAAAACTGTTAACATGTTGAGCGCTACGTCATTCGTTGGTGACTAACTTTGAACTTTCTGTTTAGATGACTGCCTTTTCTCCGATGACATACAGAATAAAATACAATATAAAACTAAAAATTACTATGATATAAAAATTTCGTTTGATTTAAAGTTTCTTTAAAAAAAACTGACCAGCGTAGCGGGCGAAGGCTGCTAGTTTAAAGATAATTTACATAATCATACACAGTTGTATCAAAAAAAGTCTTGCTTTGTTGTTACAGAGTGAGTTAGAGGTGGTCATTTAATTAAAATATCTTTTTTGTTGGACAGTGAAACTTGTCATAGCCAATGTCTCTTTTAAGAATAAAAAAATATATATTGTGCATACTAATGCATATGAATACTATTGTGTGTACTAATGCATCATTAATAAATCTGATGTTTTCAAGCCACAAGTTTTAATCATAAATTTAAAAACATCAGTCACCATTCCTGTTTCATACTATTACCAATTTCATAATTTTATTTGGATTGTGAATTAACAATAATAGAAACTACTTTTTTTACCTGCTTCACTGGTCCCGCATTCTTAATTGGTCTTACACAGATGATAAAAGCAATATTTATTGCTTATTTCAATAGTTCTAACTTTGTTGTTCACACTAAACAATTTCTTTGTGTCCCTTTTACAGTTTTTGTCTGATTATATGTCAAAAAATGTGGATTTTTTTTTTTTCATTGCATTTTGGTGAAGACATTTTTAGCAAGATCTTTTCTGTTGAATTAAGCCACTATTCTGAGCAATTGGTTTGCCCACTCACATTTGCATAATTTCCATGTTTAGATGATAAAATCTTAAAAATTGATGTTCATATTAAGAAAGGAAAGTCTGGTGATTTAAAGAATAATCCAAAAAAGCTTTACACCTTCTATGTTGGTTTGCACAGCCACCAGACCACCCAACATGATCCTTAACTTTTAAAAATTTTTTTTCACTGTGTGATCACAATGGTAGCAATGAGTATAACTGCAGCAAAATGATGATTATATTTTATGTTAGATGTAACAAAGTCATGCCTTCCCTAAATATTTTTTTTATGTAAAACGATTATAGTAAGTTGGATGGAAATTTATGTTTTGTGTATGCCAGCACAAAGATTGTGGACTAGTTGATACTTAACAAGAAAATTTTCAGATTTTTTTTTTTTTTTTTTTTTTTTTTTTTTTTTTTTTTTTTTTTTTATTATTATTATTGTTATGCTAGCTGTCCATCTTTTATATTTTCAATTAACTGATTGAATTGTTGCATCTGCATTAAATAAATGTCTGCATGGCTGCTGATCAATCATGGAACATGTTTCTAGTCATAATACAGTAGACTCCCCCAAAAGTGAACAGCAGATTATTTGTAATTGCTTTGTTTATAATAATTTGAATATAATAATGCGATCAAAATTATAATGAATGCTCATAATATGTAAAATATCAAAATAATTCATTAAAATAATAAACTAAAACAATAAAATTTAAGATAGTTTTTAAAATGATTAAATTATAAAAAGTAAAGGTCAAGTAAATAAGTGTATAATTAAGTATGCATAATAAAGATGAGATCTATTTTTCTTGAATGAAATTTGCCTCATAAAGGTACCCTACTAGCTCACATCAAAATCATAAAATAAATAAGTTTTGTTTCAGATTTAGCCACTTTTAATAACTAAAAAAGCTTGATTAATACATATATTTGGTAAAAAAAATTGCAATTACTAGTGATATCAGCAATATTTTGATTTTTTTTTTTTTTTTTTTTCAGAAATAAATTGTTACATCCTTCATGAAAAAACATGAATTTAATCACATTAACTAGAATTAAATATTAAAGTAGATATGGAATGACATAAACAGCAAAAAATCTGTAATTTTCTCATTAAATCTTAAGTTTCATTGTTTACATCTGTGATGATTGGGGATTTGAAAGAGTCTATTGTATAGTATATGCTCTGAATATGTTTTTTTTTTCTTTTTTTTTTTACAAAATACCTGTTAATTTTAATAAATAGCATTATATTTTTTTCCTTACAATTTAAAACATTAGACCTCAGAGAATCACAAATGTACCTCAAAATTTATCGACATTTTGATCATTATACAATTTGGACATTGTTGTTTAAATAACCTTTTAGAGTAGAGTCATGTCACATGTGGAACAGCTTTTCCGATTATTACTGCTGTTTTAACAATACTGTTATAACCTCAAATTAAAACGACAATGCTAATATAAAAATATACTTCTTTTTGCTAATTTTAATGTATAGTTTAGATTTTATCAATTTAGTTAATAAATATAGGTATTTATGTAAGCAACATGTGCAGGACATTTTGTCTGTATCTTGTGAAATGGCCCATTGCTGCAAAGAAAATGTCCACAATAGATAACAATGGTTAAAATAATTACAGGATTATTTTAAATCATTAAGTCAAAAGAGATTTTATTACCTACTTTAAATCATATTTTAAAATAATCATGTTTGAAGCTTGGTAATGATTACACATGTTGCCATTTTATCTTGATTGCACACATGTAAGCAGGACAGGTTTCTAGTCTATATTATACTGTATATACTCGCATATAAGTCGAGAAATTTTAGACAAAAAAAGAACTTCAAAGTGTGTATGTGTACGGGGGGGGCAACTTATATGCGAGACCTTAAAAAAAGTTACAAATAAAATATCAGAAAATAGTTTGTTCGCGAATCGGTGCTACAGCATTTCATTGTGTTTCTACAATCCAAAATCCATAAACCCTTCCAACATCGATGATTTTGAATTTAAGATCATTTTTAGTTTATTTTTCAAAAAAAAAAAAAAAATAATAATAATAATCCATCCTACCTCATTGCAAAGAACAAAAAAAAAGTGTGTGATTTATGTCAGGAACACATTTCTAATATAAAAAAAAACTGATTAAAGTTAACGTTAAAGTAATTTTAAAATAGCTAACATGTTATACTGTTGTTTTTACCCTCTCCAAATCAACATCAAACTGCATTCGAGCACCATTATTTCTTGCTGTTGGCATGCCGATATTTCAAAATATGCGACTTCATAATGTTCCTGACTTGTGATCATCAAATCACCGGTTATTTCGCTATTCATGGCAGTCAAAAGAAAGTTTGACGTCACAGTGTACAACATGCATTCAGTACTTTTCAGCCAATGGAGTTTTACATGAGTTTTTCTTTTTCAATGGCAGCATTTGTTTGTTATGTAGAATTTTTATTTGTTTGTATGCATAAATAAATTATATTTCTCGCATAAAAAAAAGAAAAAAATACTTTTTTTTTTTGAAGAGGTGTTGACTTATACGGGGGTTTTGAATTTTTTCTTATTTTTAGCAACATAAGTTAGGTGGTCGACTTATACGCGAGTATTTACGGTAATACAGCAGATCTTTATAATGCAAATCTTCATATAACACACAACTTCTCAAGGTTAAACAATAATTTTATGTTAAGAAACAACTACATTATCACTTTGTAAAAAATTGTCATTCCCAAGAAGACTAAATTTGATATCTTTGTTCAACTGTATCTCCTTAATTCAGAGTTTTCAACGCTGAAAACTCTGAATTAGCCCAAATTGATTGATTAGTGCTATCTCTCTGTTTTTTCGCCATCAAAGGGTTAACCCTTTGATGACGAGCAATTGTGTTTCTGTAATGTTAAATTTCTACTGGAAATTTAGAAAATTTTATTTCAAAATTAGGAAAAGCAATTTTTTAGTCTTTTTTCACCAAAGTTACAAAAGTAAAACTTTATTAAAAGTTTCTGGTACAAATCTTTGTTAAAATTAGGTTGAATGTAATATATCCAGCTGCCCCTCAAGGCGTTAAAAAAAATTGGTATTATAACAATACACTTTTTTTCAAAATGAGTAATATAATGAATGAATGTGTTTATGCATGTTTGGATCAAGATTGTAAAGTAATTTAACAATGTGAAATGATCTGTATAATGCAAGTATTTATAATCTGAATAACTCCTAGTAACAAGGAATGCAGTATAAAGATATGCTAATGTATTTTAAAATGTTTTGGCCATGTTCACAAGGTAAATTTAATGATGTGTGAAATGTTATCCATACAACGCAAAATTCTATATAACACACAACCTTGTGTTTTTAGGTTTGCATTATAAAGATCCTGTACTGTATTATATCTACCAAATATGCCATATTTTAACAAAACATCTGTTTATTTTAACAAATAACATTCTAATAAATATATTTTTTCATGTTTTAAGACATCTGATCATTCATAAGGACAAATTTTCCATGGAGACTATCACAATTCCATTAAGAAAAGTGTATACATTGCAAAAAGAAATTTTACACAAATTCATGAAAATACTTTAAAAGATTTTAGTTAAATAAATTTAAAGTACTTATATAATGTGTTCAATATTAAAAAAATATATTGTTTCAATTATTATTATTTAACATAACAAAACAAAACTAATTACTTTCTAGAAAAATCATTAAAAATTTCAAAAAATCATTTAACCATTAATTTTATCTATTGATAAAAAATACAGTCAGAGATCTATAATCCGCACACCCATAATTCACTGTTTCCTCATTGTTTTTTCATTTTTTAAAATTTTTCTAAAAAAACGTTTTTGGATAACTAATTTGTAATTTTTTTAACTGTTTATTTCATTGTTTACATTCGTAAAATAACGTGAATTATAGAAAACAGTGGATTATGGGTGTGCGGATTATAGATCCTCGACTGTATTAAGCAAATTGTGAAATTCCTCCCTTTTTTCCTTTTGTACCATTTAAAAAACCTAGAAACAAGTTGTAATTATTTCCTTGATGTTACACTGGATCAGTTAATTTATAAATTGACTCTTTTAGCAAAAAAAAGGGTATCTATACTATTTTTTTACAATAAATTAATTAAATTTCCCACTCTGAACAGAATTAAAATCTCACTGAAGAAAATCATTTAAGTAATGAAAATTAAAATTAGTTTCTGTGAAAACTTAAAATTATGAGAAAATCCTACTTTCATATTTTGAGAATTTCTCTTACATGTATATTGCAATTTTTAAAAGAAAACTAACTGCTGAGACAGTTATTATAATCAGCATTATAAAAAAAAGAAAAAATATATATATATTTGAACTTAAATCAATAAAGTTATTTTAAAAAATCTGCTAAGATTTTTTTTCTTTTAGAGGAAGTAGGATGGTGTGTGTGTGTGGGGGGGGGGGGGGGGGGGGAAGGGGGCAGATGAAAGTTGAAAAATATATTGTCATTAAAGAAGCATGATATAATAGCAGTGTACTGTTTATTGGTACTGTGTACTTTTACCTGTTTATCCTTACCATTAATACTTAATTTCTTTGCTTTTTAATTGAGGAAAAGAGGGTGACTGTCAAATTATATATATTTATTATCACAAAATGTAAGCAAAGTAGAAATTTTTAAATCTTGACCTTGAATTTAAAATCTATGAAAAATATGATATTTTTAGGTCCTGTCTTTGATTATGGGAAAACAAGCTATTCTAGTTATACACCTGTTGAATACTATATTTATACTGAAAAGAAAAAGTGCTATGTAATATACCAAAAGCCACTCCAGATTTACATAATCTACAATGATGAAATGCCACATTATGCAATAAGGTAAGTAAAAAATATTTTTATACATAAGATAAAAGTACTAATGATTATATTGCTATAACTCACAATATTTAATAAGAATGATAAAAAATGCATAAATCATCATACTCATTTCTAAACAAGAAATAGCCAACATTTATATTGCACACACATAAATCCTTATTTTTGATAAAGATTAGATTTTTTTCCTTACTTCATGAAAGGTAATTATTTTTTACAGAATTATGAGATTAATATACAACACAAACTTCCTAAAACTTCCTAATTGTTTAATATCAAATATGACAAATAAATAATTTCCACTAAAATCTGGTTAAAATGTAGAGTGACACGGAGCAAATATGGATCAGAAAACAATAAGATCTCAACATCCAGTCACTGAAAATAATATTTTTTATATTGAAAAGAATTTTAGATTGAAAAAAATATTTCCATACATTTAAGTGTGTTCAGAAATGACAGCCTAATGAAGAATGTAGTCTTACATTTCAATATCTAAGAAACTGTTTACATAGCAACAAAATTTAATCAACAATGCTCAATTGTACTTAATTTTGAGCTTGAAACAATTTTAATTAATTTAAATTTTAAATTTCATTTCAAATCACAATTTTTAATAACTAAATTTCAATATAAATATTGATAAGACAAAACTATAGTTAAACTAAAACTGACAAAACTAAATTTATTTAAACAAATTCAATGTGAAACGAATTAGAATGTCAACAATTTTAATCAGTTGATTTAAATCAGTGATTGAATCGTGATTTTAATCAAGTGTTTTTTTTAAATCACTTGATTTAAATCAAAAAATTTCTAAGTCTTTAAAATGACATAAAAGTTTTAAAATCTAAGATTAATATAATTTGAAATTGATATTTTGGGTTCTACAGGTATTTTACCTTATGAATAAAATGGGAAAAAAACTTTAAATGATTGTTTCTAAGCTTAATTCTTGAGTCTTGTAAAACATTAAGTATAATAAGTTTGTAAAGGCATAAAAACATTTCTATTAAAATTTTTTTCAAAATCTAAATCTAATATAATTTGTAATGTCATAATTTCCTCTCAGTAATCAAATTATTCATTTTTTATATAAAATAAGCATGGCCAATATAATAAATTTCTGCAAACTAAGAAAAAAAGAAGCAAAATTTTATTTTCTCATTCTGCTTTTGCAATTATAAACTTATACCAAATATTGGAACTAAAGAAGAATGAAAGAATAACATCTGTTCAACAGCTGTTGTATAATAATGTATGAGAAAAAAAGAACTAATTGATATAAAAGTGCTAAACACAGCTTAATTAATGTAATATGCACAGAGAGATATCTCACTGAGAGATTATCCATGTTTTTAATTAATATTTTGAACATAACTGACTATTAATATATTTATTCTGCATGTGTGTAATGTACATTGCAACTCATTTTCATATATATATATATTTTTTTTTTCCCTTTTGTTAGTATTCACATACATTGTCTAAGCTAAGATTTAGGTGATTAACAGTAATTTTTCTTAGTACAAATTCAACACAAACTGCTAATAACATTTATTAGTTATGTTGTTTGTGCTATTAATGAAGATGCTTAATTGCAGGTTTTATTAATTCTGTAATTAATTACTATTTCTTTTTTATTTTTGGCTATTTGTTAAGGGTGCCAAACCTTGCCCCCTTTGAAATTGACAAAATGGGCACTGTAAAAAATTGGACACTTTTGCTGCATCTTCACTCCCTCGCTTTTATAAAATATCTTTTTTTTGACCCATGAAAATGCTCCATAATAGGCTGAAGTAGTCGTTTTCTATAAAAGCAGTGGAGTGACAATGCAGCAAAAGGGTCAAATTTTTTACAGTGCACCCTATCTTCAAAAAAAATTGTGAAATTTTCCTGTAGTTGTTGCCAGAAATTTTTTGTGAAAAACCTCTCAATACCACAGTATTTCTAATTATGTGTATCCAAAACTTTACTAAAGTGATAGAACTTTATTTCTTGAAAAATATATATATATATATATATATTATTAAAACACATTATTTAGTTGTATTTTTCAAATATTAATTTATAGAAGTATTGGAAATCAATGATTTTTTTTTACTTATTATCCACTAAAAAACAACTTTTCAAAAGTAAAAAAGAAAAAAAAAACAAAGATTAAAACTGTGGCTAAAAAAATGGTGTGATATCAAATTTCCAAGCTTATACTATGGTTCTTAACATTTTCCATTTGAAAAATTACCATTTATAAGTTGCATGCCTTCTTATATGGGTGATTCTCAAAATAGGGGACAATTTCAAAAGTGAAATCTTAAAAAAATTGCTGTTAGCAAAATTTCTGAAAAAAATATGTGTTGTTAATATAGTTTAGGTATAATTTACATGTAGTCAGCAGAGCTTAATATTTAAAAATTAACCTAAAAAAATAATTAGTATTTTTTGAGTCATGCTAATGACAAAACAAATTGCATGGAATAAATATATTAAGAAATTTTTATTTTCTTCCTGTTTAAATATTTTTTTCTATATTTATTAGCCTTCCTTTTCAGCAAATGGTTTCCATTTTTACATATGTACATATAAGGAGAATAAAAACATTACCAAAGAGCAAACTTTGTTTACATGAGCAACATTCTGACACTAACAATGTAAGAAGCTGTCTTAGTGATTTTCTGACAGATTTAATGCATATTTTAGAGATAATAAATGTAATACCTAAATTTATATGTAAAATTAAACTTTATAAAAGATACAATATAAGCAATGGTTACATTTATGCACATAGGAATCTTTAGCATGGACAGAAAAACCATGCTAATGACACTGATATTTGTCCATACTAATGACAAATTTTAATTTAAATAAGATTATGAGCCATAATATAATCACAATGCAATAGCCCTTTCTGGGGCTTTTTAAAACACAAAAGTCCTATGCAAATCAGTAAAATAAAAATTTTAATTATAAAATAAACATGAAAATTATTATCCATTCTAATGACATACAATTGATGTATGCCCCTAATATTAAACTTCTATTCTTAAAATACAATACATGCTTCAATTTTCAGGCTGGGATAAAATGGCTACTTGTTGCCATGGAGAAACTTTATATTTCCAAACTATTGTCATATGTGAAAATGAAATTTTGATTAATAACCAGCTGTTATAGTATGACCTTGTTTTGGAAATAGAATATGGAGGACAAACTTTAATTCTTTTTTTATATACTATAATTTAATTTTTAAAAAGAAATTTATTGGATAAATCCTCTCCTTGATTAATTTAAAGAAAGAATAACATTTGTTTTATTTTATAAACATGATATTAACTCTTGAAAAAGCTGGTATATACAAGGCACAGCTGCTGTGGACATCCATGCTAATGACATTTTGAACATTTATTCTGTTATTTTAAGGTGTTTTTAACTAAAAAGTGAGTAATTCTTAAGTGCAAATAATGAATAATATTAAGACAAACATATCTAAATATAAAAACATGACAGAAAACCTCTCAATTTTTTTTGTATGCCGAAAGACATAAATTGTCCCCTATTTTGAGAATCGCCCATATGTTGATAGAAATCTTTTTTTCCTATACTAAATACTTCATAACATGTTTCTGAAAATTCACATGTTTTAAAATTATGCATGATGGGCTTGGCGACCATCTTTCCATGTTTTACACAGATGTCTAAGCATCGAAGTTCATAAAGAAAAGCGTAATAAGTTTGCATTAGCAATAACTAAGAACTTCTGATTTTAATTACGGACAAATAAATTTAAAAAGATTTTTACTTTTAGAAAAGAAGTTGATTGCTACTGCTTTTAAAGGATTAATTACTCTAAAAAAGTAATCATAAAAAGAATCTCGAAGTTATGTCACCATTATCTTAACACACAAATTTCTAAGCACACAATTCCTTAAAAGAAAGGCATAAAAGTTTTTTTTTTAGTAAAATGTCAAACTTCAATTTTCAACTGCAAACAGTCAAATTGAAAAAGACATAATTTGAGGAAAGAAATTAATTTTCATTGCTTTTAAATAACTAATTATTCAAAGAAATAAATTACAAGGGGAATCCTTTAGATAAATCACTATTGTTTTATGAAATAAAATTCTGCGAATAAAAATCCACAAAGTAAAAGCTTAAAATGTCTGATCAAGGAACAATTTTTTATTTCAGATTTTGACTATGGATTTGGGTAGATAGATATTTGTGTAAAATATGAAAGAAACATATTGTGATGTATTTAATATAGGAGAAAAGGATTTCTATCAACATATACAAGGGTGCTCGACTTACAAATAGTAATTTTTTTAATGGAAAATGTTAAATAAGAACCATAATATAAGCTTGGAAATTTGATATTACACCATTTTTAGCCATAACTTTAATCTTTTTTTTTTTTTCTTTCTTTAAGCTTGTTTCTTTTTTCCTTTTGAAAAGTTGTTTTTTAGTGGATAATATTTCTTTTTTAAAAATAGATTATATGTAATTTAAATAGTTCTACTCATTACAGTTGAGGACCCCAGAAGCCAAGGGGTACAAGTGACTAAATTTAGATTTTGAGTAAATTGAGTTCAAAGTTAAACATCACTTGTAATTCAATGAATCGAGATATGAAACTTTTGCTATATCTTAAGGATTTTTGAACTCTTATTTCAGTAACTGTTTAAAAAAAAAAAAAAAAGGAATACAATTTTTCTTTTTATTTATAACTAAGTAATGTTTATCATCATTCGGCACTTGTATCCCTTGGCTTCCAAGCAGTAATGAAAAGTGCTTGGAAGCTAAATGGTACAAGTGCCGAATGAGCACAAGAAATGAAAAATTATGAAATAAAAAATTGTATTTATGAAAAAATTAAGAAGAATGTTGATACAAATAAATGAATGTACAAAATTTTGTTTTAATATAAATTCTAAAAAAAAGAAAAAATATGAAATAAAAAAAGAATTTACAAAAAAAAAATATATATATATATATATATATATATATATATATATATATATATATGAATGATGTTGATATAAATGAATGAAAAGAAATTTTTTTGTTCTAATATAAGTTTTAAAATTTTATTATAAATTTTGAAACATTGAAATTTTATGCTTTTTAACACCTTTCCAACAAAATTCAAAAGTGAAAATTATTTTAGTTTGTCCATCTGTCTGTCCATGCCCTGACTCTTGTAAATATATTCGGGTTGCCCTGAAATTTTTGGGAATTATTCACCTTTATCGCAACATGAACCTATTGCAAATAAAGTTTCTAACACAATTAGTTTATTTACAGGGACAATCAAAAGTTTTCCATTACATTATGGGTTATGGGAAAAATCGTTTCAAATGAATTTTAAAGATGTTACACCTTGTCACACATTAAAGTTTATATGCATTTACGAATTGCATTAAAATAAACATTCTGTAAAATAGGAGGTGAAAAGAATAGATATTTTTTATTTACATGGCTACACAAAAGATTTACATTACTTAATGATAAAGAGGGAATTTTTTACAACATATTTTAATTATATTACAATTATCATGTATAATAAAATTGATATACATTGCTGAGGCTTAATATAAGTTATTTTGCACATAATACAAAGTACACTGTATTTACATGGACAAAAAAAGGTTTCAAATAGTATATTCTATCCAAAGTACTGTATATTATCGATGATGATTGATGGATGGAGGAAATGCCTTTTTAATTATGATTTACACTTTTAAGTTTTACTAAATTTATACATATATTAATGTATATGCTATAGTTCATATAAATGCTGTAATTCATATACACGGCTATACAAAAGATTTTGTAAAGGTTACTGAATATGAGCGTAATTTACTTAAAGATTACTCTTAAATAAGTCATATATTTCTATGCTGAACTGCATTCACTTTACTAAGAAATGTTTGTAAAATATAAATAAAATGATATACAGGGTCACGCACAAAATTTTATACGTGTTCATCTATGGATGATAATTTCTGGAAATGTGATTTCAGTAGTCTTACCCTAAATAGCAAAGATTTTTAAAGATTTCAGAGAGTGTTGGAAAGTGTTTCATAATTTACGCTTAATGCATGATTTTCTTACATGTTAACAGTTAAAATTCATTTATTTAATGTATAAATAAAATCTGTTTTTTTTTTTTTAAATACTAACTGACTTTAAAAAAAAAAGAATCAAGCTTGACGACAACTTGGCGCTAATGCATATGATTACATAGTTTTAATTGATTTGAAAACGGTTGCAACAATGAAAGATGATTTGCGACAAATCATTATTTTTTTATCAAATCCATATTTTTTCATTTAAAAAAATTCTAATCATCAGAATTTAATTAAATTAAAATGGGACCACATGGGTATCTTACACTTTCAAACAAAAAAAGAATTATCAAAATCGGTTCATATTTAAAGAATTTATGAGCGAACAAGAAATACATACAGGTCGAAATCATATCCTACTCCTTAAAATCGGCATGCAATCGTCTTTTTATACCAATCACCATTTAAAAATTATCAAATTCATGGGGTGTTTAAGAATCATGAACTGGCCTTGTATGTCGTTGGTTGCACTTCTGTTGTAGACGTTAATGAATACAACTGTACTTATACCATTTGGCTTCCACATGTTTCACAGTTTTGGGAAAGAGGTTAAGTAACTGAACCCTAAAACGCAGTATATAATTAAAAAATCACTCATAACTTTTTACCTACAAATAAATAGACTTATTTCTAGATAGTCTGTCCACGTAACTCATTTTTTTCAATTTTGTCACTTATACCTCTTGGTTTCTGGGCTCCTTTAATTAAAATGAGCTTTCATTTAGCCTTTGTAAACAGTGAGCAAACACAATCTTTATTATTTTTCTTTGATTTTTTGTCGACCGCCTAATTGTCCTCCTTATCAAATGGACATTGTTAAATATGAAGCCTAATATAGTCTTTATAATTCTGAAGTTCCAGAAGAATCCGACAAGTGTGTTTTTAGATATTTGACAGAGTATCAAAAATTGGAAGTGTCCGGTCATTAATGACTATATAATATAATTGAGGTTCACAGAATTAAATAGAACATGCAATTAAAATATTATATATTTGCTGTAATAAATTTATTGTTCCTTTTAATCTTGTAAGAAAATATTAAAATCAGAAACTTAATCAAGTTTAAATATTGAAGGGTTTAAAGGGAAAGTCATTTTTTTTTTTTTTTTTTTTTTTTTTTTTTTTTTTTTTGTGCTATAAGCGTAATTTTTGTCAGATTTTGATGTGGTTTGTTTTAAAATCTTTTTAAATTTTCACAATATTTTTAACCTCAATTTAAATAATGCCTTGTCACATTATTTATTTCTAACCTTAACAATATAACTTTTAATTTATTCGCCCTTTAAAATTATGACTTTTTTAGGGTCAATTATTAGCTAACATTTACATCTTAAGATGTGAATAGACTGCCATTCTACTATTACGAGTATCAACATCTTTTCTTGTGGTCAAGCAGTGTTTTTCTTCTTTAATGGCATTTAAAGTAAAATAACTGCTGTCAGGCAAAAAAGAAAAATTTCTGTCAAGTAGAGGTAAACTCTTATCTCTTGACCCATTTTTGATTCCCCACGTCCTTTTGTGATTGAACCTCAGAAGGGTCCAAAGCAAAAGATTTTCTTGAAAAATATTAAAGGATGACAAAACAAGCATTTAAGCGCAGCCTTAAATCTAACTAAAATATATCACAGTAATCACAATTTTAGAACATTTACTGAATGTGCAGGGACAGTCGTATTGCCATAAAAAATAATATATATTAGGACAGTGTCGATCACAATCATTTTGCCCTCCACCCCCACCCCTGCCAATCACTTTTAAAATTGGTCCGCCAAATCTGGAGATTAGTCCTCTAGAGGCAAACAAATATACAAAAAAGCCATACGATAAAACCAGATTTCATTTATTCCTAGGAAAATTGAGTCAAAGATATTTTCTGATTTGTTTGTCTGTCTGTGAAAGAAATGCCTGCCGTTTACCATACATATAACATATTAAACTCTGTTGTTTTTCAAAAGTTTTGTTTGGATTAGAAATGAAATTTTAAATGCTGATAACTCTCTTAACTCCTTCGGGATGAGCGTACATTTCAGAATTTTTAATCTTTTATTGCCAGTTTTTTAAAAAAGAAATTTTTCCCTAATTGAATTGGGAAAATGCTTGGACTAAATGAGATAAAATGTACAATAAAAATTTACCAGTAAGAATAATCAAGGATTCTGAGTATCTTATGTGGCATGTTTACTGGTCTCTTGTCCCCACGGAAGTAATGAATGCAGTTTAAAAAATATATCCCTCCCCCAATTTTTTTTCCATTCATTTAAGATTTTTTTAAAGATTTAATTCTTATGCAGTTTTTATAAGAAAAAAATAATCTAGAAGCAAAATGGATGACTGCCAGATTTAAAAGTGAAGTGGTCACCCTCTCTATGATTTGTGCCATTTATAGCACTCCATTTTTGTCTAATATAATAAGCAGTTAAGCAGTTTTTATTTTCATTGGCATCTTTTGTTTGTCGAGCATAGTTTTTTTTAAAGCTTGGCTTTACAGATCGACAGTCCCTGTTTAATTAAAAGTAACAATCACGTCAAATTTCAAGTTCATGCCCTAGCGATTTTATTCAAATAGTAATTTTTCAGAAAATTCTCAGCTCGTTTTGCATTTTGATTGTTATTTTTTATATTACATTATATTATAATTTTTTCAATGGTTCTTTAGGATATATTTATATTTTAAAAGTAACC
This sequence comes from Maratus speculifer, assembly GCA_964019185.1. Taxonomy (NCBI): domain Eukaryota; kingdom Metazoa; phylum Arthropoda; class Arachnida; order Araneae; family Salticidae; genus Maratus; species Maratus speculifer. The sequence goes on from OZ025298.1 coordinate 57,103,528, forward strand.
ACCATACCCAATTACATGTTTTTATTTCCAACCTATCACAATGATAGCAATTTAGAATTTTTATACTCCTGGGGTTTCTTACTAAATTTCAATTTTTTTTTAATTCTTCTACTCCAACATTTATGCTTTAAAATTCACAATCTATTAAAATTAAACTTTATAGCCCTAAAACTTCAGAACAATTCATAACTTAGTCTTTGTAACCTTTTCAATCATTTTTCTTACATTTAAGATTTTTTTAGAAACAGTTCTTATTGAAGATTTACATTTTAAAACTACAAGTATGCCAAATTTCAGGATTCTTTCCCTAGAAGTATCACACTAATTGCAATTTTAGATCGATATTTTTACTCATGCATATTCTCTGGGATAGTAATAGCAGCATAAAACAAAGCCTAGGTTGGAACAAAGTCGGTCACAATCATTTTGCTACCTTTAATTTTCAAATTGGTTTGGTAATTCCAGAGATTACTCTCTATTAATAAACATTTTGTAGTAAAATCGTAATTCATCTTACATTGACATCAAAGTTGTATCTTTGTATCTGTGTTGATTTTCTGCTCATGCGCAAAGAGAATATTGTTTACTAATGTGCGTTATGACCATGAACATCATTTACGATTCGTTTATCATTTATTACCCTGAATATCGCTTACCATTATAATCATTATTTTATAACCTTAAAGTAGTTATCTACTTATTATTTATTAAATTACAAAAGTGAAAGGTATATATAGTTAAAGAAAATGACTTACTTTCAGATGCCACAAATAAATTCATTAATTACTAGTATTTTTCTTGGAATTTTCTAATATTTAAGAATTTCTATCTACATTTAGAATAATAAGCACATAAATCAGTGACAAAAAAATTGTTACACATATGCTGAATGTGTTTTGAGGGGGGAAAATTAAAGCCCTCAATTTTTGTTCTGTCTGTCTAATTAATGTAAGTTTTGGGTCCCAATTTATTCTGAAAGTGTAAGTATGCACATTAATCTAGCTTGTCTAATTGTGCATGTCTGGTACAATACAAAATTTTCTTTTTCTGTCAAACTAGTGCAAATATTGATTTTTTTTTTTTTTTTATTTTTTTTTTTTATTATACATGTATTTTGGAAAAGCAAAGCATATGAGCAGCAAGTAGAATGGCTTCAACATTTTTACTAACAATTATTTCCAACTTTTGGATTAGCATGATTGATTCTTTATTTGGCTTTTTGTACTCTTAATTTTGTCAGTGAAATACATGTAACATTTCCTGTGATAATAAACACTATAAGCTTCACTATCTACCTATAAACTGTCTAATTCAGAGACAAAAATTTGCTCCACACCACCCAAGTTAATCAATTGTTGAACAAAATTTGCAATTCTACTTATACTTATTATATTCTTTTCATTATTGGATGTGCAATAAACAAATTTTACAACTTTCCATATTTATCATTTAGTCAGATTTCAATCAAAATTAACAAATTTTTAGGTCATTTTCCTAAATAACTTGTTTGTGTAGTCAGCTCTTGCATGCATAGTAAAACAATTTGTCGTTTTTATTTATAACCTAATATCTTAAGAAACTAACTTTAATATAGTATTTTACATATTAATTTTGATTTTATTATTAATAATGCATTGTGATTTTTTTAAAACTAAGACATAGTTTTGTGTATCTGAATATTAAAAATTACACAATGAATGCCAGCTACTGGCAGAAACAAAGCGTACAAGGTGATTTGATAGACATAATATAGCTCCAAACTTTTTGCCATTTAAAAAACAAATGTACAGGTTTACATTGGTGAAAACTGTATTTTTTAAACTAGGGATCAATAGAAAACATGATCACATGAAGTTTAAATAGCCGTAAATGAACCTACTGATTTAAAAAATCAGCCCACAGTATAATAACATATCTGCTAAGTCATTTTTTTTAAAAAGAAGATCCCCCTTTTTTATGTTCCCAGTTTTCTTGAGTAATTAAAAAATCTATAATGCTTTATAAATTCTTATATCACCACAATGAATATAACCAAAATTTCCATAAAGAATTTTTATTAAAAGTTAAATCTACTGCTACAGTACATAATAAATTAATTTCTCTAGTATATAGCAGGTGTAAATGTACTATATATTCTTTTTTCACATACTTTATATTCGTTTTCAATGGATCAACACATTTTTCAGTTTAAGACAAAATGTCATCTTAGCCAGGTTCTTTTTCATGTGTTTTATTATATTTTGATAAACCTAAAAACTTACTATTTTTGAAAAATAATAAATTTTAATGTTTAATTGTAGAATGTTGGCAATTGAAAAATATATGAATTTTTTGTAAAAATATTTGGACCAGACCAAATTTTTTTTTATCTTTGAACGGACCATGGGTTGCTAAGACAATCTTTTTCATACTGGCTGGGTCAAACCTGGGACTTAAAATTTTGGCACATAAAGACTAGGAAGATTGAAACCAGTTCCGGCTTGCTTAGTATTGGGGGTGGGGAAGTTAGGCCTGGTTCAGCCTGATCCCTCAAGAGAAAAAAGAAAAAAAGGCCTAGTCCAAGTGCCATGAATGAGAATAGGCTCAAGTCTGGCCCAAGCAGATTTCGAGTAGAGATATTCAAATCAGTGGACAGCTCACTATTAGCATGGAGATGCTTTTATGATTGCTCTAAATCTCTAATGAAACTAAATTCACAATAAGTGCAAGTGCCGTATTACCCTGACATGGTTGATATTTACATAGGTTAGATACTTCCATTGTGCTCCACAACAGTACAGAGAACTAACTCCCTATTCTGATATATTGAATTCAGAATCTGTCCATGAATATGATGACAAAGATTTTCCAAGGAAAATTTTTGGCAAAACCACATTTCCTTTCATAGTGGAGTCAATATTTTCAAATTAAATTTTCTTTTAAATGAAAATTAAATATGACGAAATTGCTAGAATTTTCCCCAATACATATTTTAGTATTTGGTATAGAATTTATATAAATTTATTGCAAAATTTTAACTTGGTGGTAATTAAAAAGGAAATTATAGGCAAGTTCTGCAAAAAAGGAGGCAATTGTTCTTAAGTATTGCTCATAAAAATATAGAAAAGGTGTTGAAATAAACAAAATTAAGGAAAAGTATGTAGTACTCGTTACTTGTGCACATTGAAAATGTGATGTGATCATGGCAGAAAGTGCATCAATCAGATAGCTCTTCATACTATTACAAAGCTTAGGGAATACTTCATTTTTCTCTTCCACTTAGAAATACGGTCAGACTCTGAGATGACACTCTTTGCCTAATTATCAGCTCTGACAATTCCTAGAACTAGGAAAGCTTCTTCCATCCCACTGTAAGTTGATTTGCTTTTCAAATTCTTGAATGAGACACTGTAACCGGAATGATCTAAGTCTCTTTTGTCGGTCTGGACTTGAAAGAAAAAAAAAAGGATTGGGAGTGCATAGGCTTCCAAGGATGTCGTTCCAGGGGAGTCTTCTGAGCAGTTCACTGTGCCATTTATTCACTTTCTCCTCTCTGCATATTAGCTTTCCTTGTTTTACTATGTGTGACCACCAAATATCTGAATGGTGCCACTCTAAATTCTATGGCTTCTGCACTGAATCTCTTTGAGTGTGGAAATTGAGATTCCTGAAAAATTCTCTAGTTGAGAATATGAAATAAATATGGGCAATTCATTATACAAGAAACAGACAAAATGTTCTGCATGTGACACATACATAAATACCAACATTAAATTGTAAGTTGTTAAAATATAAACTATATATTAAAATTAATTAAAACATGCGTATTCCTATGTTAGCATAGTAGTTTTAATTTGAGGATACAATAGCATTGTTAAAACAACAGTAATAAGCAGAAAAGCTGCTTCACACATGATATGGAATGGCCCTTTAATAGGTTTAAAAATTACCACATTTTAAATCCTAGAGCTTAGTAAGTTGTTCATTTTTAATTATAAATCAATAATAAAAATAACAGATAGTAAAAATCCTAACATTTTAAATCCTAGACATAAGTAATCTGCTGGTTTAGGATTATTCCATGAGATGCAGAAAAAATATTCTGTGTGCAACTCTTACATAAATAACTTTATCTTTTGTCTTATAAGTTGATAAAACAGATATTTTACACAACAAAAAATTCAATGTTTTCGTGTTAGCATAATTATTTTAATTTGAGGATATGATAACATTGTTAAAACAGCAGAAATATATAAAAAAGTTATCCTGCATGTGACATGGAATGACTCTCATTGAATATTTTACACTATTTAAAAAAAAAATTATTTTGTCATTTGCATTGCTTTTGACATTGGGATTTTGGCCACATTCCAGATTACCAAAAAGGTCCATTCTTTTATATTTAAATTAAAAATTATACATTATTTAAAAGTTTATAGTCTGTGAATCTTTTAAGTTTTTATTTAAATGTTTTATGAATTTCTAATTTTTTGAATTTATATCATATATAACAGATCTGTATCTCATGAAACTCTGTGGATGATGAAAGAACACTTATTAAAAGAAGTAAATCTTTGAAGAGGTCCTATTATTATATTTGTGATAAATTTATAAAAAATGTGCATAAGTATTTCCTTCAATAGTTTTGTATTAATTCTGTCCATATATTTTTGTGCAAGACATTCCATAAATATTTTTATATATTTTTTTTTTATCCTTTTTTATATGTGTTTTAAATAAAGTTTATTTTACTAAAGAAATGTCATATGAATTATTTAAAAATGTGATTGATGACAGAAGTTTAAAGCAAATGTTCTGAAAAATAATCATGATTAGCTTATACATTCTCCATAATTCATTTAAGACAATATGTTAAAAATAAAAAGAATACAGTGTTTCCTGTTAATTAAAGACTAATGCCAGTTCCATAAACAACCATTCTTAACCATTAACTCATTGATGATACTGTTAAGTACCACAGAAGAAAATTTAATATAAAATTTATTTACACTGTCTATTAATAAAAATTTATTTTTCTTTCCACACAAATACTCTGCACAATCAACTTTAGCAAGCTTAAATAAACAGTCAAAGTTGAATATTTTCAAAAAGAGTAATTCTCTAGTAAGTAAAAGCAGTTTCTAGTAAAAGTATAATTTATGTAAAGCACTTTGGGGGGGGGGGGGGGGTTCCACAGCTGAATATGAAAAATTATAATTGTTTCATGAAATTCTCGAATTTTCACATGATTTTTTGACTAAATTCAGGAGTTTTTCTGAAATATTTTGACAAAATTTTTTTCCACAATAGCTATTTAAAATTGGTGATTTTGTGCAATTGATGGAGAAATTTAATTTTTTTCTGTGACCAAATGTTGATATCTGCAATTTTTCTTCTTGAAACCAATTGACAAAAATGCGATTAATTTGTCAAATTAACTATTTTCTCCAAATCCAACGGACAAAATTCACAGTTTGTCCATGGTCAGTTAAAAAATTAATTTTGCATAGTTGTAAAAAAAATGAATTTTTTATGAAATGAAAATTTTAAAATATTCTCAGAAAAATCTTATACTTATGAAAGAAAGAAGTTAAGAGAGCAAAATTTTGCAAGCTACTTCAAATATTTTCCTGCAAAAAAAACTTCCCACAAGAATTTGAAATGTCTCCCTTTATTTCATTTTAGAAGTTGTTACACACCTATGCTCTTCAGATGTGTACTTAGAAAGAATGTTTTAACAGGCTTTGAGGATACCTGTCTTAATTAGAAAATTTATTTAGTTAATATCTTGAAATTATACCTGATAAGATGAAAACCTGTTTAAAATTTATTTTCATCGTCTCTCTTGGGGAGGGGGGGGGGGGATAAACTACTCCTTCTGAACCCTACTCTTGGCTGTACTCAAGTGTTCTCGCTGACATTTGACCAACGTTAGTAATTTGGCTGATTAAAAATAAGAAGCATTCGCCAATTGAAAAAAGTATTAGCAAAAAAGATTTGGCGTGTAGCACAAAAAAAAAAAAAAAAAAAAAAAAATTCTTTAATCTTTTAATGTATTTCAATTTTTATTAATATGTTCTAAATATGTTTTTATATCTGCCACAACAATTGTTATTAATCTAATTCCAACTATCTGCTACAAATATATTAAAAATATGTATATATGCATAAGTATGAAAAACGAAAAAGAAAAGAAAGAAAAAGCAAAAATTGAGTACTAGCAATTTGGTGAATCTAATCGCTTGTTTACTCGCCAAATGAAGAATTTAGTCGTAATTTGACTCAATGGCGAGTGACAGGGAGAACACTGGCTGTGCCACAGCCCTTAAAAAAAAACTTGGCCCTCCCCCCATCCCTAAAACATTTTTGAAATGACAGCCCTGAACATACTTTTTTTTAAAACCACCTAATTTACTTGCCCATACATTGTATGGGCAAGAAGAGTTTGCTCAATCCATCATTTTGTTTTTTGACATCACTAAATTTTTTAAATGCAAATTGAATATTTTTGCAACTGAGCGAAAAATTGACCAGGCCGGGAATCGAACCCAGACACTTGACTGGCCAGTATCTGGGTTCAATTCCTGGCCTGGGCAATTTTTTGCTCAGTTGGAAAAATATTAAATTCGTATGATAAATTTTTCAATCAGTTTGATTGTGTTAAAATAATTGTATATCTATGTACCCATTGTTATATGGATTTCCTTTACCTGCGGTTTATTCTGTTGAGCTGTCTAGATGACAGACCAGATACTATGACCAATAAGGTTATCTGAGCAAGAAATTCCTGCCGGTTGTCACCCAGTTAGCTTAGCAGGTAAAGCATTGGCCTTGTAAGCCAAGTATCTGGGTTCGATTCCCGCACTGGGCAATTTTTTCGCTCAGTTGGAAAAATATTCAATTTGTATGATAAATTTTTCAATAAGTTTGATTGTGTTAAAATAATTTTTAAATACAACTTGATCCTATATAATAGAAGAAATGTTTAGACTAAATATTGTAAATTTTTTAACTTGAAAAAAGTGGTGTTTACCCCATATTTTCAATTTATTATACTTAAGGAAAAAAAAGAATTACCTAAGTGGTTAACCTATTTTCACCCAAAGAGTTCTGCATAATCTGTTTTATTTTTAAATAAATATATTTTTTATATATTCTATCAGGGTAGAATATATTTCAATATGTTGAGAAAAAATCCTCCTTTCCTCATGTTGATTGATCTCTGTCATCGAATAATTTTGAGCTTTTCGTCTTCTGAAAAAGCTGCCCACTTTTGACTCATATTGTTAAGCTTCACTATGAAACACAAAGATAGACATCACAGGGCACTCTAAAGACAGGCTAGAAGCCTAAAAGGCACTGCTATGCTATAAAAGAGAAACAAAGAAAAAAGGAGATGTCAGAGGCTATCAGTATTGAATTTAGACACTTTTCTCCAGGAGGGACTTCTGTGACTCCAGGGAGACAATATGGAGTTCCCGGGAAGGGGGGGGGGGGTGTGGCTAGTTTTGTTTGTAAAATATCAGAATGGTGGTCAGAAAAGATAGAAAGCAAGTTGTAGCAAAATTTCTGAAAAAATTATTTTCAGCAAAACGTATAAGTGACACAAAATTTTGTCCTGAGACGCAAAAATGTAACACATAACTAAGAGAAACATATAAGTCAAAAACATATAACCAAGCTAATTTTTAATGGCAAAAAACCAGGACTGCTGAGTTCAAATGAATAACTGAGAGATATGAACAACTCAGGTAACGTATAAATGGAATTCCATTATATATAAAAACTTCTTTAAATACATTTGAATATTAGAAGGCATTCTGTAACTGAAATATTAAATTCTATATCCATCGATTCATAAAAAGGAACTTTATTGCAAATATTATTGAAATATATATATATGTCTACAGTCTAGCAAAGAATATATTTTTTAAACATTATGTACATATTTTTTTTTTTTTTTTTTTTTTTTTTTTTTTTGTTAAACAATTAATGAAATATTTTTTTAAGGAAAAGTATTTTATTACTATTGTTATAAATAAATACATGGTAAATAAGAACAATCATTAACTGTTCAAAGATTCAAATGCATAAGCAAAGTTAAAAAATATTTTTTTTCAATAATTTCAACCAGCTTAATTAATTACAAAGACAATATAAAGTCACAATAGAAGGTTTAATGGACAAAACAAGTAATACTGAAATATATAATTACAACTAAAAAAATTAAAATTCTAGTCTTCAACTAAGTTAGAAATTAATAAATACCCATTCTTGGCATAAATCTATTTGTTTATATCAGCTGCATGTTTACCTCTATTTTTTTCCTTTTCAAGTATAGTTTGAAATATTCATAAGACACCGTTAAGCATTAATTTTCATTGTTGCAATCATAGTTAAAAATCTTTTATTCATAAAATTAATTTGCATAAAATTCACTCATTGTCATTTAATTTTTGCCATTACTTTCAATAAATTATTAATAAGCATATCAAGAACACATAAAAAAAATAACACCATGGAACATTATTTTTGCTTCTCGATAATCAATATCATTTTCTAATTGGTTCTATCATAAAAACATGAAAAAAACTTTACTTGCTTGCAAAAACTTTGCTTTTGTGGTCAGGACAATGTAAAGTTGAAATTTGCACATTGTCATTAAGAAAACAGTAATGAGAAAAATCTCACTGTCTGTGAATATTTTCAAAATAAAAAAGAAATATTTATTATTACCAGACTAATGAAACAGACAGAAATTAGTATTTAAATAAGACTTTTTTAACAATTACACTATACTAGAAAGAATTCTATTGGAAAAAATGGTACCAAAAAGTAAAATAAATTAAAAGTTGGCAGCTATGTAAATATATCTATAACAGCCACAAAAACGAAATTTCTTTTATTACTCTTTTCTACATACTCGCTACTTAAATAGAAACTAGTGTGTCAAACTAGAAACAGATTTTTTTTAAATTAAATTTGTTATATAGTGTTATTTAAATGGTATAACTTTTGTAATAAAGTAGCAAACGGAATATAATAAATTTGGTGCAAACCATCATTCATAATATTTATTTTAAATTCTTGTATATTATTTTACCAAAAAAAATCAATATATGTATTTACATATGCACATAATTAGAATTATAAGAAAACATGAGGAAAAAAAAAAAAAAAAAGAAAAGAAAAAGAAAGAAAACTGGAAATATAAGTTAAATCTTGTTACAACGAATCTCTGTGGAGCACAGCTTAAATTTGTTATACTGAAAAATTAATTTATATTAATATAATATTAAATATAAATAATATAATATTAAATGAAATAGGATAGTAGGATTTTTTTTTTTTTTTTTTAACAATCCAAATAATATTTGGTTAAACTGAAAAATTTGATAAAATGGCATTCATTGTAATGAGATTTGGTTGTATTGAATTTGTTCTAAAGTTATATTACGACTGTAAACGAGAGAAAAGAAAAAAAAATCAAAGATGAAAATATATTGAACTTATTCTACACTTATATTATGACTCTAAGGGAAAAAAGTAGATAACATTTTAATGAAAGAGCTAAACTGAAGAACTCAGACAAATTTCAATATGCACCAAAATAAGAGGATTATTTATTACAGAATCGCTTAAATATTTTTAAAAACAGTACAAATGTTAACAAAAATCTTTATGCCAAGAACACAAATATTTTTTAAATATAACAATAACAATTTTAATATTAAATTCCTAGGTACTATTTATGCATTGCTTTACTTCATAAGTAGATACTTTCTATCGTAAGCAAACCTTCAAAAATTTAGAATTAAATGTAAAATTTGATTTTGAAATTTTTACCTATCTCAACAACCAATGCACAGAATTTCATCAAACTTCAGATTTCGTTACAAAATGACATATAACATAATTACACGATGATTACGTTTTGTTATAAATCCTTCAACTGATGGTGCTGCTGTGCTATATTTTACACGGTTTGTTTTTAAACTAACTATATCTCAAAAACTAATGCACAGAATTTCATCAAACTTCAGATTCTTTTACACCATAACATAATTAGACGCTTTTTTACGTTTTGGCATAAATTTTCCAAGATATGGTGTTGCTGTGCTACGTTTTGCAAATTTTTTGTTATAACTATATCTCAAGAACTAATGGACGAAATTCTATAAAATTTCAGATTCTGTTAGGTCTTGGCATAAATAGATGCTTATTAGGTTTTAGTATAAATTACCAACATGAGGCAATACTAAGCTCATTTTCTCATAATATTAATTAAATTTTGCGTTTTAGGCTTTTCGGATACCAGAATCTCATTAGGCTAGGTCAAATGTTCGAGGAAATTCGATAGTGGGTAACTTTGGGGTCACCACATTTTTTTTTTTTTAATATTAAAATGTACTTATGAGATAGAAGAAAGTTTTGGGATTGACACATCCAACTAGTTATTTATTTAAAATGTAGAATGACCAAAAAGTTACCAGATTAAATTTTCAAATGGTTTTTTGTATACTTTTTCATCAAACAAGGTTCTGTAACTTTGACTTACCTTATACTGGTAACTCTCAATTGGGCACTCCCATCCTGTTGGCCAGCATTCAATCGAGCAAGGCGGCCCTCTCACCCATTTAAAGTTTGAGAATAGGTTGAGGTTGTTTCGGTCCCAAGGCCTCTAATCATTTGCTTTACCGGACAAAATCTGAGATTTGTTTCTTATTTAATAATGAAACAAATATGATTATTTTTATCTGTTTAGTGAGAGCTTTGGAAATTTGGGGGGGGGGGGGCACACTTTTCCATCATGCCAATAATTATGAATTTTAGAATAAAACAAATACTTTTAAACATATTAAAATATTTACCAGCATTGCATGCCAATATAACATTTTACATTAATTTATCAGTAACTACAAGCAAAATTACATAGTATTTAAAAAAAATTACATGTGAATTAAAAATTTTTTATAAATAATCTTTATGCATGAGAGCACAGGTTTATGGAAATATTTAATATAAACATGCTATTCGTCAGGGAAAAAAAAGCACTAAAATTCTTGTTTTGAAATATTACAGAGATTTTAAAGTAAGTATAGCTTATATAGCTTTTCTTTAAAATTGTTCTATCCCCTTTCCTCTCCACCACCTAATGCAAAACTATCTACATTCAATAGCTCTTTTTTATAGGCAAACACATGAAATTTGCAGATATCACTATTAAGGGGGGAGATCACGTTGAGCAACCAGAAAATGACAATAATTTGACAATTATGAAAAACTCTGTAATTTCAAAACCAATTAATGGAATACAACAATTTTTTTTTATACTTTCATAAATACTTATGGTTTAAAAAAAAGCATTCAATTATATATATTTAACAATATTAATTAGTTAAATTTTAATGACAAAATTGACATTTTAAAAATCTGAATTTTTAAATATGCATCTTGCGCGCAAGATTTTAAAAATTCTATTGCAGATATATATTTAATATTGCAGCAACATTTACTTATACTAGTATATTTTACTCTGAACCTCAATTTAGCCAGATTTTTGTCATAGAAAAATTTTTATTGAATAAATAAGTGTAATTTTTTTGCTAAATTTTATAACTATGATTATTGAAGCCATTAATTATGCAAATGAATTTAAATATACTTTTAAATTGAGGTAATTTAAAAGTATAATTTCAATAGCTCTTTTTTATAGGCAAACACATGAAATTTGCAGATATCACTATTAAAGTGATTTGAAAGTGACTGACATTTTTCAATAAATGTTTTGCATCTTGAGTTATGACAGACGGAGCTACTTCAGACATTATTTTCTGAAAGATGTTTTGTGTTTAAGAATACCTGCAAATTTTATACATTTAAGAATAAAAACAGCTTTGCAAATTGAATGTGTCACTAAGTTGAAACTATGAATTTGATAACAAACAGCATCAAGATGCCAATCCTTTTGATAATTTAATATACAATGCAAATATACCATAGTATGAATTTTTATTATATCTACCTACAAGAAGCTATTTTAAAACTTTTAATGAAAATTCTTGTTTCATATATACAATTTAATATAATTTTTTTTTTTTTGTTTTGTATTTTGATTGGTCAAAAAATTAAAATATATTGCAACATTTTCTCCACATAACAATGGATGTCTGATACTAACTTATGAGATCTACTGATTTTCATGAATGTGAAATTTTAATGTACATACCAATTGAACACAATTATATTCACGAATACTTGATTTATCTGATAAGTATATTGAGCATTTCTTTATTATCAAAAGATTATTAAGGATTTGGGCATTACATAAATACAATATAACATTTATAATGTAAATGGAATAATATTTTATTTAACCTATACCAGTGAAATGCACATTTACTAGACTAATCATCTACTCTTTTAACTGATGTTTTATTTAAAAGTATCAAAAACTTACACTAAATGTAGAAATATTAAGCATACACAGGGGCTTAAAATGTTGTAACAAAATGTACATATACATAATTTTTTTTTTTTTTTTTTTTTTTTTTGATTATGTAAAACATCAACATGTTTTTTTTAATATATTTTTTAATGTAAAACAGAAAGTTCTGCGTATTTATCTATTCACTACATTGGCATTTTTTTTTAAATTTATAATAAATACCATTTGATGCTTATTTAGTGAATAATTGAAATCTGTGTTACGTACAATTAAAAAGGTGCACTTAATTTTGCATCAGTGACATCTATCATAAAACACTAACTGAGTCTTAATTCTTAAGATTATTGCAAGAAATTTTGATGAAGACAAACTATTTTTTGGAAAATTTGTACTATATATATATATATATATATATATATATATATAAAAATATCTATATTTCAAACAAAATATTCAACTATGAAATGAAATGAAAATATTCATAAAGTGAAAACAAGACAAAAGTTCAAACCAATTTTTTTTTTAATTTTTTGTACTTCAATAATACAAAGTATAGATACATAAGTAGTATAGATACATAAAATTTGTAGAAATTTTAATGTGTTAGAAAAATTCTTTTATTGCAAATAAATCTTTTCTTGCAGTTATATATTTTTTAAAAGATATAAAATATTAGTTTTTTTTCTATGCACACAAAAAATGTTTTATTTTCACTTTGCATGAATATAGTGCAAAAAGCCAGATTCAGAAAACAATCAAAGAAAAAATTGAAAAAATTATTCAATGTTAGTTAAAAAACAAGTTAATTAGAAACAAGAAAAACAAAAGTACCGTATATACTCGTGTATAAGTTGAAGAATTTCTGACAATTTTCGGCAAGCAATTTGGGAGGGTCGACTTATACATGAGCCAATAAAAAACTTCGAATACAGCAAACTTCTGAATTTTTACGTGTATGTATAGTAAAATATATAAATAACTTATCATTAAAAAAAATTTTAGTAATTATTTTTGTTTAATTACTATTTTTTTGCATTGGCAACGATCAGTGTTCTCGCTGACATTTGACCAACGTTAATAATTTGGCTAATTAAAGAAAAACATTCGCCAAATGAAAAAATCATTAGCAAAATAGATTCGCCTTGTAGCACTAAAAAAAATTATTTTTAATCCTTTAATGTACCTTCTTTCAATATGTTAAAAAAAAAACTAGGTTTTTATAACTGCGACAACGATTATTAATCTAATTTCAACTATCCACTACAAATATATTACAAATATGTATATATGCATATGTATGAAAAGAAAAAGCAAAAATTGAGCACTAGCAATCTGGTGAATCTAATCACTTGTTTACTCCCCCAATGAAGAATTTAGTCGCAATTTGGCACAATGGCGAGCGACAGCGAGAACCCTGACAACGATATTTTTGATTTGATTTTCAGCAAAATTGAAGTACAAAGTCAAGGGATCGACTTAAACACAGGTTTTCGATTTTTTTCAGGATTTGTATTTGAAAGTTAGATGGGTCAACTTATACGCGAGTATATACAGTATATACATATTTTTAAATATAAATATAATAAAAATTTGAAAGACAAGAACAGTAAAAAAAGGTGAGTTTTTGCATTACATAACTTATATAAACTAAACTATCAACTAAATTTTGCTAGAAAGTTGCTTAAATTTTCTTTGCCAATTTGTTTGATTGTTATTTTTAGTGTGGGTAAGTTACTTTTTTAATGTTGCATTGTTACACCAACAATAGTACATAAATTAAAAATAAGAAATAAGCAAATAAAAAAACTATAAAATGATATATATATTGTAATCTTTAACCATAACTAGAGAATTGTGATATCTGAAACAAATAAAAAGTTTTCTCTGCAGTAATTAATTTGAATGTGGAATTTTTTTGTTTTCAGTGTTCAAAATACACACAAGTAAAATTTAAAACTAACATTTAAATAAGAAAATTTTATTGGTTTCATAAATGAATGCTTCTTAAATCACAGATCATTTATTATATTGTACAGCTTCACCTTCTCAGTTATGGATTAAACTGACTAGAAATTTCATACCGTGATTTCTCAATATTTAAAAGCTGATATATTGTTCACAGTATAATATATATATATATATATATATATTATTATTATTTTTTTTTTTTTTGAAAAAATCATATTTATAATAGCCAATAAAACCTTTTCAAACATTCAAATAAAATTTAACATCAATTATAAATGTAAAATTATTGACAAATCTGCGATAGAATTTTTCATTAAAATAAACTTCTAGTAGATAATTAAATGAAAATCAATATATTTATAATAAGTGAAAATACAAAAAGGTAAAACATAAGATAAACACTACTTTTAAATGTTTAAAAAACCACAATACAAGTTTGAGACTTGAAATAAGGAATGCCATTTGGCAGAGGCTAGGGAGGCAGTTTCCTTTCCAAAGGAATTAATATTTTAGAGTGTACATGAGTCATGAAAGAACAGACTCAATTATTTTTTTTTTCCAATAATTGCATTAAAGCTAAACTAACAAGTCAGATTCAATTAAAATAGAAATATTAACAGTCAATAATTATCAATGAAGTTTTCTAAAGTCTTGTAATTTTAACATTCTCAAAGTGACACATTTTTTTTATTAATGAGTGCTTCAGCTAATTTTAAGAACATGTGAGAGAATAAAACTGTACCAATTACTTCTCAGCTGTGCACAACACTATAAAAATAAATTTTGTCTCCCCTCAAAGAAAAATCTCTCATCTGCATCCGAGAAAGTTTTCAAATGAAACTCTTGTTTGAAATAGGAAGTTCTCTTTAAATTAAGCAAATAAAACTGTAAAAGTTATATAAAAAAGGTTCCGAGAACAATTGCATAGTTATAAAAAAAAAAAAAAAATCAAAAACGAAATCACCAATTGAATAAAATAAACTTAGGAGTTGCATAAAATATGATAAAATAAATGGTTAGGAAAGAAAAAAAAAAAAAACTTGTATTTTAATATAGATGCTATCTTATATTTTAATGCAGCTGAATAATTGCAAAAAATGCTTTTCAAATTCACTATTCAAGAAGCTTATACAAATAGATATAATAAAAATATAAATTCTACTATTAAATTAACTCATGTTCAATATTTAATTAAATTGCACTAATAGTGTTCAGTAACTGATAAAACATAATTTTCCAAGATAATCTAAATTTAAACTACATGGATGGTACAGTAGACTTGCAATTACACGACCTTCGATTTAGTGATTCCTCGCGATTTAACGACCTTTAGATGATTTTTGACCATTTTTCAATTCTTACAATACATTTCCTTGTTCGTCCAAATCTTGATTTAACGACCTTTTCACATCCTCCAGATATAAAAAATTTAGAAGCAGTAACGATAATTTTTTATTCCAATAAATGTTACATGCACTTTACAGTGTCAAATGTTATTCAATGTTTAAAAAAAAGGTACCAAAAAACTAGTCAATGGTAGTCTAATCAATTTAAAACAAAATTCATAAAATGAATTTTTAGTGACTATTCATACAGCAAATGATGCTCGGCAAACGGTTTCTCAGAACACAGTTTAGATATCATCTCGCCGGATATTTAAAAACCAAGCTTTGGAATTCGAACCTGCAACCCAGGGATTGAAAAAAAAAAAAAAAAAAAAAAAAAAAAAAAAAAACAGAATACCACAACTGAAGATTCCAATCATCTAACATGCAAGCATTACGAAAACATGTTGGATGTCCAGAAAATCTCACATTTGAAGATTATGTTGAAATTAACAATAAGTTTAAAACTGAGAAATCATTTTCAAAATGTGATTTAATCTGCAACCTTCTCTATCCTAATTTGACATTCTAAATAATTGTTTTGACAATGAAAATGATGATGCTCTATACATAGCTCCTGTATAAAAAATCAGACGATGTCATCATGTTGTATGGAATATTATATCAACTTGTATGGAAGGAGAGAAAATTCTAATGACATTTTTAGAAGTTTCGAATTGCCATTCAAATAAAAAAAACATGATCATTCAAAAAATGTTAACTAACTAGTCTAAGTCTTTTTTATTATTTTGTAAAAATTTTAAAATTCTTTTTAAATTATTCCATAATTTTTAATCATTTTTTGGATCTAAAAATTTAGACTAAATATTACAAATATATTGTTTAATTGTATAAATCAGTAGTTTTTACTACAATAGAATGAAGGTATTTTTGAATTGCATTAAGATCAACCAATATTAGCAAAATTTGATTTAATGACCATTCAATTTAAAGTCCTATTTGCCGAGATACCGTGAAGGTCGTTAAATCGAGAGTCTATTGCAATATGAAGTGAGCTATCAATCCCTATACATATCAATATCAATATACACGCTCATTCTAATATTTTGAAACTTATTTTTACCATGTAAAAATTATTAAAACCACAAATATGCATTAAAGTGTAGCAAAGCTTATACAACTTTTAAAAATAATTCCACAAAATGAGAGAACCGCCATCTGTTAAAACATTTTCATCCGTTAAATTTTTTGTAAGCAAGGATTGATATCTTTCTGAAATTAACATCCTTTTAAGCAGAAAAATAGATTACTGAAACATGGAAACCTACTATTAAAATCTTTAGTGGAGTTATCAAGTTGCTACAACTTGAGATTAATTATAAAAAGTATGTAACAATATTCATTAAAATTAAAGCTAATCTTACTTATTTCATATATAGTTTATGAAATATATGTACCTAATAACAGACTAAATGTGTCACAACAACAGATTTTACTCTTAAAGACATAGATATTAAGAACATTTGAAGAAAATAGATACTTCATTGCATAGGAAAGAATTTTCAAAATATATAAATATTCATATAAATAATGTTTACAAAAAATACACGAAACCTAACATTTTTATATGTTTGAAATTTACAAGGATGTTTGTTACTACAATGTAACATTTGCGAGTTTGTTGCTACAATGGCATACAATAAAGTGTTGGATAATGTAAAACACTCTATTTTAACTATGTGCAAAAAGTTGAAGCATTTACCATTGAGCAGTGGTATTAAGAGGAGGAATATACTAAGCATAATTTTAAATTAAGATGAGGAGAAACATGCATCACAAATGACATAGCATAAGGCAAAAAAGGAAAATGCATGAATAGTAGGAAAAAGTATACAAAACAGAGAAATGGGACAAGAATAGCAAGGAAAATATAGAAAATCAGTTGCAAAAAGAGGCATAGATAAGTCATAGATAAATAATATCTAGTCAAAAATTTAACATACATGAAATACAATGGCACTATTATTTCTTCACATTTAAAAAGAAGGATTGGCTTTGACAAATTAGAAAAAATGTCTAGTTCATGCTTGCAAATGCTAGTGCATGGAAAAACATTGCATAGTTGTATATTTATTAACTAAAATTGATCAATCATAAAAATTCAAAATAGCAAACAGAAATAAATAAAATGGCAACTATATGATATAGATGAACAAATGTACATAATATTATCAGAATATTTATATAATTCTTTGTATAATTACATCTAACAAAACTTTAATATACATAAACTTGAAACTAATACATGCTTGTTTTTTCAATAATATAAATTCTAACATATTACAAGATTTCATACAGTGCCCTTATAGTAATAATTGTGTATAATTGTGCTTATGCTGCAAAGTGTAAGTATGCTTTTTCTTTCACTTACAAACAGTTTAAGTCCATAATAGAAGTATTTTCCACTTGCTATGGTTAAAAAAAAAACTTTTTTTAGGGAGTTTTAAAAAGGAAGGAGATCATGACAGTTTGGACAATCATATTGCACATATTGCTGCATAAATAACAATAAAGTTTAATTTGACACATGATAGTAAAATTACAGTTCTTCCTTGTATAGCAAACCCCAACGATTATGATTATGCCAAGATTGAAGTCACAATTTTGCCAAGCTTATATAAATATCATTATATACCATACATATACATACTCTGTACATAACATATATGTAAATCATATGTATCTTATATAAGTCTTACATATGTAAAATTAACCTCTTGTATGTCACATACATATCAAATATAACATCTTATATCTATGTTGTACATAAACGAACCTGGTTAAGATGCTAACAGTTAATACGAGATCCCACTTAATATGCAGATTTTTTCTGAGCCCTTGAAGACTATAACAGCTGAGAATGAGCCCATAAGGCTAACGCAAAACTGTCATGTTTAATACATGAAAAGTTATTACATGATAGATTTTCAATCCCTTGAGGAAAAAATCATGCTTAAGATGCTTTTTTATTGATCAAGTTGCAAATTTTTTCTCTTTTCTTGAATTTTGCTAATTCAGTGTATTTTTTTATTCAGATAAGATACTTTGTTTACAAATAAAATTTTTTATTTTATTAAGTAACAGGTTAAGGTGTAAATTATTAATTGCATATAATAATAGATATTTGCATTAAACAAAAACCTGCTAAATTAGAAAAATTGAAATTCTTTGTTGCTGCCTTCTCACATTTTCTGTTACTAGTTTCATGTATGTTTTCATTTTAATAGAGAGATATAGACAAATCAAATTATTTAGATGTGTCTCAAAAATTGTTATGATTAAAAATTATCATAACTGTTAGTGAGGTTTTAAATTTATGTTATTTCCCTACTATGTTTTATAGTGCATATTACAGGCAACACAAAATGAAACACATAAAGATTAAACAAATATGACCCCCAGTTGAATAATTCTTATACATTTTATATGCCGTCTTTATTTTTTGCTATGCTAACAAGATCTTTTACACATGGATTAATAAGATTAGTATTTACTTATATTAACAAAATAATTGATTATAATGTCACTCATTATTAGAAGTACTAAATATGATTTTAAAAACTGAGTTGTGTTTTTATTTATTTATTTATTTATTTTTTCTTTTGTTAAAAAAAAAAATAAATAAATAAATAAAAAATTAGTTTAGTAGGAAATTTTGGTTGAATTGCATTAACTGACACTACAGTCATGCTGGAATCAAGATTTATTTTCAATTATTATTCCAGCTGGTCCTATAAAAAGAAACAATGAGGTATACAACTAAATTTTATTCAAAATATACATGAAAAGCAGAACCTTTTACTATAAATATTAATGAAAGTTCTAAAGTTCAATCAGAGAGTAGAGATGAGATTAGATATGTAAATGAGACCATGTCTTTCAACATTATGCAAATCACATATAATATGCAATCCTCCTGCTTAATATGTGACTTTTGTCTACTTCCTTGAAATGCATCTTAATCGGGTTTGATTGTACTTCAAATAAATAACAATATAACTTGGTCATAAAATGTCATAATTTGGCAATACATCTTGATTTCTTAGGAATTTATTCTAAGGGGGTTTGCCATGAAAAGAAAACACCAAAATTTCTTATTATCATAAAAACAAATAATCAAAAGGTATAACTTTTATGTTTTTAACAGTTATGTATTTCCTTAGAATTATATCTTAAGGAATTTCGAAAAAATATTGAAAAACTTTATCATTCTGAGGCGCTTATTATGATAACTAAGCATTTGCCATCAATAGATCATATTATCATATAAGAAAAAAAAAAGTTTTGTAAGGCAATTCATCTCAGATGGCATGCATTTCATCAAAATAATCTTCGAAACAAAACTTTTTGTTCTAGTACAAAATTTATATTTAATGTGAAATAGTAAACAACTTAATATAAAATTTATGAAAAAAAATCAAAAGTTAAAAAAGTGAACAACAAATATTATTGTTATGGCAAATGACTAAGCTATACTTAAATGAAAATAATAACCAAATCTTGACATATGATTAAATCGATCATATTAATATCAATTCCAGTTTCATAATTCTATTCCATCTAATATGTTTGCTTTGCTTCAGATATAACAAATTAAAATTTTCCTTTTAATGTAGGACATGTAATAAATTATGGCACTAATGAACATGGCAATTTCTTTGCTATTAAGCATTTAATTTTTTTAAATATTTATTCTAAATTTAAAACTACAGCTTTTTTAAACGTGCATTTAAAAATTATTTAGATTTATTAATATATTGTGCAGTAGCATTTTGTATGAATGATTATTTTAATGAAATAGCACATTTTTATGCAAGCTTGGGAAGAAACTTATGAATTTATATTTACAAAAACATAAATATACAAACTATAGAACACAAATATAAATAATTATCAAAATTAAAAAGTATGTAAATGTCACAGCAATAAGACTTGAAAACAAACCAACAAAAATAAAATCTCATAATTATATATCAACAATGTATCATTCGACATTAAGGAAATAACAGAATGCTACAAGTTAGATGCATCTGTAAATCTAATGAAACAAAACAATAACAATAATAATACTACTTTCCTAGGTTCACTATAAATAGAAAACTAAAATAAAATATTTTATAAGTTACATTCAAATGTAAAGAAAATTAATTTTTTAATATATATTTAAAAAAATTTTATTTACAATGTATATTTGTAAAATGTAAAACATTAGAAAATCAAGAAATAAATGTCAATTTTAAATTACATGTGAAATAATACAAATAATAAATACTGAATAAAAGACTACAGATTTTGGCACTAAAACTTATCCATCATCAATATTGGAACTAAGGCAGACTATGCAAAATCCTTCTTTTGAGCAAACAGTATGAAAAGCATGGCCTAAAATTTAATAAATAAAAAATAAAATTAACATTTTACAGGAAAAACTAGCAGGAACTAATTAATAAGAAACTGTTTTGTAAAAATACCATTACAAGCATATTCTGATACAAAATATTATTTAACCAATTAAACTGAAACTTATGAACATCTTATGTTCAACATATTATGAAAATCTGTCTCTTTGTCAATAGATTTCTGTTTAGAATTAAAGTGTAAACCAGTTCCAGAGCTAATAATGCATTTGGACAAATGTGATTTGGCAAGAGTGTTTTTAAAAACCTATAACAGATTGCAGTTATGATGGCATTACATAGGAATGGATTCAATTATACAAGATTAATCAAATGCAAATAATAATGAAAGAAAATGCCTTTTTCTTATTATCAAATTGCCATCGGCATATTTTGATAACTTTGACACCAATTACTTTTTATGATTATAGCAAACAAATGTTCACTTTTGACATACAGACATAAAACACATTGCATAAAAAATGTATAAAAAATTATTAAAACACAATAATAATGATAATAATAATATATAATAAGATGGCTGGGTGGGTAGATGTTAAAGTACGATGGAGGATGGTGTTGTCTGGATAATATGCAATGATTAATTGAAAAGATTTTATATTGGAAGTTGAATTAACACATATGTATGAATGATTGTATAGTTATCTACTTATAATAAAATGCGTTCTGGATCGGTGTGTGGAACGGTTCCAGGATTCGCCACTCCTATCTGTGAATGGACCCTAGCAATACGCCACGTTAGGCTTAATGGAAAACAAATGCAGACATATGACAGCTAAAAGATAATTTCTTTTACTTAAAATAATGTTTAAACAGCATATTTTTCTATAAAACATGTATATCATATCCAATTATAATGTATTAGGCTCCAAATTAAAAATAAGTAATTGTAAACATCAGATTACGATATAAACAAACGAACTCTGTTGCCATTCAGATTTTCCAAATCTTGAAACAAATGAATGACTCTTTGAACGCATTATTAAAAAAAAAAAGAATACACGTCAATTATCTAATTCTGTTCTTAAAATATTTATAAAATCATATTAAACTCTTTAAATAATTTGACTTTGTTTAAAACTGTCAAAAACTCTTTTTGCAATCATCTATTGGCAAATAATATAAAGAATCAAACTTTGTAATAAACACGAGTTAATGTTCGGCATATCAAAAAGTTAATGTGATATTTTCGGAAATTACATTTCACTTTGCTAATAATTAATAGAGATCTAAATCAGAAGCATGCATTTTTAAGAACTTTTCACTGTTTCTTAAAATGCAGAATTCTGATTGGTTAGTCACGTTTCGCTATCAGCGAAAGTAGCCTGGATCATGGTATTCTTCTCGCAAAAAATGTAGTGAATCAATCACGTTTGAGAATCGTTCAATCAAAATTATTTGTACTTGAGAACGCACGTGTGTTTGTTGATCTTTTTGAACACGCGGTAGGTTTATATATTTTCAAGTAAATCGTTGTTTCTGTAATTTAACGATAATTTTAGTAATGCCTGATGAAAATAACGAAACGCCGATTGAACGTAGACGGCGATTAGCTCGCGAAAGAAAATCGAGATGGCAATACTCGAATTTTATCAAAAAATCGTGTAATATACTCAAATTTTGCAGAAAAATCGTCCGAAAATAAGCGAATTTTGAAGAAAGATCCGGGAAAATATCAAAATTTTGTAGAAAAATCGGGGAAAATACGCACATTTTGTCAAAAAATAGCGGAAAATAGGCGAATCTTAACGAAAGATCGTGAGAAATACGAGAATTTTGACGAAAGATCAAGGAAAATATGCGAATTCTGTCAAAAAATCGCGGAAAATACGAGAATTTTGTCGAAAAATTGGAGAAAATACGCGAAATTTGTCGAAAAATCGCGGAAAAATACGCGGTAGGTTTATATATTTTCAAGTAAATCGTTGTTTCTGTAATTTAACGATAATTTTAGCAATGCCTGATGAAAATAACGAAACGCCGATTGAACGTAGACGGCGATTAGCTCGCGAAAGAAAATCAAGATGGCAATACTCGAATTTTATCAAAAAATCGTGTAATATACTCAAATTTTGCAGAAAAATCGTCCGAAAATACGCGAATTTTGAAGAAAGATCCGGGAAAATATCAAAATTTTGTAGAAAAATCGGGGAAAATACGCACATTTTGTCAAAAAATAGCGGAAAATAGGCGAATCTTAAAGAAAGATCGTGAGAAATACGAGAATTTTGACGAAAGATCAAGGAAAATACGCGAATTCTGTCAAAAAATCGCGGAAAATACGAGAATTTTGTCGAAAAATCGGGGAAAATACGCAAAATTTGTCGAAAAATCGCGGTAAATACGCAAATTTTGTCAAAAAATCACAGAAAATATGCGAATTTTCTCGAAAAATCAAGGGAAATAAACAAATTTTCTCGAAAAATCAAGGGAAATAAACAAATTTTCTCGAAAGATAGTCGAAAATATGCGAATTTTCTTCAAAAACTTGCTATTTTCAAAATAAAACTGCTATTTTTTAAAAAAAATTGTTTTGTTTATATTAACTGCGTATAGATAGTGCCAAATCCAAATTTAAAAAACAAAACACAAAGCTTCTTAATTCATGCCTAAAAGCATCAAACTAAAAGTATCATATGCCCATGATTAAAGCCACTGCCGAATCATACTTTTAATAAAAATAATGTATTTTAAAATTTTAAATACTTCAATATTTAATTTTAATGCTTTGTGAAATCTTCAGAAATTGAGTGTCATTTTGCTAATTATTATTATCGTTATTGTAATAAATACTGCTCTTTGTTTTGAAATTAAAATTTGTTCAAAAACTAAATATCAAGTTTAAAAAAAAATTAAAAAAAACTTTATCATTTGTATTTGTAGAAATCTATTGTTATTTTTAAAATGTGCTTTTCTACAATACAAACTCTTCAATACTAAAATCTTCATTCTGTTTGTATTATTATGAAAATAAAATGAAAATGAAAATTCCGTCATTTTTGACGGGGTTGTTATACTAGTACTACTTAAATCTATTAATATAATTTAATAATTAATGTTAAAGATTAACTTGAATCTAACTTTTTACAACTTGGACAATACCTAAAATATTATTTCTAAGTGTATTCAATACATACATTAATTCATATGTGCTGTTCATTTATTTACTCATAATTAATATATACCTATTTTATTCCTACTTTTATCTATATAAAGATATTGAGTTTAGGTTAGTATTGTCAAATTAAATGAAATTAATTTCAATTTTTGTTTATATTTTTCCCCTTCTTTTTACATTTTTATCTCCTTTTCACATATCTAAACATTATCATATTAGTTAAAAATTAATTATTATATTGTTTACTTAAAACATTATAATGGTTCATCCATATTAAATTTCACATATTTTTAATAAATGAATTACTTATTATATTTAATAATGTATTTCATTAAATAAATAATTTAAATTTTACTTATCTACTGGGAGTATACACTATCTACCAATAAGTATTTGGAAACTTTCAATTTTTGACATTTTGTGAAATATTTAAAAATATAACTTGTTGGATTCTTCTGAAACTTCAGGATTATGAAGATTATGTCTGACCTCATATTTATCATCATCCATTTGATAAGCAGGGCAATTAGGGGGCCAACAAAAAATTAAAGAATAATAGAAATATTTGGGATCATCCTGTAATTGAAAATGCACGAAATGATTTATCGCTGCAGAATACAAATATGTGGGTACTGCACAACATGTACACTGATTTTTGTAAGAATAGCATGTATATTCATGGAAAAAGAGTGTTTTTTAAAAAAAATTAAAAAATTCTGGTATGTTTTTTGTTTATATCATGCAGGGTTTTTGACCAAATTTAATGAAAATTTCAGAAATATTGGCAAAATCTATTAGAAAAAATATAGCGCAATTGGAATATAAATATACTAAATATTTTATGAAATATGAGTAGTTTTATGAAATAATTTTTATCTGTGCATGCACGAATGATAAAAACGATTCTTTTACATCATTTAAAAGTCAATTCTATAGAGTAACTTATAGAAAAAATCCAATCAAATATCGTGAAAATTCAAAAATATATCAATATTATAAATAAGCTGTTTTTACATTGCTCTCTAAAAACGGCTGAATGATAAGGGATTCTCCACAAATTGACATTTTTCATTAACTGACTTTTAGGAAAAAATTAGTATTTAATGCATACAATATCTAATACAATATTTCTGTTAATAAGTATCTTGATCTCTGTGACAGAAAAGAATAAAAGCTCTTTTCCTTTTCTATCACAGGTGTCAAGATACTTATTAACAGCAATATTGTATTAGATAATGTATTCATTAAATAGTACTAATTTTTTCCTAAAAGTCAGTTAATAAAAAAT
This sequence comes from Maratus speculifer, assembly GCA_964019185.1. Lineage (NCBI taxonomy): Eukaryota > Metazoa > Arthropoda > Arachnida > Araneae > Salticidae > Maratus > Maratus speculifer. Next base: position 57,129,152 of record OZ025298.1, read on the forward strand.
GTCAATTTGTAGAGAATCCCTTATCATTCAACCGTTTATAGAGAGCAATGTAAAAACAGCTTACTTATAATAATGATATCTTTTTGAATTTTCACGATATTTGATTAGATTTTTTTTTATAAGTTACTCCATAGAATTGACTATTAAATGATATAAAAGAACCGTTTTTATCATTCACGCATGGGCAGATAAAAATTATTTTATAAAACTACTCATATTTCATAAAATATTTACTATATTTATTTTCCAATTGGGCTATATTTTTTCTAATAGATTTTGCCAATATTTCTGAAATTTGCATTAAATTTGGTCAAAAACCCTGCATGATATAAACAAAAACATACCAGAATATTTGATTTTTTTTTTTTAATCACTCTTTCTCCATGAATATACATGCTATTCTTACAAAAATCAGTGTACATGTTGTGCAGTATCCACATATTTGTATTCTGCAGCGATAAATCGTTTCGTGCATTTTCATGTACAGTGTGATCCCAAATATTTCTGTTATTCTCTAATTTTTTGTCGGCCCCCTAATAGCCCTGCTTATCAAATGGATGTTAATAAATATGAGGTCAGACATAATCTTCATAATCCTGAAGTTTCAGAAGAATCCGACAAGTATATTTTTAAGTATTTGGCAAAATGTCAAAAATTGAAAGTTTTCAATTACTTATTGGTAGATAGTGTATGTTTAAGGCATCTTCCAATGGATATATAAAGCATTTGTAACACACGCATTCCAAAGAAAAAAAAGAAAAAGAAAAAAAAATAGACTGTCAGTTGTTACGTGACCTGAGCTGTGCTAACTTAAAAATGTAGTTGTAATATTTTTTGTCTTAAAAAAATCTGGCAACACTATTTTTCTATTAAAAAAACATTCTATTCTTAGTGATGTTTGAAAATTCGGAAAGTTGGTTGTGGACTGTGAATTCATGTCTTGTGTTGGTGGCGTGTGCCAGCAGAATTATGTAAAAAAAAAGCTTTATTTGTAAATAGTATTATGTGTGTTAGTGTTCTAAATGTAAGTGCTGTCTTTCAAGAAATAAAAAGTATTTAAAGGAGACTATAGCTCCGAGATATCCATATAAAGATAAGTGATGCTTTTATTTCTCTTTGTAAGACGAATTCTTACAAAAATGGCTACCCAACCTGGAGCTCTTACCTGGAAATATTATTAAAATGTTCTTACATTCTCTTAATTCTACAAATGCTTGATGCTTTTTTATTGTGATATATTATCTACAAGTAAGCAAGAAGAAAAAAAAAAATGGCACGAAATCTCTCCAAAATGTTCCCACATCTTCATGAATCTTCTAAAGCTTGATATATATATTTTCTAATTATGATATATGCACAAAATAAAAATGCATGTTTAATGCAAAAAAACAAAAAAAAAAACAAAAAAAAAAAAAAAAACAAAAAAAAAAAAAAAAAGCTTGAGCAGTCATTGCTCGTTTATTTGTGAAATATATTCTTAAATGCTTTACATATTGTTTCTTTGCCTTTAAAATTATCGTACTTCATTTGTGAAAATACGTTCCACAGAATAATCTTATGTCAGATGCATTTCATTTGTTTGTGAAATATGTTCTACGGATTGAATTTGTTTAATTTTCTGCCTCAATCATCGTCGTTTCGTGTGATGTGTGTTTATTTTGGAACGTTTTAAAGTTCTATAAATACTTTCATCATATATTTTCAATAAGTAAGCCAAGTTTTAAAGGATCCATAATTCTTTTCACAAGTTACCATATTTTATCTATCTGTAACATTTTTCACATCACATATTAGTTTTAATTCATTTTATGATGATTTTGCAATTTATTTATGTATTGGGTTACCCTTTTACCTTGATGCTTATTTTATTCTTTAGTTTATTTTTATTCTATGTATGCATGTTTAATTTTACCTTGATTAAATAAGAAATTTTCTCAATTCAAATTATAAAAAAAAAAAGCAAAACAGGTTGAGAAATAATGAAATAAGCATTTATTTACGTTGATATTATTTTTCTGTTCTTTTTTACAAACAGGGAAATAAACTGAGAGTCAGAAAATATTAAAATGTATTTTACTTTTATTTCAATTCATATTTATGTGTTTATTAATTAATTTTTTGTTTGTTTTGTTGTTGTTGGTTTCACAAGATAACAGAATTTATTAGAAATTTTATTTGAGAGTTCTGTTGTTATTTATTTTAAAGCATTTAATTTAGAGTTTCTGATATATTGTGAAATAACCTTGAATATGATTTTCAAAACATTTTGAGTAAGTCTTTGCATTTATTTATTTATTTTTTTATGAAATAAGACTTTCTTTTCTTTTAAAGTTATATTGCAAAAATCTACAATACGTAGTCTTGTCTTAATAATATGATAATAATATTCATTGACGTTTTAATTATTCAGATATGTTTTGGCATTATTTAGAACATGGTTTATGAATGTTGCCAACAATTCAGTACTAGTTTTATATCAGTTAAATTAATGTTTTGATTAAATGACATGTAATGACAAACTAGTTTATTTATATCAGCAATAATTTAAAGTGTATTTTCTTTTTTAAAAAAATTAAATTTTAAAGATACTTAAAAATTTAATGAAGTTTAATTATTTTAAATGTATATTTTACTAAAATTAAAGCTCACTGTTTTGTTTTAATAATGTCTTGTTTATATGAGTTGTAAAGCAAATCTCACGTCTGGGGAACAATTTATTTAAACGAATTTTTAGTAAATTTTTAGGATAATTGTCTTATTATTTTGCTAAAGTTAAGAATGTCCGAGTTTAATAAAACCCGCAAAGAAGACTTGTTTCAGGTCGCTGTAGAAATGAATTTAGATGTACAAGCCTCTATGACCGTAGTCACATTGCGTGATAAGATTAAATCCTCTCTCTAGTACGAAGTTGATTTCATGAATTCGTTAGTCAGAAAACAAATTGAGACTCGCAAGGAAGAACAGCATAGACGAGACTTACAGGAAAAACAAAAAGCAGCTGAGTTAGAACAGCGTAAATTAGAAGAGAAGCGTCATTCGAAAGAACTGGAATTAAAAAATTTTGAGATGAATTTTGAGCTTGAGAAGCTTAAGTTACAGGCTCAGAGCCAAAGTGTTTCCAGTGGAGCAGTAGGTGGTAATGTGGCAGGGATAATATTTCATATAGACAGTAAAATAGATATCCAGAAACTGTTGCCTACGTTTAAGCTGCAAACAGATGATGTAACATTGTTTCTGGTACTCCTGGAACGACAGTTAAAGCTTTCGAAGGTACCAGAACACCTCTGGGTTTCTTATTTACTAAGTGTTGTACCCTCTTCTATATCTATGCTTATTGCTCATGAAAAAGAAAAAAATGCTTAAGATTTTTCACATGTTAAAGGTCTACTTTTAAAAAGGTTAAAAATTAGTGCTGAGAAGTTTAGGCAGCTGTTTTTCACACATCGCAAGGATAAAGAAATTACTTGGAAAGTTTATTATTTTGAGTTACGTGCTTACTTTGAAAACTGGCTTAAAGAGTTAAATGTAATGTCTTCTGATCTTTTCAAGATCTGATCATAGCGTATTAGATGAAAAGGCGTGTGCCTGTCGAATGCAAACAACATGTGTTAGATGACTGGGAAAGTTTAAATTCGCCAGTCGACCTTGCCGGAAAATTAGATGTGTATGATACTATCATTTCTACGTTTTCTAAAAAAGATTCGGTTGTACCCCAGGAGAAAAAAAGAGTATTCTCTCCGAGAAAATACATGGAAGCAGAGTAAGCCTCCAAAAGAAGACAGATCTTCTCCTAAGTTTGCTAATCGATGTTTAGAATCCGATATATTTTGCTATGGTTGTGGCAAAGTGGGATTTATAACGAAGAAGTGCCCAAATTGTTCCCCTATGGTTAACAAACAAACAGTGCAAGCTCATCGTCTTCAGCTATATACTTTAAATACATCAGCAGTTTCAGCTCCAAATGTGCCTATTACGATCTGCAATAAGGTGTTAGTCTGTGCAGATACAGGAGCCAATCGTTGTATTGCAGGAGAATAAATGTATAAATTATTTTTAGAAACTGGTGTTGCATTGAATCCTCATACTCATGATGTAACCTTGGCTGATGAAATTACGATGGCTAGAAAAACTTTGTCTGCCACTGTGCCCGTAGAAATTGAAGGCCGATTTTCAAAACAGAGTTTATTGTATTACCAAATGCCAAAGGTAATAGAACTCTTTTAGGAATGGATTTCCTGCAAAATGCTAACATGGTGCTAGATAACACTAAAAAGACATGGCATTTTAGTAATAAACCTAAAAAAAAGTTTGATTTTGTGGATGAGTACGAAGAAGAAAATAGTACGTCTGCTGGTGCTGTTGAAGTTAGTCCATATGCCTTACACGAAGACGAAGACAAAAATTTAAATTCTGATGAAAGGGAAAGACTTAATGATCTCCTGAAAAAGTATGAAAAGTGTTTTCAACCAGGGGGAGAGACAACCCCATTTGTTGAGCATCATGTATCAATACAGGTGATAGTGTTCCTGTTGCTGTACCACCTTAACGAATGACTCCTGCTAAGAAATAAATTCTTAAGAAGGAATTAGATAATCTTCTAGCTCAAGGAATCATAGAAGAATGTGAATCACCTTATGCTTCACCTGTGGTCCTTGTACCAAAGCCCGATGGCAGTATAAGATTATGCATAGATTATAGAAAATTAAATGCACAGTAGCAGATAAATATCCACTACCTCGAATGGACGATCTTTTACATGAAGCCAAGCATACTCCTTACATGTCAACTATAGATCTTCGTTCTGGGTATCACCAAGTTCAAGTCTACCCACCAGATCAAGATAAAACTGCATTTGTCTGTCCTTATGGAACTTATTGTTTCTTAAAAATGCCTTTTGGACTAAAAAATGCTTCTGCCACATTTCAAAGATTGATAGATCAACTTAGAAATGGTCTTAAGGATGTCTTTGCTTTATCGTACCTAGACGGCATCATCATTTTGTCAGAAACATACGAAAAACATCTCTTAGATCTTACAGCTGTGTTCGAGAAACTCCTTGAATTTAAGTTAGATGCCAAACGAGAAAAATGCCATTTTTCTTGTGAGAAAGTCAAGTATCTAGGACACTGGATAACTCCAAATGGTTTAGAAGTAGATCCAGACAAAGTATCTGCGATTAAAGCAGTACCTCCACCAAAAAATGTTAAAGAAATTCAGTCATTCTTACAAACCTGTTCTTGGTACAGAAGATTTATATCAAATTTTGCTGATATGTCAAGACCCCTTAGCAATCTTATGAAAAAGAAAGCCACTTGGAAATGGGGAAAAGAAGAACAAACAACCTTTGAAACTCTTAAACATTGTCTCATGACGTTTCCAGTACTGAAGCAAGCAGATGGAACCAAACCATTCATTCTACGTACTGATGCTAGTAACTATGCTCTTGGTGCTGTACTTTTACAGGATACCGACAAGATTTCTGAACACCCTATAGAATATGCTAGCCATCTTCTTACAAGTGCAGAAAGAAATTACTCCATTACTGAATGTGAGGCTTTGGGCTGTTGTCTGGGCTTTAGAAAAATTTCGTGGTTATGTGGAAGGCCAAGAAGTGATTGTAGCAACTGATCACCAACCTTTAAAATGGCTTCTGAGTCTTAAGTCATCATCGGGAAGATTAGCCTGTTGGGCACTACAATTGCAATTGTTTTTATTGAAAATAGAATATGAACCTGGGAAATCTAATGTTGTGGCTGACATGCTGTCACTTCCTGTGTGTAATCATCAATCTGGTTTCTGTGAGACATACAACTTTCACAGCATAGATATGCCAATAAGAAGCTCATAAGATATGAGGGAAGCGCAGTTACAAGATAAAAATCTTAAAAAAATTATAGATTGCTTTGAAGATGAACAGAAAAGTGAAGATTTTGCCAATTGGACTGATAGAGGATTCCTGATGAATCAAGATGTACTTTATCGTTATGCTCCTGAATCAGATGACGAGGAAGTGCAACTGGTCATTCCAGTTCAAGAAAGAGAAAATATTTTGAAACTTTATCATGACGACCCCTCAGCTGGACATTATGGTGAAGCAGGAACCTATCAAAGAATTGCTAACAGATATTATTGGACAGGCATGCGAGCCTTCATTTCTGAATATGTAAAGAAATGTCCAGAGTCTGCTCGTTATAAAGCAACAAATCAGAAACCTGCCGGTTTATTAGGAACACCTGCTTATGCTCAGCGGTTTGAAACCCTCAGCATTGATCTTTTTGGACCACTGCCATCCAGTAAAGATGGACACCGATGGATTTTTATAGAGGAAGATTGTGCCACTAAATGGGTAGAACTATTTGCCTTAACAACTGCAATTGCACAAGAACTGAAATTGCCACTACTTTGATAGAAGAGATCTTCCTTTGGTATGGTATTCCAAGAATACTGATAAGTGATAATGGTCCTCAGTTTTGAGCGCTGTTCTACAACAAGTTTGTTATATTCTTGGAATAGACCAATCATTGACACCTTTATACCATCCTCAGGCCAATCCGGTCAAACACAAAAATTGAGACTTGAAACCTTGAATAGCAATTCTTGTTGGGGATGAACACAGTTCCAGGATAGATAAACTTCCTTTTATTTAGATTTGCCATGAACTCTGCCAAATCTCATACAACTGGCCAGGGCCGGCGCTAGAGATTTTGCCGCCTGAGGCGAGCATTATTTTGCCGCCCCTATGACGTAACTGTTTCACCACTATTCAAATATTTTTTAGAATAGTAAATTAACATGCTATTTATCATTTATCCTGAAAATAAATATACAGTAGAACCATCCAATCCAAAATTCCGATTAATCCGAACCCATTTTATTTTCGAAAATTATACTTCAACAGATTAACTGAAAAGATTAACTTACAAAATTTTCAGAATTATAGGATAAATGTCGGAAAAACATGTAGAAGTTAGATTTTTTTAAAAAATGGCAGTAAAGCATGTTTTTTTTAATTCTTTAATCAACTTGAATAAAAAGAAATTACTCAGTTTTGAAAAAAATTACAACATATATACACGAATATAAAATGAAAACGTAACACATAAAAGGTTTACTCGTAGAAGCCACCTTTAAATAATCCGAATACCAGTTTGTTTGCCATTGCCAATCACTATAAAAATACAGTAGAGAGCTGATTATCCAGACTGGTAGGGAGCGAGATCGAAGCCGATCCGATAGATAGAAAATTCAGATAGTTGGACAATTTTAAAAAACGGCTATGGCAGTTTTTAAAAGTAAGCTTTCCTTCAAGTTTTTTCAAGCTTAGTGTAGTGCACATTTTGTAGTAGTGCACATTTTAGCACACTGCAATAGACGTAATTAGAACTCATTTTTTAAATTTTTTTTCTAAAAAAATTGGTATAACTTTATACATAGATGTACACATAGAAACTGTTACATGTATATACATACACTGTACAGTGTATACATTTACAAAATATATCCTGATAGGGAAAAAATTTTCTTTATTGTCTTCTGCTAGAAAAGTGGGATTTTCATGAGGACTTGCGCATTGGAAATGAAACTTATTTGGTTCAAGTTAGTTTATTATATGCATTGTTTGCTCTCTTTGCATTTGTTAGTGGTATTATTTCAAAATTAGTTACAAATATAATTAGTTACAAATTGGATTAGGGAGTGTTGAAACACTTATTTTAGAAACAATTTAATAATTTTGCAAAACTGTGAAAGGATCTCCAAACTAAATTAGATTTTTGAGCAAAATTTCATTTGAATTTATTGGAACAAAAATTCATTTAGTGACTTTGGAATGTTTATCAGGGGGGGGGGGGGGTCAAAATATTTTAGAGGGAGCTGAACCGCCCATAGCTCCTCCTTAGCTACTATAACATAACTATATATACAATTAATATATAACTATATATACAATCAATATAACTAACGAATCATAACAATAATTTATATATAACTATATATACAATTAGTAACAGTTAAATAATTATTTAACTGTTAACTTTTGTTACATCCAGCCGAATTTATCCTATCGCACCTAAAGAACCAAATGAGCCACTTTAAAAAATTTGGAGAAGGCGGAAAAAAATGTATGATCGTTGATCGGCCGGGTAATTGGACAATCCCGTTAAGCGTCGTCCGGATGTTCGATGCTCTACTCTGCTTTCTAAAATGTAAAATGTATTTAATTAAGATGATAAATATTTATTTTTCCTTTCAACAGTTTGATTTCGCAAATTATTTACAGAATTTTATTTTCTTTCCTCATCGTCGATGTGGTGACTGAGCTATTTAAAAGGGTTGTTACGTAATTTCTCATTCCGAAGCTCCATTGGATTATTATAAACAACAGGAGTGATTAAACAACGAATACTATTTTTTTCCATAATCGTGCCGGACTATCCGGTATTCCGGTTCAAAGGATGTTTACTGAATTCTTAAAACTTACATTTTTTTAGCGCGCATCTTTTTAATTTCTATTTTTATCGTGATTTCCAGAAATCCGAATTGTTTTCTAATCCGAACAAGCACCGGCAGGGCTGTAGCTAAGGGGGTGCTATCGGCGGTTCAATCCCCCCTCCCCCTAAAACATTTTGAGTCTCCCCTGGAGAATATTCCAAGATCACTAAATGAACTTATGTTCCGGAAATCCAAATGAATTTCTGTTGAGAAATCTAATTTAGTTTTGAGGCCCTTTCATAGTTTTGCAGAAAGACAAAATTATAAGTAAAATAAGTGTTTCAACACTTTCTCATCCTATTTGCACATATGAAACTAACATGATAATTAATAATGTACTAGTTATACATTTGAATTTTTCATAACATAGTCTTTTCTCCGCATAAATTGAAGTTATTACAACAGTTTAATAAGGAACATAGTACCTACAGTGCAAATATGAGTTAATGTATCTTTTTGCGTCATAGAGAAAGAGAGAGAAAATGAGCCCCCCTTCCCCCTATTATTCACTTCTAGCTACGGAACTGGGTTCTAATGTATATCAAATTAATTTACATTTTTAAAATGATCAAATTACTTATAATTTTTTGCATCTCATTAAAAATAACGACTAGCTTGAAATGAATTCACAAAAATTATCATCCTAACAATATTAACAAAAAAAATACCGTATCAAGAATAAAACTGACTTTTAAAAAACTCAATCTTCCTTGAAGAATTAAATAAATTAACGTTACGAATGTTACATAGAATCTCAATTACACCTGGCAAAAAAATTAGATTTAAAATAAGCATTTATTGCGCCATATTATGTAAAGATTACAAAAGTCAAATTATGTATAAAGTTTGAATATAGAAAATAAGGATATCATTAACACATAAATTTTTATATCATATTAGCCATAATAAAATCCCACTTTAAATAATATTTAAAAGAAAGTAACTATGAAAAATAGAAAAATATTTCAAAATCAACTTGTATAGATTTTTTTTTTTTTTTTTTTTCAAAATCATTTATTATGACATAGTATAAAATGCTCTTTATCAAAATAGTTTATTATGTATTTCTAATAAAAATAATTGCACTTTCATCAGCTAGAATAATTTAAATTTAATACAAGTTTTTGATCCAAAACTGATTAAAAAAGGAAACACACAAAAAGAAACTGCACATGAAATTTTTGCTTAAATTAGGAATTATGATATGATCAAATATTTAGAGGATATTAGTGATATTTATAAAAAACACAACTATCAACAGTGAAATAAATATGATATAGTATAAAATACTCTTTATCAAAATAGTTTATTATATATTCCTAATAAAAATAATTGCACTTTCAGCTGCTTGAATAATTTAAATTTAATACTCGTTTTCCATCCAAAAGTGATTAAGAAAAATGAAACACAAAAAGAAACTGCACATGAAATTCTTGCTTAAATTAGAAATTATGATACGATGAAATATTCACAGGATATTTACAAAAAACACAACTATCAACAGTGAAATAAATATGATATAGTATAAAATACTCTTTATCAAAATAGTTTATTATATATTCCTAATAAAAATAATTGCACTTTCAGCTGCTTGAATAATTTAAATTTAATACTCGTTTTCGATTCAAAAGTTTCGATCATAACCATTTCTCTTCGTGACAGCAGGGCGTAGCTAAGGAGGAGCTATGGGCGGTTCAGCCCCCTCTAAAATATTTTGACCCCCCCCCCCCCTGATAAACATTCCAAAGTCACTAAATGAATTTTTGTTCCAATAAATTCAAATGAAATTTTGCTCAAAAATCTAATTTAGTTTGGAGATCCTTTCACAGTTTTGCAAAATTATTAAATTGTTTCTAAAATAAGTGTTTCAACACTCCCTAATCCAATTTGTACATATGAAGCTAACATAATGTTGAGTTTGGCACCAGCTATACACTCAACATTTTCATCATCATATACTTTTCTTAGAATAAAATTAAATTATTACGACAGTTTGATAATAAACATAGTCCTACAATGTGAATATGCACTAATTTATTTATTTATTTATGCCTAAGTGGGACAAGATCACCAGATCGCTAGGATCCGGTGTAGACCCTATTTGTCCCACCCGGAATGTTCCCCGGCATGTGGGGATTCATTACAATAACTTCAACAAAAAAAAAAAAAAAACATAAAATACATAATATACAGGCTGTATACAACATCAACACAGTGGTATGCGCGCCGGAGACCTGCTCCATCGCGACAAGTGGCGCTACGACTGCCAAAAGCTCAACAAAGGCTCTAACGCGACAGCGGGCAGTCTTAGGAGAGAACGGTTAAGTGGTAAGATTGGCCAGGTCCATAAGGAAGTGATAAATTTGTGCCAATTGACGGAGTAGTTTTGGGCGGGTTAAGATATTTGTGAGCCAGGTATCTGGGCGGGAATAAGGGTTCTTAAGGTGCCAGGCCTCTGTGAGTGTGCAGAAGAAATAGTAGTGGTCTGGAGACCCTATGGCCCCACACTCACAGAGGTCCGTATCTGAGCGTTTAAAATAATTTAGGTATGTTCTGAATGGACCATGGCCGGAGAGGAATGCTGATGTGGGAGGGGAGAAAGCTAAGAGATTGTATGAGACTTTTGGGATAAGGGAATAGGTGTGCCTGCCTTTGCTTGAGGCATCCCAGTAGAGTTGCCAGTCAGAAAGAATGTTTCTTTTGAGGAAGTGGCGAACATGAGACGGGGGAACAGGAAGGGGGATATCTATGTTTGGACGTGAGGTGGCCTCCTTGGCCAGTGCGTCAGCTAGCTCATTGCCAGCTATGCCGATGTGAGCGGTGACATGGCCGAGAGAGACCCTATGGACGAGAGTTTTTAAGATAACTTTTATCTTAAGCACTAAAGGGTGTTTAGTTCTATGGGCGAATATTTCTTGTAGGCTTGAAAGGCTGTCACTATAAAGGTGAAAAAAAGTAGTATGAGGATAGAGAACAATCCATTCCAAAGCCCGCAGGATTGCGAAGAGTTCTGCTTGGAACACCGAATTGTTATCTCCAATCCTGCAAGCCCACTGATGAATAACAACACTGTCTTTGAAAACACAGAAGGATGATGCTACTCCCGTCTCCGTGTGTGAACCATCGGTGAAAATGGCTGGATTTTTCGAGGGGCTGTAAGAATGCTTATTAACATTAACTTGAAGATAGGATGTCTCATCCGCCGGATGCATAGTCCAGCTGTGGACTTTTCTTTGTAAGAGCAAGTTAGGGAAAAGTGCTGACTGTGTTGGTTCGTGTTCTAAGTGTAGTATTCTGTTTTTCTGAAATTCGTAAGCGAGTGTTAAGTGTATGGGTGGAATGCCAGTAAGTACTGTAAGTGCATCTGTTGAGATAGTTCTATAACCTCTAACCATTTGCAGAAGGAATATGCGCTGGATAGAGGCAAGTTTTTGCTTAGCCACTTTGGTTAGCGAACCTCCCCAAACGCCCACACAGTAAAAGATGATGCGTTCAATGATTATGTGGTACCATGTTTTTAACATATTGGGCTTGATGCCCCATGTTTTTGATGTTAATTTACAGGAATTATGGTAGTAATTTAAAAGTTTAATTTTTAGTGCTTTGATATGTGGAATCCAGCTCTGATGTTTATCAATAATTACACCTAATAATTTAAGAGTATGAACGTGGTGGACGCTAACCCCATTGACTCGCATCACGGGCTTGCGTTTGAGTTCTCTTGGTTTAATGAAGGTTAAAGCTTGGGATTTTCCGGGTGAAAGCTGGAGATGAAGGCGAGCCAACAACTGGCAAAAAGCAGGGAGAGCTCTTGCCGCTTGCAGTTCGAGATCCAGACGACGACGGCCCGAAAAAACAAAGTTGAAGTCATCTGCGAAGGAGTAAAGATTGAAGCCTAATTTCTCCAATTCTTTATATGCACTAATATCTTTCTGCGTCAGAAAGAGAGAAAACAATTATGAACCTCCCGTACACTCTCTTAAGCCCCCCTATCGTTCACTTCTAGCTATGGCCTTGCGTGACAGGTGTCATAAAATTAAAAAGTGTAAAAAACGCAAACTTTATTAAATACATTTGTCACTTATTTTGAAACTTTAAAAGTTTAATTTTAACAATTAAATAACATAAAATAAAATTGCACATATATTTTGGCAAAGGGGATCTGGAAAACATATGTGAAAAAAAATGTATCTAACAGTACTGCATAACCCTTTCTGTATTCGAAGAATGAAGCAATATGCTATTTTGAGAATGTATGTCTTTTTCACACAAAAAATCTCAATATGTTTATATAATATATATTTTACAAAGAAAAAAAAAGAGAGAGAGAGAGAAAGAGAAGAAACAAACGACCATGGTACTAATAAATTTGGCGCCCCTTTAATTTTCTGCGCCCAGGGCGACTGCCCCCTTCGCCCCTCGTTTCGCACGGCTCTGCGTAAATAGGAGCTGATTTACGTGGGACACCTGGCAACATTAATAACATGTTAATGAAATATGTTTTAAAGAATACTTTTTTTAAATGATCTGCAATCATCATCTTAAATTAAAAGAAAAAATAATATAATATATACCTGAAGTATGATTTTCTTCGTTATTACAATTAGCACAACATCTCGTTAACCATGCTGTCCAAAATCTGGTCCTTTAAAATCAATTAATGAAAAGAATTGCACCATCGAATGACGGACAACATATATAAAATAAAGAAATACTAAATAGATGACGCAGCAACATTGAGAAAATGCTTTGGTTTATGTTTGGCGCCATCTGCCCTTTGTGAATTCTGCTGATTTCAGTATGACTTTATTTTTGAAAAGAAAAAAAAAAAAAAAAAAAAAGAATGGATTTGGTTGTTACTGTAGTTTATGTCTTAGTGTCGATTTAATTCATGTTTTACAATGACGTTTGTGAAGGCTTCTGCTATTACTAGGTTGTAATTACATAAAATGCACTCTCTCTCTCTCTCTCTCTCTCTCTCTCTCTATATATATATATATATATATATATATATATATATATATATATATTATAGTTTAGACAAAATAATAATGGATTATATGTTCAATATATATGCCAGGCAAATGCCGCCCTTTTAGCGTGCGCCCTGAGGCGACCGCCTCACTTGCCTCACGTCTGGCGCCGGCCCTGCGACTGGCCAAACTGCTGCCTATCTACAATTTGGTCAAAAACTAAGAACAATCGATGATGTGGTAAATGATTTCAAAGCTGTTGTTGAAAATGACAATTTTGTTCCGGAAATAACCCCATATCTTAAACGACTTGCAAATATTTCGAAAAGTGTGAAAGAGCATGTTGAAATGAAACAAGATCAGTGAAAGAAATATTATGATAAAAATCGTAGACAAGTATATTTCAAGCCTGGTGAAAAAGTATGGGTTAACCTACACCCAGTGAACAAGGTAAGTAAAAATAAAACAGCAAAATTTATGCCTAAAAGAGATAGGCCATACATAGTTTCGACTCAAAAGTCACTAGTGACATATGACATTGCTAGTCTGGAAAATCCTATTGAATGAATTGGATCTTATAGCCTAAGAGCCAGTGAAAAGCTACCTATATGTATTTGACCAGACCTGAGATTTTGTACATTGAGGCCCCTATACCTACTACACATGAGATGGGGGGGTCACTAAGCCCAAAGTGGTGGACGTGGCTACTGCGCAGGTAACATAGGTATCAATTTTTGGCAAATTTTAAATCCATTTGACTACGTCTGCAGTTTTGAAATTTTAAAATATGTTATTAGTATTATCGGAAAATAACAATGGCAGACCATTATCGCGCGGTTAACATTGTGGCAGACAGTTTTGAAAGTGCTGAAAAAGATAAAATTTCGAAAGTAATTGACCAGGTCTGCCATTAATATATTTTGTTTATTAGGGTCTTAAAAGCTTATATTGATCACGGCAGACGTCTTCATTGAGTACACACATCAGCAGACAACAAAATCTTAGCTACTACCCGGTCAGATGTATATGTATTAAGTTCCCAGTTTTGTATCTATATGATTTACTTTATCTTTGTATTTATAAAAATTAATATTTAATTTTGTAAACTATGTACCAAAATTTATAAGTTTGCTAATAAAAAAATAATATATAGCAAAATAATCTTAAATATTAAGATATATTGCAGAAAACAAATAATCATTCATACATTGATTTTACTTTAATTAAGACAAATTTATTTATTTAAGACAAATAAAAAAAAAATGAATCATGTGTATTACAAAATATTTTTCTTTTCACGAATTTTAATCGTCACTCATCGTCATCATCGAAGTCATATCTGCCGTTGTGTGAATCGTCTGCATCATCCATTGAATCGGATTCTATAAAAATCAAAATAAATTATAAAATAAAAGTAATTCGTAAACTGATCCGAACATATTCGATAAAAAATTTATCATAATAAACTTACCAGGAACATTGGTGATTAAGTCACTCACAGAAGTTGGGAGTTGATCTCCTTCGAACCATTTGAATACAAATTTGTCATCTTGCTCAATCCAACCATACTCTAATGGGTCCAATGTGGTAGGTTGCTTTTTGTGTGCATTTTTCCAAACATTTGAAATATAATGTGCTCTTAGAAGTTGCTGGTAAAGCTCAGTCTTACACGGTGGTATTGAGCTTGCATCAAAATTCAATATTTTTTTGCTAAAGTTTTCATTGACGTCGGAAGGTTTATAATTGCTGACGAAAAGTTGGTATCTTCCATCATCAACGTCAATTGAATTTTTTGCGTTATAGAGCTGGCAGGTAAACTTCTGAATACTGTTAAATACCTCTTTTAACTGATCCTCTCTCAAATTTTCTTCTCCAAGAGTAGCAAATGCTTGTTGAAATTCAATATTTTTTTTCAGCAAGCTAAAAGGTCTTTTCTTCCCTTTATTAAAGAAAGCTGGATTGAAATCACATCCTGTATACGCATGGAAACCGATTAAGCTTTTGGCTAACAACTCACTAAGCTCATTATAAATTTTTGTGACGTCAATATACCTTTCGTTATTTCCTGTTCCATTGATCATCCAAATATTAGAATGAGAATTTTGTAATTGTGTCATATTACCAATCATTATAATCAAAATATCGGTATCAGAGGCTCTGATAACAATATTCGACTGTTCAACGATACTGCAAGCATGATAGATTATCTTCGTATCAGCTTCTTCATGTGAAATACAACATAAATTTTCAACAACACTTGACTGAATCTTGTCATCAACAACTTGATATGATTGACAATTCCGAAAATTTAAAAAAATCTGTCGATTGCCCAAAAATGATCTCATTTCCGCACTAGACCAATGTTTTGTAAAAAAATCTACCAGAGCTTCCTTAAATTTAGTATTCTTCAATTCTTTTGCAAAATCCGACGGTCGCACCTGTTCAGGGCCCGAAATTGTGTAATCAATCAACGATCCTTCATGTCGTAGACATCTTTCACTATCTTTAATTGATGGAACAAAATATTGGTCAAAGATTACGTCAATTCTTCGGGCGGAATATTTTGATAGCATTTGCAGAAATTTCTTAGAAATACTCCCGAATGTTTTCGGAACTTCTTTCATAGAACGGAGAATGAAAAATCCATCAATTAAGAGTACATCTGTATTACTTGGAGCTTCTTGATCAATATTTGTTTCAAGGCATTTTACAAGTACAGATTTGTCAGTTTTACAGAAACCCCCATCTAGATGACACAGAGCAAGAGGTACAGGAGATATTGGATACGTTAAAATTTTGAGAACATCAATTTGATGGTCCATCGAAATTCCCAACAGACGACCGAATAAATCTCGCTGTAACTTTATCTCTTGCTGCTTACCTCCAATTTTTACAGATTTTTTCTTGACAAGTAGACTTGAAAAGTTTTGTATGGGTATCTTTTTTATGGCTTTTTCAAATCTTTTCGGATCAGATGCACATTCCGATATAAAAGTTGTTCGTAGCTCTTCACCAATTGATTGAATATTTAACAGAAACTCTTCCACTTTAGATGATGCAGCTTTCCCGGAACCTATGTTAAACAACTGATCAGGTGGTAAATCTAAGCTGAAGGGATTCACATATTGATCAAACGAGTTGATAAACTTTTCAAGTTGTTCACAACTTTTCTTAATATTATGTGGCTGCAACTCTGCTGTAATATCTTGCTTTTTGGTAATTCCTAACTCATCCAGCACGTGTGTAATTATACTTGAGCGGATGTCGTGACTTCTTGCCCACCGTTGGCGAGCTGAAATCGAATGAGACAGATGTGTAATACCAGAAAGTGTTCTCGCAGCATCTGCATTAATGGTCTGCTCTAATGTAAGATCAATAGGCTGCCTTGAGAACGGCTTACTGGTACGCTTGATTCCAAAAAAGCCTTTTTCGAAGTCCAGCTCTAATCCAGGATGAGTAGTGGGAACTTTCATTAAATTGTAATGGTATTGGACAGTCCATTTTGCATAATTTTGATGGTTAAAGACAAAAAATAAATTTGTTATTTTCGGTAAAATGTCAAGATACAATTGGAAGTCACCAATACGAATGCTCCTGCTCAGTTGTAAATAATAATAAACGAGCTTGACGTAGATCATATAAAATTGGGCTGTCTTACCATGTTCACCATTTAATGTTTGTTGCTCGTAAATAGCGTAATCATTACACAGTTCTTTCAAGCTTTCATCGTGAATAAAAAATGAAAGTGTCTGACAACTCTGTAATCGTCCAATCTCGTCTACGATATCTTCAGAAATTCGAATATTTTTATGTGTTAGAAAAGATCTAAAATGCATTATTTGTAGCCCTAAAGCCATTATTGGGTGTAATCTTTTACAGCGATTGAAATGTTTGCAATCCATGAAACTTGAAACGGATCCACTAGCAAGCATTTCACTTTCAACCATGATGGTTGATAAACCACAATCATTAATAAATTTTCCGATCGCTTTAAAGTACGACATCATTATGTGAAAAGCACCCAAATGTATAAATAGTTTCTGGAAGGTCTTACCTTCTGTAGCTTGGATTTGCAGTGCAATCTTAGCAATAGCTAAATCGTAAGTCACTTGCATGTACTCTTGATTTAGCTCTTCCAAAGCTAACATACATTGCTGCATAGTTGCCAAAACTACTGCATTGCTTGTTGGTGAGTGATTAATCGGAGTCAAATAAGAAATTATTTGTTGTGGACTGTTATCTGTCATAATTCGGCTGTTAAAACCAGTCCACATAGGGGTATTTATTAATCCCAAAGCATGACTAAGCATCCAAATATTGTCAATCCGATTATAAAGACTTTTATTCACGATTATATTAACCTCTTCTTCACTTTCAGTTTGAATATTACTAGTTTTTTTTAGTTTTTTAGCATACTGTGGTAACTCAAACTCTATTTTTTCAAAAGATCGTCTTTTACGTTCATCATGTTTACTACCTTCAGTTTCTTCTTCTTTTTCTTCTTCTTCGACATCGTCGTCTTCGAGATTGTGGTGAATATTTTGATACATTATTCCAACTGTATCATGGAGAGTGTCTTTTCCAGTCTTGGTATCAACAAATCGGTCATAATTGTCAAATGCCATGCCTGCCACAAGATTTTCATCTTTATTAATTACCTCTGGACATATTTCGGTACGTGAAACTGATGAAAACGTTGCTTCTGTTTCTAGTTCCTCGACTGCCGTGTAACTTATACAATGACCGTAACGATTTATTATATCGATAACCTTACGACTGCTTGTAATACTTTTTAATGTCATGCCTAAGCAGATGTGTTTAGAGGTCTTAATGTTGCCATTGTGGGTCATATATATAAGGTCCTGTGACAGAGATTTTACGTGACGTTGAAAACTGTCGCAATTCCGCCGTTTACGATTGTAACCTCCAATAACTGATGTAAAAAAATCGGAAACCATGGATGGTGTTGAACATTCCCCTTTTATTAGCCGTTGACTAGTTAAATTATCAGGTAATTTTTTCCTTTTTATGCCCAAAATTTCCTTTCGTAAAATGGCAGCGGCTTCTCGCAAAGTATCTTGGTCTTTCAAGTGCGCAAATAAAGAGTCATCAATACTTGAAATGCCTTTAGGAGCAACAACTTTTTTTTTGTTTGAAATAAAAATTTGAATTTTACCTTTAAAATTCTCGTGGATTTTTTCTTCTAAATAATGTGGCGTAAATATAGTTGTTGCGTCAGAGCCTTCACTTAATTCCTTAAACATTTCAAGATACTCTTTGTGTAAATAACTCAGAAAATAACAACGACCTCGATTTATGACATCCTTTTCAATTAAATAACATATTTCTTTATAAACAGTTTCATGTATTTCTCGAGAGGTGTGCCATGAAGTACGGGCAGAACTTTTAACTAGTGATCTTTTCTGATTTCTGAAATTTTGCCGACAAACATCATGATAGTATACTTCATGAGAAGTAACACTTTGCAGTTTGGTCAAAGTTTCACTGTAAATTTTAGTATCTGGCTTAAAGCTTAAAAAAATACTCTTTTCAAATTCATCCTTCTTTGAATTGCGTAATGACTCATTCCTAGACCGATATTGTTTTCTTTTCTTGTTACAAAAAAAACAGACATTTACATTTGGTGAACTTACAATATCAGAAGTCTGAACAATCAATGGTTCTTCTAAATTTTTAAATTGTTGTTCAATTGCAGACGAAGACGTACTGGGCTGTGATAGAACTTTCTTTTCAACATCCATCGAGAAAAAATGTCTTTTCAATGCTGTAAATGTCTTGTAACAACTACTGTGATATGCTGAATCAAAACTTTCGTCCGGTAAAACAATGTCTTTATATTTCAATTTATGAAATTTTCGTAACCTTAAAATCTTTTGACATCTTGATAAAGTTTCTTCCGAAAATATAAGTAATTTTTCAGTTTTTACCGTGTCACAAAAAACACACTTCAATTCTTTTTTTTCACTTGACATAATCTCAGATATAATAAATGAATATAGACAAATCAGCAAAAAAAGAAAGCAACATTACTGTCTGTTTTCGAACTTTGCACCTTTCACTCTAGGACGATTCTACTATAAAAAGGGGTGTAAGGCTAAAATTGCTAATACACTGCAAAAAATTTTACCCTTTTGCTGCATCATCATTCCACCGCTTTTATAGAAAACGATTACTTTAGCCTATCATGAAGAAATTCTCATGGGTCAAAAGAGAGATATTCTATAAAAGCGGTGGAGTGACGACGCAGCAAATGGGTCAAGATTTTACTAAATTTACGAAACACGAGGCATCTGTATGAAGGTCCACAAACATAATGAAAATTTCTGGCAAAAAACGTTAGGGTGATGACATAATAGAGCCCTTTCAGGCATAAAAACCTCAGTTATTTGAATGCTCGTAACTATAATAGAGAATACTATATGCTAGAATGAGTACAATACTAATCTATACATTTTAAAAATACGACCCTTTTGCTGCATCGCCACTCCACGGCTTTTGTAGGATATGTCCCTTTTGACAATGAGAACGCTCCATAATAGGTTGAAGTAATACTTTTCTATAAAAGTAATGGAGTGACGATGCAGCAAAAGGGTAATATTTATTACAGTGTAGGGGAAAAATGAAAGATAGCTATAGATAGTCTATGCGTACATCTGACTGTGTTGTAGCTAAGATTTGGTTGTTTGCTGAAGTGTGTACTTAATGAAGACGTCTGCCGTGATCAATATAAGCTTTTAAGACCCTAATAAACAAAATACATTAATGGCAGACCTGGTCAATTACTTTCAAAATCTTATCTTTTCCAGCACTTTCAAAGCTATCTGCCACAATGTTAACCGCGCGATAATGGTCTGCCATTGTTTTTTTCTGATAATACTAATAACATATTTTAAAATTTCAAAACTGCAGACGTAGTCAAATGCATTTAAAATTTGCCAAAAATTCATACCTATGTTACCTGCGCAGTAGCCACGTCCACCACTTTGGGCTTAGTGACCCCCCATCTCATGTATGGTAGGTATAGGGGGATCAATGTACAAAATCTCAGGTCTGGTCAAATACATATAGGTAGCTTTTCACTGGCTCTTAGGCTATTATCACGTTTCTGCCTTGTTGCCTTTACAAGAATCTGAAACTATTCCAGTTGCACCCTTGAGAAAAAGAGGAAAACCCAAAAAGCATCCTGTTTCCTCTCGGAGACATAGATCGGAAACAGAGGGGGAGGATGTAACACGCGCATTCCAAAGAAAGAAAAAAGAAAAGAAAAATAGACTGCCAGTCGTCACGCGACCTGAGCTCTGCTAACTTAAAAATGTAGTTGTAATATTTTTCGTCTTAAAAAAAATCTGGCAACACTATTTTTCTATAAAAAAAAAAAATAAAATAAACATTCTATTCTTAGTGATGTTCGAAAATTCTGAAAGTTGGTTGTGAACTGTGAGTTCATGTCTTGTGTTGGTGGCGTACGCCAGGAGAATTATGTAAAAAAAAAAAAAAAGCTTTATTTGTAAATAGTGTATGTATGTTAGTGCTCTAAATGTAAGTGCTGTCTTTCAAGAAATAAAAAGCATTTAAGGAAGACTGTAGACCCGCGATATCCATATTAATATAAGTGATGCTCTTGTTTCTTTTTGTAAATTTGTAAGATGAATTCTTACACATTTAATTAATTTATAATCATAAAAGTCTATTTTTTGCTACATCACTTTAGGGGTAACTATAATGTCTGGTATGTTTTTTCTTTTTCTATCCATTATAAAAATGTTATTATAATACAAATGCAATTCTGTAAAATCATTCTAAGTGAGATCTATAGTAAATTATGTAATATGTCAACTGTAAAACAAGAATTTTTAATTTTAACAAATTAAAGTTAATGAAAAGATAAATATTTGGTTAATATATACATAAAGTATAAAAAAATAAATAAAATAAAATAAACTACCAAATAAAAAAGTTTGGGAGTAAATAAGAATATGTTAATAAGTAAAATCACCCATGTTGTAGAGGTACACAAAGAATTAAAAACAAGATTTATTTTGTAATTTCATCAGAAGATGTAAACAGTTGACCATCACATTAATATTGTTTATTTATATATCATATAAATACTTTTTAGTGTAATCATTTAAGTACTTTAGTAATCACTTCAAATTATGCAAGTAAAAATGTAATATTACATTGGGGAATCTTCTGATACAGGAAGTTGGTGGTAAATTTAGTTTTCTACGTATATTTAAAGTTTCTTTATCTTTAATATTAATTTGAAATAATTCCAAGATATTTGAATTGTTTATTAATGTTAAGTTCATTAATTACTATTCATGCAATGTTATTTATACTATAGTTTCAAAAGATTACAAACTATGTTTCATTTGGTAGAAGCAGGGAATTCTGGTGAGTATTCATATAACATCGATCAAAAAGGACAAAGTAAACTGTTAGATCTGTTGAGACACTTTGATGGAAACAGAGAATTCTGAAAAGGCAAGGTACACCATTGCATCACTTGAAAGGCATTTACTGGACTTTTCTTTGTAACACTAAGCGATGTTCCATACAAAATTTCTGAAGTCTGATAATTGCATCTCACAATTAAGGAACATTTTTTTACACACTGTGATGGTTTTATTACTTTATTTATTTGTGGTAATTAGCAATTATTATTCTTTTGTAATGTCGAATGGAGATATTCATCTAAGATTTTACATATCTGATGATTGAATTTAACCTCAACTAAAGTCTGCAAAAATGTATCTGTTATAATTAATCAAAGTTCATGCTTAAGTTAGTATTCATAACAAGGGGATGGACAGATAAAATTTCATTCTATTCATGGAAAATAAATAGAACCAAAAAAAAAAAAGATGTCTCGCTGACCAATGGTATTCTGATGACACTCTCAAAAATACAGAGAAAAGTATGAACAAAAGTCCCACTCACTTTGCATGCCCTCACTACTATATCATTTTTTAAAAACTGATTGCTTTTCTATATGGGAAAATTCCAGATTTTAGAATTTTGTGGATTTCTGATCATTATTTTGTTTACTTTTTTTAACAGTAATTTGACTGTAGTTAAGCACTAGAAATTATAATAAATGCTTACAATAAAGTAAATTATTAAAAAAATTAAGTGTAAAATAATTTAATAATTAATTAATTATTGCATAAAAATAATTATGTAAGATAATAAAAATTTAGCTTCAAAAGCAAAATTAAACTTTTTATGATCTTTATTTTTTGTATTTTTGTCAAACTAACATTTTTTTTTTTTTTTTTTTTTTTTTTTTTTTTTTTTTTTTTCTATAGGAAATACAGGAATAAGCCATACTAGGCAGAATTAAGTATAAAATCATGAAAAAATACAAATCATTATAAGTTAAAATTGAAAAAAAAAAATGTAAAAAAGCAAATGTAAACAGTATGACTTCAACAGTTACAAGTATTGTGTGAAAGCTACTGTTGCTGTTACACCATATTTTTATCTTAAAAGGAAAGGGTCAACTTTGATAATTATAGATTTTGATTATATTAATATATGTGTTTTAAGGCAGAAGCCCCTTTAGCCTCAGATTCAATGGATTTTATACAGCACTCCTTAATTCTTGAGAAACAGGGAGGGGGGGGGGATTGTTTAACAATACAACATGACTTAAATACTAACTTTGGAAAGAAAGGTCATGGTTGGTCATAGCTTAGTTAATAAAGTGTGTCATTACTGGCCTATGGTACCGGGATCAATACCTGGTCGTGCTGCATTTGTTTTTCGCATTTTTTTCCCCATTATTTATAATTTAGGAGTCTCAAATAAAAATCTTAAAATTGCACCTTAATTACAATTTCAACATATTTAAACCAGGGTTGGCATTTTTGCCGGCAAAAAGGTATTTTTGCCAGGACAGTGGCAAAAACTGGAAAAAACAGGGAAAAAATGGAAAAAACCTATTTGTCTTTAATGTGTAATAAAATCTGCATGCTAATAAGAATAATAATGGTATAAACAATTAAATTTAACAGTGTACTATTTGATATTTTAATTTAATTTGCTAATTAATTAATATTAAATAATTTAAATCTTTAAAAAATAGGTGGGATTCACTCTTACTTAAGAATTTAAGAACAAAATAAAAAATTACGTACCTAATTTTTTTTTTCTCTAGTCAGGGATATGTTTAAGAAAATTTTAGGTCCTTTAAAGGACCCTTCATAAAATAATTTATTTAAAAATAGGATCCTTTACAAAATTCTTTAACCTGAAACAGGACCCTTCATAAAATTATTTGTCTCTGAAATAGACGTTTCACCTTCAAATTGAACTTTTCACAAATTTAATCATTTAAAAATAAAATCTGCCCTGTTAATAAACAATTGAACTCACCAAAAAATATTTTACTTAGTTTCTTTATATGTGAAGGTTAAAACCTGAAAACACTAATAATTTAAAATTCACAAAACTATGTCTAAAATTTTCACAAAGACAAGAACAACTTCCCAATTTAACAAAAGCAGGACCTTGTGAGAAAAGTCTAGACAGACCCATGTAAGTAAAGTATTTTATCAGTCATTAATATGTATATATTTTTTTAACTATCAAAAGATTTTATACAATTTTGTTATTTTTGTTTTATGGCATGAGACTTAAGGAATGTAAATATCTAAGTCTTTGGTGCTATTTTATAGCTATTTATCTGATGAAACTAGTTTATTAAAGATAAAATAAGTAAATTAAATTGAAAATCATGCATTGAAAAAACTGTTATGGCTTATTAGGAAACTAGATTTTTTTTCTGTCACTTTTACTCTCCAAGAAAGGAACAAAATGTTAAATTATTTAGATTTACTTTCAGTAAGTAGCCTGTTGTCTCTTTATCTTTTTGTATTATATTCCCCCTTCCCCTACCATAGCAGATGCTTGTCATGTATGGCTAAATCTTTTGAAAAATGAAGAGTTAAAACCACATTTTTCAAAACTAAAAAAGATATTTGAACAAGCGATTTTGCCATGTTATCTTGTAGCATATTTGTTACATCGAAAGTACAGAGATGAACTTCTAAATTATGAACAAAAAGAAAGCTGTAAAGCATGGTTATCTAAAATCAATCCTGATTTTATATCTTATATTATTAATTTTAAGCTCAAAGAAAAACCCTTTCCTAGCTCATATTTTGGTTAAAATTTAAATTAGCATTTTTGATTTTTAAACCATTATTTCTTATCATAGAAGATAATAATAAAAAAAAAAAAAAAAAAAAAAAAAAAAAAAAAAAAAAAAATCAAACTGTTATTGAATAATAAAAACCCAAAGTCAGTTGTAGTGCCATCTATTTATAATAAAATAAAACAATTTCAAGTAAAATAATTAAAAAAAAAAAAGCAGGAAGAAAATAAATGTTAAACAAAAAAAAAAAAAAAAAAAAAGCAGCAAAATTTAAGCAAAATAATTCAATGAGCAAGAATACATTTAATTCTTATGCTTATTTTTAGTATAATTATGTTTATTACATTAAAAAATGAGTAATTTTACTATTGTATTGACTTCCTTTGTTAAAGCAATACACAAATGTTTCTTTAAAATAAAGAATTGACACAGTTGTTCAATATCATTGAATCGAAAAAAAAAAATGTACGAAATACATTTTAAAAATGTTTTTTTTTTTTTAAATTAAGTTTTAGATTTTTTTATGATGTTTTATAGAACTATTTAGTTGCAAATAAAAAAATAAATAGGTTAAAATTAGAATTGATACACAATTTTTAATTGACAATGAGTTTATCAAATTATAATTACGTGTATATTTATGAAATAAAAAAATGATAAAAACAAATGTAGTTCATTCCGGCATCAAACCCGGGACCACAGGACAGCAATTATTATGCTATTCCAACTGAGATACGATCAATCACCTTTTTTTTAAAGTTAGTACAGTCGAACCTCGATCCATCGTTTTTCAAGAGATCTGAGAAAAAAACGATGGATGCAGGAAAACGATGAATGTGGATTAACTTAAAAACACAATGTTTATGCATTACTAATGTATGCAATGTATAAAGTATACTAACAAATACTGGATACTAATATATGAAATACTAATTTATTGCTTACTAAACTGTAAAATAAATAAATCGAAATTATAAAAAATTGCTATTTATTTTTAATAATCAATAATTTTGTTTAGTTTTTCGTTAATTTTTTTTAAAATCAAAAAATAAATTTTTAAGATATACAACATTTTTCTGGCTATTTTGAGTAATTTCATATCCATGCATAAAAGTTCATAGTTTCAAATGCCAGAATTGCAACATATAGACTTGGCACTGGTGGCTCAACTTCATCAGCATGAGCGTTATTCTCTTCTTCTTCGCCGTCATTTTCATTTTTTGCATTATCACACATTTCTTCTATGTTTAAGACACCACATGTCACAACTTCTTGATCAATGGAAACATAATTGTATGTTCTGCTATATACAACCACTCTTTATCTGCATTATTGTTGCCATAATAAACACAAATACTACAAATAAGTTATTTTAGGATAAAAGAAATAATTCCAGTTTGTATGTCATATGGATTCGCATGACATTCAGTTCCAATTCGGTGACGAGAAAATTTTTACAACTATGAGTGCGGGAAAATGACTTTTTGAAGAACGATGCTTGCGGGTTTCGTTAACATTATTTAAGTATACTTTGTGCAGGGACTGCAGAAATAAAACGATTAATGCGGGAAAATGATGGATGCAGAGACGATAAATCAGTGTTTCACTGTATTTAAATTGTGTCATAATATTAGAACCCCCTATTTTTCAAAAACTAAAGAGAGTTGTATAAAATGCATTGAATCTGAGGCTAAGGGATCTATGCCCTACAACATATATTAAAATAATCAAAATCTGTGATCAGGGTTGGTATAAAAATAAGTTTTTTTGAAAAAACAACAAAAAACAAGGTTTTTTTGGTTTAAACCAGGTTTTTTTGATTTAAACCGGGTTTTTTTCCCATCATTACTTAAAAAGCATTTCCAAGAAAAAAACATTGAGTTTTAGAAAGTCATGACTTCTTTTTGTAATTAATGTTAAACATTCACAGTGGTACTTAATTTTTTGATATAATTAAATAATTAAAGCATATAAAAATTATAATTAAATTACCTATAAGTTAGCTTTCTTTAGGGAAATATTTATTGTTTGAAAAATGTTGAACTACTAATTTATTAGTATACTCATATAAGCCTTTAGATAATAATTAAAGAAATAATTATTATGCAGGTTGATAATGTAGAACATAATGAGGGGTAAACAAACATATTTCACTAAATCAACAAAAAATAAGCAGAAATAGAAAACATTTTCCTATGCTTAGTTTAGAAATTATTTACTGTATCAATAATATCAAACATCAACAAATGATTATTAATCTTTTACTATATATATATTTATTTAAAAAAAAAAAAACATCAATATGCATTTTTTTAATGCTAAAATAAATCACATGTGTATTGACATACTTGATTTATCAATGAGTGTAATATTTATACATATTGAGACATATGCTTTGAAAAATTACTATTTTTTTCTTTTTTTTAAATACAAACTTTATTTTTCCTAGTTAAATATATTTAGGTAAACAATTTCTTTATAAAAAACAATTCTATTTATTTAATTTTAATTATAAGCTTTAAATAAAAAGGCAAGTTTTGAGGCCTTTTCTAATCCCAATTTATTTCTTATTTTTGTCTATACCAGTCCAAATGTTGAAAATATTCTTTCAACACTTGCTGAATAGGCTTTTGCTGTTATAAGTTATACAATAGGGTGGGCCGAAAAAAAACTTTTTTTCGATTATGGCGGGTGCGGAAAAGTGGCCACGGGTGGCACTCAGTTCATACAAAAAATTTGAGATTTTTTGGACATTTCCTTATCCTGCCGCAAACGGCTTGAAATTTGCAAAAATGTTCATTTTTGAACTTTTTTCGAAAAAAATTAAAAAATGTTAAGTTAAATTTATTTTGGTGGTATTTACTTGAAAAGGCATATTTAATGTACCAAATGTTTAAATAATATCTGATCATGCATTATTTAATATTTATGTGTATTATAACTTAGTCTATTTTTATAGCTTTTTCGCATATAATAGGCAAAAGTTGTATTTGTTTGAATCTATCGTTAGTTTCTGTATTATTTATATCCCTTGGTTTTCTTTATATTTTTTCTATGTGCCAAACGTCATATATTTGGGGAAAAGACAGCAGTATACTTGAAAAACAAATCTGGAAGGTGAGAAAGTGGTGAAGCAGGACTCTAAGCGAGTGCAATGACTCATCGTAATACTCAGGGAGTGAAGGACGAAATAGCTGAGAGCCAAAATGCGATAGAGGATTCTTATTATTTATCTTTACTCAGTAACCTGCGACATTTGTTCAATGTTAACGTGAAACCTTTTTGTAGTGATGATCCAGTGCTTTTTGGGTTGTTTAATGTGCCATTATAGTGTTTTGTGTGTTTTATTACAACGAGTTTAAAAATGGCTTGTATGAAGGGCCATGAGAATGCAAAGACACGCACAGGGCCGGATTAAGGGGGGGGCTATGGGGGCTGGAGCCCCGGGCCCCAACAAGCCAGGGGCCCCCAAAAGTGGCTTAAGTTGCACCAAAGTTTTGTTTAAAAAAATTTTTTTTGTATTTTTTAAAGAAAAAACGGGAAAAAAATTATTTCTAAAATAATTAAACTACAATTAAATGACAAGAAAAAAAAAAGTTGTGTTTCAATATCACTCTTTCCCTTTGCAATATTGAAGCTTCGGAAGTCCATTATAACTGTTGCTAACGTTGTTTTTACCCTCTTCTCCGAGACTTAAAGAAGAAAAACACCTTATTCTATTTCTCACTTCTACTTCCTAATCCCAAAGTTTTCCCAAGAAACTGATAACGAGGAGAGGACTAGGACCCCCTGCTGTTGACACTTCCGACCTTGCGAATGACATCGACAAGTATCTTTAAACATTTAGCATTATTTTCGTAAGTGATCACATCGAATTGCAGGGCCGTAGCGACAGCCCCCCATACCCCCATTTGGGGGGGCCGACGAAGCCAGGGGGCCCCCTAATCGATTCTATCGACCTTTTTACCGAAGTTTATTTGTTTTGAAAAAGTAAGAAAATACTTCTTTTAAATGTTTTTATTTTTCAAATTCTTCTTTTCTTATTCAGGGACATGCCAGACAGTTCCCCCAGGTGCCTCTTTTTTAAGCTCCACCCCCCCCCCCCCCCAATAATCAGGATTTTCATTAAAAGGTGTCAAATGCTTAAAATGTGCTAAAAGTGACCGAAATTCATACTTTTTAAACACTTACGATGGGAGTGTGGTTCCCCTTTTCCTCTCTGCTCTCTGCTTCTCCCTCCACATACGCAGACAGGGCCTGACTAGACTAAGGCAGGGGCATGAGGGGCAATTGCCCCGGGCCCCCCGGCTTAAGGGGGCCCCCCAAGGACAGATAAGTTTTCGTTAAAGCAGTGTCAAATGATAAAAAATGGTCAAAAGTGACCAAAATTCTTTTTTTTTTTTTTTTTTTCAATTTTAAGGTTCTCTCTTCTCATACCCACTCTGTTTCTGTACCCAATGCCTCACATTTATCCTCATATTCATATAATCTATAATTTCTTGAAGTTGTCTTTCTTCTGCTTTTATGTATATACATGTGAATAGTACTTGGTACGAAATTTATTTACACATACATACAATAGTTATGAATTTCAGTTTTAGTCACGTGAGTATAATTTACGAACAATTTTAAGATAGAAGGGGGCCCCCCTAAAAGTGTTTGCCCCAGGGCCCCCCACTGTCTAAGTCGGGCCCTGTACGCAGAAAATAAACTATATCATCAAAAAACAAATTATTAAAATTTTATTACAACCAGGGCCCGACTTAGATTGTGGGGGGCCCCTTTCAACCTTTTGGATTTTCTCTTGAATTATACTGAAGTGTCTAAAACTAACTTTATACTAATTGTCTATTCGCATTTGTGTGCAGAATAACTCAAAAAAGATAACTTTAAGAAATTATCAAATACATTTTTTTCTTCTGTTATAGAAACATAAGGCTAAATGTAAATCATTAAATATAAATACAACTCTGATGTAGCTGTTACATCCAGGGGAGGGGGGGGGGGAAGGAGAGATGAGAAAAGAGCAACAATAAACCTAAAAATAAATAAATAAATAAAGAAAAAATTTTGGTCACTTTTGGCCATTTTTTATTTAGCCTTAACAAAAAAATTATATTTGTCCTTGGGGGTCCCCTCGATCGGGGCCCCGGCGTCCGATGCCCTACATGCCCGTGATTTAACCAGGCCCTGATTACAACAACATTGTATCCTATAGCTTTTAAAAGAAATTTTTTATTAAGGGTGTATTTCGATTCAAGCTGCTTAATTTCTGATTTATTTTTACATTCATTTTCGCTCTCGAATGCATCAAACTGGCAAATTGTATTATTCATAAAGTACACAAGGTGCCGTGATTGTCAGTTCTTCGATAAATGGAGAAAATGTTGCAAAAAAAAGTAATAAAAAACGGCATTTTTAACCGATTTTTCCGAAGTGGGAGATTTGGAAACGAAAAAAAGAGTCATACAGAAAAGGTAATTGTTTATAAATCAAATTCTAGTGAATTGAGTGTAAAAAGACATCACACGGCACCTTATACGTCTCTTCAAAAATCCCCTCAGCAAGTTTCATGTTTCTACTTTTAAAAATGCGTCTAAAATTGTATCGGAAAATTTCGAGCTGTTGAAAATGGAAAAGCGTTTTTTCGAATACACCCTTAATGTTTCCTCGTAACATGATAACTTAAAATGGTTAATTATGTCCAATTTTGAGCCTTCTTTTTTAGACATCTTGTAATGTCAACCTTAGGTAAGCAAAGTAAAAATTTGCAAAGAAATGCTTATTTCAATCAATCAATCATTTTTTCTATAATTATCAAATTAATATTTTTAATTAAAGTTGTGACCAATTTTTTGGGATATCTTGTATATAGATGTGAGCCGTATAATGTACAAAATTTATGCCTGTGTACAATATATTTTTTATTTTTAGTGCTTGCCACTTCTACAATATTAAAAAAAAGGAAAGAAAAAAAATCTACAGATAGATAGAAGAGGGGGTGTCCAGAATGATGTTTGTTCCGGGGCTTCCCATAGCCTTAACTGGGCCCTGTTCTTATTAAAAATCTTGTTTAGATTTCAAAAACGCAGAAACTGAAAATTCTTATTTTCTTACTCGTTTTTCCCCCCTCTCTTTTTGTCCATGGGTTTTTGACCTAGCGACTCTTTTGACCTTTAAGGACCAGGTTCATAGCACTCTTGTGGTCAAGCATAGCTCTCTCTGATCTTTCTTGTCGGCGCTTTGATGTATAAATTGCTTTTTCAGTGCGCTGAATTTGAACTTCAAGTGAGAAATCACACGCGAAATCAGTTGACAGCTTTACGGCTGAAGAGAAAAATTTTCCCATCCTTTGTCAATTAGATAGGCTTCGGATCTCAAAAATCATTTAAAGAGGTTCGAAAACTAGCATCCTTTTGTTCTCCTCCCACCGATAGCCGGAAACTGCATCTTCAAAGATAGATTTATTGCTCTTTTTGTGTAACTGGAAAGTAGTGATATTTGCGCGTAGCCTTAGCAACAAAAGTATGTTTTCTTTTGAAACACCGGGATATTATGTTCTTAGAAAATAGGTCATTTTTCACACCGATTTCAGTACGTGGGTGACACAAATCACATCTAGAGAATCATCTTAAAATGTTAACAGCTTAATTAGCAACCATATTCCTTGACCTTGAAGGGAGTATATATACTCGCTTTGGTGCTAGGTACTGGCCTATTCAAGTACTAAGCAGCCAGCTAATGCATACAAATACATGTTTGTAGACAACACAGATGTGGTTTTTTGTATTTTTTTTTTCTGATTTAGTAATACGCATAATATAGTATTTATAAAATTAAGTGTATATCTAGAGCTCTTATACTAATCTGGTAAGTCATATTTATTACTTCATGTAATTTATATTGCTATTCTTAAAAATTTTAAGTATTGGAAAATTTTACATAGCTTGGAAAAATATATGTATACTAATAGAGCATATTTTAATAACACACATTTCTCATTTACATGTTTTTCATTTAAGCGTTTCATTAGAGTTCCTTCACAAAATTCTTTTTAATAAAACACACCATTCACAAAATTCTATTCCATAAAAATATACTCTAATTAATTTTATAGTGTTAGGTTTTAAAATATGTGTTTTGCAAAGGAAACAAGTTCACCAGAAATGAAAATTTTAGCATATAGTCTTAAATAAGTTATTACTAATAAATGTTTGATGCAAATTTCAATAACTGGAATAAATTTCATAAAAATAACGTTTTTCACAAAATGGGATCCAAGAAAAAATTCCTGCATCAACCTCCGATTCCATTGCATTCATATGTTAAACTATTTCGTTTGTTAACAAGTAATAAGTAAATTCTAATTTAATTTATATTCTTATTTCCTTGGAAAATCTAGTGTTCTAAATTCATGTCACAATAAGAAATTGTGCTATTTTAAAATTTCCTATACTCTTTCTTTCTTTTTTTCCCGCGATGTTAAATAATCTCACAGGCCCATAAAGCCCATCCATGCTTACCCACTAAAATACAAAGGGCCCCCCAAATTTATTTTTCAAACCTAATTTTTAATTCAATAAATTCAATCAGAGTAAAAACATATATAGTTTTTTTTTTATTATGAAATATTTTTTTCTTACTATATTGCAATTTGTAAAACATAAAAAATATTTTGAAGTTCAAATATTCTCAACTGTAATTCCATATTTGTCTTTTACAAAATTAATTGGTTATGTATAATTATGTGTTTAATAAAATATTTTTTAATGTGTATAATATATAGATGGTCAGTTTTAATTTAATAGTAGTAAAAACTTTATTTACTCGAAATTTCCATGGTAAAATTTCGAATAATTTAAGCATACGGAAAATGGATTTAGTAAATGAAAAAACAAGTGATAGGATAATAGCCCCCCTCCCCCTGCCCTGTGACGTCAGGCTTCCTCTACTTCTAATCCTTAAGCGGGCTCTGAAACTGACAAGGCACAGTCCTCAAGCCTGTTAAAGTGTTGCTGGGCTTACGTCTTTACGCACAATTCGAAATCTTTTGTCTCTTTATATAGAAACTTCAATATAAATATTTTTCAAAAAACTCAGTTGAAAGTGTGGGAGAGGGGAGGGGGCCCAAAGTTATAATTTTTTTACCTTTATCTGTATATTTAATGGCTTTAAAATAGCATAAAAAATACTCATTGTATATATAAATTTCCTTCTGTACAATTTACTAAAAATCGATATTTATGAGTTGCATTGTTTAAAACACTGTCATTAATTTATTTTACCCCTTCCGCCCTGAATTTTTTTTCCAACTTTGGGAAAAAAATACTTTTACGCTAATAAAATTAAAAGTATCTATTGAAATCAAGGAAGTTGCGGTTTACTGAGATTTAACGAATGTGTTCTTTATTGAAACTTAATGAATGTAGTTAATTTGCTTGTTTTTCTTATAACAATAGACTAAGGAAGAATTTTTTTAGGACGTTTGGAAAATGTCCTATTACTACCGGATAAAATAAACATAAAAAATGAGTAGTATTTTTTACCTTCTATCATAAATTACTAATTTGGAAAAGGAGTACCTAATTTAAATTTAAAGAGTAAAACATATGATTGAATTAAAAGAAACGCCAATGAATTCAGGCCCTTATTACCGCATGGGCAAATCAGGACTTTGCCCATGGGCCCCGGACCTTAAGGGGACCCCAAATCCATACATTAAATTATTAAATATTTACATTCTTTTTCCAATTCTAACTCTTTCATATATTGAAATTATTAAATTCATCTTAAAATAATTGACAAAGTGCTAAATTTCTAATAAAAGTTTTATTCTGTACTAAGAAAAAAAAAGAGTATTTTTATTAAGGTAGTTAATTTAGAACTGATGGAGCTCAGAATTTTCTTCCATTTATATCCAAGGTGTGAAAATATGTTTATGAAATATCACGATATTACGAAACATGAATTACGATTTATGACTTATTACGAAAATATCAAACACATGCATATATAAGTGACCATCAGTTTAATTTGAATAATGTTATAATGATTTGAAAGGGGGCCCTATTTTTTTTTGCCCAGGGCCCCAATTAGTCATAATCGGGGCCTGAATGAATTGCTAATAATTAATAAATATATATATATATATTTTTAAATGCTGAAACATAGATGAAGTCATAGTAGTAAATGTATCAGTATATGCTATCATTATTAGGTGCTGGAATTAAGTAAAATAGTCTTTAAGACAAAATAATACTCAATAAAAGATATGTCCTATTAATAGGACGTCAGGGCCAAAGGGGTTAAAGTGGTTTCAAATTCCCAGCTCAATAAAGTGAAATTTTCTGAAGCATTTTCTGACAAAATTTTAAACGGGCATAAAATTGACCAAAAGGCATAAAATTGACAGCCTGACTGTTGAAGCGATTTGAAATAGAATAGCACTTTCCATTTTTTATAAAAAATTTCTTTTCTTTAATTTGTTTTCTTCTTTCTATCTTTAATTTGTTTTCTTTTAAAATTTATAAAATATGTTTGAACTGTACGTGTTTAAACAATATAATTATTGCACTCTTAAAAATAACAATGAAATAAAATAAAATAATTTTAAAAAATGCATACTTAATTTGGGATAAAAACAAGCCGTATGGGGGGGGGGGCAAATTTTTCAGTAGCTGGGGAAGAGGAGGGGGGGGGCCCAAAATTTCCCGTAGCCCCGGGCCCCAGAAATGCTTGATCCGGCCCTGGACACGCAATAGCGGGAAAAGTAACTTTTTGGGGGCGTCATGCATATTGAAAGAATTGCAATTGCCAACTTATGCTGATAATCATGCGCCACTACTACTGGTTGCTTCACCAAGTAGAAGTTGTGACAACAGGGGATACGAATCTCGTCATTGATAAAAACAAAGTCAGAAGAGAGAAATAGAAACTTGGAAAGAAGATACAGGCAGAATAAGTTATTGAAAGAAGGAAAATTAAAAGCATATTTTTTGATGGCAGAAAGGATAAAAGCATATTAGGAGGAAGAAAAATAACAAGCGGCACCATCGAGAGAAAGGCGAGGAACACATCACCGCATTCCGGTCACGGAAAAAAATAGCAAGATCATTAAACAATCTTCCAAGTCACCACAAGTTAGACTTTTCTGAACTGACAAGGTATCAAGGGTAACGGAACAAGGTATCAAATGACCCGAGTATTCCTAACCAGGTTCAAACAACACGGTGATGTGTTCCTCGCATTTCTCTCGACGGTGCCGCTTGTTATTTTTCTTCCTCTTAATATACTTTTATCCTTTCTGCCATCAAAAAATATGTTTTTAATTTTCCTTCTTTCAATAACTTCTGCCTGTATCTTCTTTCCAACTTTCTATTTCTCTCTTCTGACTTTGTTTTTATCGATAACGAGATTCGTATCCTCTGCTGTCACAACTTCTACATGGTGAAACAACCAGTAGTAGTGGCGCATGATTATCAGCATAAGTTGGCAATTGCAATTTTTCAATATGGCATGATGCCCCCAAAAAGTTACTTTTCACGGTATCGCGTGTCTTTGCATTGTCATGGCCCTTTATACTAGCCATTTCTAAGCTCGTCGTAATAAAACACACAAAACACTATAATGGCATATTAAACGACCCAAAAAGCACTGTATAATCACTACAAAAGGGTTTCACGTTAACACTGAACAAATGTCGCAGATAACTGAACAAGGATAAAAAATAAGAATCCCTTATCGCATTTTGGCTCTCAACTATTTCGTCCTTCACTCCTTGAGTATTACGCCGAGTCATTGCGATCGCTTAAGAGTGCTGCTTCACCACTTTCTCACCTTCCAGATTTGTTTTTCAAGTATACTGCTATCTTTTCCCCAAATATATGACGTTTGATACATAGAAAAAATATAAAGAAGACCAAGGGCCATAAATAATATAGAAACTAACGATCGATTCAAACAAATACAACTTTTGCCTATTAAACGCAAAAAAGCTATAAAAACAGCCTAAGTTATAATACACACAGATATTAAATAATGAATGATCAGATCTTATTTAAACATTTGGTACATCAAATATGCCTTTTCAA
This sequence comes from Maratus speculifer, assembly GCA_964019185.1. NCBI lineage: Eukaryota > Metazoa > Arthropoda > Arachnida > Araneae > Salticidae > Maratus > Maratus speculifer. The sequence continues at coordinate 57,164,887 of OZ025298.1, forward strand.
GTAAAAACAACCAAAACAAATTTAATTTAACATTTTTTAATTTTTTTCGAAAAAAGTTCAAAAATGAACATTTTTGCAAAATTTCAAGCCGTTTGCGGCAGGGTAAGGAAATGTCTAAAAAATTTAAAATTTTTTGTATGAACTGAGTGCCACCGGTGGCCACTTTTCCGCACCTGCCATAATCGAAAATCGAAAAAAAGTTTTTTTCAGCCCACCCTATTATACAACTTCAGTAAAAACGTAGCTATTAAATTTCTTGATTTGAATTTTCTAACTCTTCCTCATTTTATATGGGGTAACTTCGTTTACTGCATTCTGTTAAAAATGTTTTTCAAAAGGTGAAGATTGGCATAAAATTTACTATCAGTGCAAGCTAGAGTTATATGGATATTCTAGTTTTGCAAAATTTAATGCATCCTTTTTTTCTTGGTCAGACAGTTCACTTTGACTGTATCACGATATCAAGCATGCATGGGTGTTAGAGCTATTTTATACCTGGACTCAAAACACTGTGGGACTTCTTTACTTATCTTTTTTCTCTTAATATTTTTTTAAGGATTTTTCCAAATATAAACTACGTCAACAATTATTACTTTAGATATTATCCAGGGCAAGGGCAACTGCAATAGGCTTTAACAATTCAAACATATCTTCAACATTTCTTTTTAAATTAAAATTAGACATAGACTTTTGAATATTTTTATCATTAATATTCCTATTTTCATCACAAATTTTAAGTGGGGTAATTTTTAAGGCAAACATCTAAGGCATCTTGAAAAACAATTCCATCAAATATAATAAGGGAGAACTCATTTGACAGCATTTGCATTGCATGCAATTTATGCATATGGCTCTCGAGCCTGTTCTTGGTTTATTTCTATTTTCCTCAAAAGAAAACCAGATTATATCTTTCTTTTTTTCTAGTTTTAGACATTCTTTTACTTCAATATAAATAAGTAGCTTTCTTAAAATAAAAGGTACTTCTAGGTTATCCTGTTGACCAATTTCACCAAATTATACAAATCGCCAAACTAATAGCCAAATTATACATGTTGACATAATTTTCATTTTAAATAACGAAAAAAGAAATAATTAGTAGAATATTAATAAAAATATTAATAAAAAGTCTAAATAAAAATCACTTAATAACATTTTAAACACGTAAATCGCATTTAATGTCATTGAATGTGACATTCACGATCATCCATTACTGGCATTTAATCTTATAGTTTGGCGATAATTTTTTGGTCGACGGGATAACCTAGAAGTACCAAATAAAATATAGTACAAATAGAATAAAATCATAAAGTAAAACTCCAATGCAAGAAAAGCAAAAGGTTATTGAAACCAATAGCTACAGAACAGAAAAAATTTACAATCATTCGTTCATTAGCATAGAGAACAAACAGTAACCAATGGGGAGAATGACTTATGTCATCATTAATGCTTTGATATATGATGCAATTTAAATGGTAAAATTGCATTTTTGGCTATTTTTTTAAAAATAAAAGGCTTAAAGAAGAAACAAAACAAACAACTTTTTTTTTCCTCCATAGCTCACATTAAAAAAATTAGTCATGTAGATTTATAGCTAGTAAGAAAAGATGGGCAGATTAAAAGTGTTTGTCACTTTAAAAATTTATTAATGTCTTTTAAAAAAAGCAAAAAAAAAAATGTTGTGCTTGTAGCTTTCGCATAACTTAGATTTTGCATATTTTAATAATGCGTAAAATAAATGAAAACGTAAAAAAAAAGAAAAAAAAATGAAAAAAACCAGCATGGTTTTTTTTAAAAAAACCACTTGGTTTAAACCATGGTTTAAACCAGCGTGGTTTAAACCAAACAACCCTGTCTGTGATTATCAAAGTTGGCCCTCTCCTTGTTAGATAAAAATATAATATGCACCTTAATCATAAAATATTATTATTTTTGTCATTTCTATTCAGTTTTAATAAATACTTGAATAATAAAGAAGTCTTGCCAAAAATATGTGATCATAACTGATATTAGCAATTTTTTTTCCTACTTTTTTTTTTATATATATATAAAAAGCTTGAGTTTGGTGATATTAAGCAGAATCAATATTTAAATGTGTGATATGTGATATTGACGAAATAAAAATTAAAATATGGTGAAATGAATGTAAGAAAAATAAACAATTAGGTTACAGTTTGCACTTACATACCTACCAACATGTCAATTTCGAAATCCTTACAATTTTCATGATGCATTCTATATGCTTAAAAATGCATAACATGCAATGCAAATACATAATACGCAATGCAAAAAGTAATATCATTTCATGATAATATTTTCTATGCTACTTTTATATTTATTTATATTTTGAAAAAAAAACATAAGGTTGCAGAAGAAAATGTTTTTGCAATTTCATACTTTGGAAACAGGTTTCCAAAAAACTGCGAAATCCTTGGTGGTCCACTGGTCCGAGACCACTGATAATTCAATCGGACCACTAATCTGAAAAATTTAGTGGTCCACAGGACCAGTGCCTTTGCAGGCCCTGAGAAAACAGCAACCGATTGCACATAAGATTTTTTTTTTTTAGTGATGCCGCGGACGCGCTATAGCGCGTAAAATATGCAAAAAATCGGCAACGGGGCGCAAAAAAATAGTTTTTACGCGTCCCGCAAGACGCGTAATTTCGTTAAAGGATCGCGAAAAAACGGCAAATTTCGTTAAAAAATCGCGAAATAACGACCAATTTCAGGCAAACTTTGTTAAACAATTCTCGAAAAAAATGGCTAATTTCATTTCAAACCCGAAACATAAAGCAGATTTCTTCAAAAACCCGCGAAAAAACGGCAAATTTCGCCCCAAAAAATCGCGAAATAAGAACAGATTCCTTCAAAAAATTGCAAAAAAAAAGGCAGATTTCTTTAAAAAATCATGAAAATACGACAAATTTTGCCCGAAAATCGCGATAAAACGGCAAAATTTGAAAAAAAAAAAATCGCAAAAAACGACAAATTTTGTTAAAAAAGTGCTAAATAATGACTAATTTCCGGCAAATATCGTCAAAAAATCTCGAAAAAACGGCTAATTTCATCCTAAAACCCCAAAAACGGTACATTTCTTCAAAAGATTGCGAAAAAACTGCAAATTTCGTCAAAAAATCGCGATGAAACGGGAAATTTTGAAACAAAATATCGCGAAAAACGGTATATTTCGTCAATAAATCCCGAAAAAAACAAAAGATTTCGTCAAAATAACGCGAAAAGACGGAAATTTCGACAAAATAGAACGAAAAAAAAAATAATAATAATAAGTGAATGCTAGAGAATTTTTCTGTTTTAAAAACTAATTTTCCTGCTTAAAAATTGTTGCTGCTCCAAAAACTGATTTTCCTGCTTCCGAATCGGATTTTTATTGCTCCAAATCTTTCTGAGTGAATGTGACTCCTGAAAGCACCATTTCATTAAGCAAAGTACCCATTTACTCAACAAAAATATCCCTTTTTCAGCAAAAATGTCTTTTTCAATAAACCTGTCTTGTTCCATTTTAAAAGAAATGCAAACAATAGTGGTACTTGTTACCTTCTACACTTAAATAAGCATTATTTTGTAATTAAATTTGTATCTTGCACATTTATTCTTTAAAAAGTACAGAAAATTTCTCTTTTTAATTTTTAGCAAATTATAATTTTACATTGTATTATGCTGAAAAATTTGGATTAATGCAAAGTAAGATTGGTTTATTTTCCAAGGAGGGGGGAGAGGCCACTCTAAGTGTTAAAATTATTTAATAGAATTTTATATAGCGGACCAGTGATGATATCTGCGGACCAGTAAATTCTCATGCTTACTGGTCCTTAGGACCAGTGACTTTTTTTTAAGAATTCTAACGCTGCCTGCCAACATGTCAATTTCGAAATCCTTACAATTTTCATGATGCATTCTATATGCTTAAAAATGCATAACATGCAATGCAAATACATAATACGCAATGCAAAAAGTAATATCATTTCATGATAATATTTTCTATGCTACTTTTATATTTATTTATATTTTGAAAAAAAAAAACATAAGGTTGCACAAGAAAATGTTTTTGCAATTTCATACTTTGGAAACGTTTCCAAAAAACTGTCCTGCATGGTGATCAGGGGCGTAGCTTGAAATTTTCGATTGACTATTTTCTATTGACTATTTTCTATTTTTGAAATTTTCTATGACTATTTCACTGTAAGTTGATTAAAACAATCTTCTAGAGTTTCAAGATTTTTTTTTCATCATCTTCTTCAGGAGAGAAAAACAAAATGCTAAACTAGGATATATAAAGTGGTACATGAGTGGTATTAGTTGGTCTTATTTTTCTTTTTACAAAGATTTCTCAAATACAAATTATGCTTGAGGAAAAATAACATGAAACTGAAATATATATAAAAGTGCTTAACAATTAAAATAATCAAAAATTAGTTATTATCCCATTAAAGTGCAATTTTTATGACATAGTGATGTATTTCTTATATTATTCAAAACCGTTTCAAATCAGTTTTTTTTTTTTTTTTTTTTAACTATTTTTCTTCAAAATTTATTTAGAAAAAAAATATCATTTCATATGATATATTTACCAATTAGAAAAGTATTAGTGCATGTATCTGAGTCTATATGGTGTTCCATAACCTTCGGATCCTGGTACTCAATCGATAAAGCACATCAAGTTTCTCTATTCGAATCTCAGCTGGGGCATTTTTTTCACTCAAATAGAAAAAATCAACTTCTTAAATTATTTCTTTTAGATTAATTTTGCACATTGCTCATTTAATTGCTGAGCAACCCAATCAGCGAAGCCTCATCAGAGGGGGAGATTGGGTCAGCAACTTCATTCCTCATATGGACAGAAAGCTTATTAATCTTTTCTTCCGCCTGCGGGCGAAAAAGTTCAAATCACTCAATCGACTGAGTTTCCTTCTCCGTTGCAAACGTCAACGCATCATCCCAAAATTCATTACTTTAAAATGCAGTGTTTCTAGTTCACACTTTGTCAAAAAGGCTGTCTTTAGATCTCACTTTGCTATTCTTCGGGCTGTGATTAAAGATACTCGTCTTTCCCTTTCCAAAATTGAAAAGGAATTACTTGATTTACACAAATTTGGCAGCTAATCTTTCTGATTTTAAGTCCATAGATATAAATTCCTGGCACCATGCTGAAAAATTTCCAGAAAACACACCCAGAAACTCAATTCCAAATTTACCTGTCTGCTTGAGTCGTCCGTTCCCTTGGTACCTACTGATCTCCCCAGTGTCAATCAGAATGCTGTAATCAACCTTTCTGGCTCTGATATTTCGGAAATGCAATATTCAGTTCTCAAACTTAATTCTAATTTTGCAATATCTAAAAAAGCTTCTTTCCCCCAATTAATTGCTCCTATTGAAAAAGCATTCAAAAACAGTCGTCTTACTGAAGTTCAGAAAGATAGTTTACGTCATCTCATTATGCATACCTGCCAACATGTCAATTTTGAAATCCTTACAATTTTCTCAATGTATTCTTACATGCTTAAAAATGCATAACATATGCATATGCAATGCAAAAAGTAATATTTCTTAAAAATATTTTCTATGCTATTTTTACATTTATTTTTATATTTATATTAAAAAATAAAAACATGAGGTTGCGCAAGAAAACTATTTTCCTATTTCATACATTGGGAACGTGTTTCCAAAAAATTGTCCTTCATGATGATCTGTAATAGAAAAGGGCAGATTAAATTCACAGCAAATTTCCTGAAAGGTTACAGCAATTGAGGGGGTGGAAAAAAGAGTATATCTCAAGGCATTAATTATGCATTTTTACTGGGTATCTTTGATGAAATGCACATTTGTTTAGCAATCCTTTCACAAAATTCATGTATTTTACGCGATTTTTTGTTGAAATCAGCGTTTTTTCAACGATCTTTTTACAAAATCTGCATTTTTCCCGGAGTTAATTGACAAAATTCACTGTTTTCTGCTACCCTTTCATGAAATTTGCGCGATCTTTGGACGAAATCGGCGATTTATCTGCTATATCTTGTTGAAATCGGCGCTTTTTCCTCGATCTTTTAACGAAATCGGCGTTTTCCCGCGATTTTTTTTGATGAAATCGGCGTTTTTTCTACGATCTTTTGACAAAATTTGCATTTTTAAGCGATCTTTTCTCGAAAACGGCGTTTTATCCCCGAGATCTTTTGACGATATCGGCGTTTTTTCCATGATCTTTTGATGAAATTGTCATTTTTTTCAATGATTTTTTGAAAAAATATTTTTACGCGATCTTTTATCGAAAACTGTGTTTTTTCCCGCGATCTAATGACGAAATCGGCATTATATCTGCAATCTTTAGACGAAATCGGCGGTTTCCCGCGGTCTTCAGACGAAATCAGCGTTTTATCCGAGATATTTTTGTGAAATCGCCGCCTGTTGCGGATGCACAGGAAATTAGCGTTTTTCAGCGATCTTTTGACAAACTTTGTTGATAAAAACATCGACGAAATCGTCATATTTTCACGAAATATCGACGAAATATGCGCATTTTCGGCGATGCTTTCACGAAATTTGCATTTCTCCGCGCACAAAACCGTACAATCGTAATGTTCATCCGTACAACCGTACACTTAGAACAAAATTCGTACATTGTACGGCCAAACCGTACAAGTTGGCAAGTATGCACTTATGAATATTGTGCATGAAATATAATAAAACAAATTTTTGCTATAGATACACTAATTTACATCAAAATCAAAAGTAATGTAATTCTCATTAGTAATTAATTACTTGTGATAGTCAAAAGAGCATGCTTAACAAAAAACATTGGTATAACAAATTTAACATTAAATAATCTAATTAAAAATTTATTGAATATTTATATGCTTAGGAATTTACTGAAACAAGAAAAATATAGCAAAAACTATTATAAAATATTTTTTAATAAATTTTAAATGAAAAGTAATTTACACAAGTTACATTCGAAATGATATTTCAAACTCACCACAATGATAAACTGTTACCCCACCAACTGAAGGAGATAAATGAGATGTTAATGGCAATTTACAGATTCGGCATACAGAATTAAGCGATGTTTTAACACCCCAATGATTTTCTGGCTCTTCAACATAAATACCAGATTTCCTGACATTCTTACTTTCACCCTAAAGGGAGAAAAAGTTAGAATATTTTAATCTGTAGGTCTTAATTAAACACTAAATCAGATATAATAAAATGAAATTGTGAACACAATTAAATTTCTAAGACATAATGTAATCTAAATCTACATCACATTTAAAATCTTCATTATACAGCAACATTAACAAAATTGCTAAAAAAAATATATGTTGAAAAATGTTAATTACATTGATATAGTCAATACTTTTGTAAGCAGAAATCAAAGGTTCACAGTCCTATTAAAAAGGAAGGATAACATCATTTCTGCTACACAGTTTGCATCTTTGATTTTACCATCTCAGGATTACCATATTTGTAATAGTTCAAAGTGTAATGCTTGTGAATATTCTTTGTTTTTATCAGATAAAATTAAGATAAGTCATTACATTCTTAATCAATAATTGTTAAGCTACAGTTGAACTTTAGGTTCTTGTGATCAGTATTGAAAGTATTGACAACCACAATTATTTGTTTATTAATATAACTTAATGGCAAAAATGAAATCTGAGACGATAAGTATTCCCGTGATGTCACACAGGATAAAATAATGATTTTTATAATCTTGAACTTAAAATAATAAGGTCATTTTTTTTAAATGCATTACAGATGAAAACAAATGCTAAACTATTTATATTTTGTTATATTTTATTTATATTTTTTTATAAAGTGTAAAGGAAATTTTTTGTATTAGTCTTCATGCGGTAAGTACAATGCATTCCTGTGGCATCATATTAGGTAAAATGGCGATATTTATAACATTGAATCGAAAGGATGAATAGGGTTCATCATTATAAGAGGGACCTCTTAATTTATTCAGATAGAATTTTGCTTAAAAATTGTTACACATTGGGTTTAATAACATTAGATTTGTTTGAAAAGATTTTTATATAAAAATATGAATTCAAAAGAAACCCCCAGGGTATACTCAAGGAGGAAGGGGTGGGGAGGAAGTCTAAACTATAGATTTGTTTAGATAGATGTTCATTTAAAAATTAATAAAAACTTGAGGGTTGTGCCACCAAAAGTAGTGAATATCTCAACATTGGGTTAATTTGGAAAATGTTTCATTTAAAAATATAAAAACCTTCAACACTGACTTTAAATATACTTAACATTATTATCATGGTCTCAGGTAATGCTGGGCAGGTCAGCTAGTGATAGAATAATATATGTATAAACTTGTGCCTGAACAAATTTTGTATCTGAATTTCATATATATTTTTATCAGCATTAAACAATCCCAACACAAAAATAGATGTTCAGAATTATCCCATAGTCTTAACATCCTGGATAATTTTGAACAGGCAATTTCAGATACTTATTTATTATAAAGAATTGTATTATGGCTGTTTTGCAAGGTTTTATATGGATCATGTTATCTTCAACTAATAAAATTTGTTAACAGTCATTCCAATTGACTCTACATTAAAATAACATAGTACAGTTTTGTTTCTTTTCAGACTACAGCTCCTAAAAAAGAGCATAATATGAATACCCAGATTCATGCTTTATATGAAGCAACACTAATATTGCAAGCCGTAGTGCAATATTACTAACAGATGGATGGTGGCAGATTACTAACAAAGATATTCATTCCTATCTGTACAAATTAAAACTTTTAGTAATTATTTTTGTGTATGCATTACATACAGGTACAATACAAAGATAAAATGCAATAATAATTGGAAAATAAAAAATAAAAATGACAAAACAGAAATTGCAGACTTGAATACAAGATAAGGTGATTTTTTAGAATATTACAAGACAATCAACATGTTAAAATTGGAGCATGTTTCATTTTAGCAGATGACGGTATTCTTCCAAAAGTCACATTAGAAAGAAATTTTATTGTCTGCATAAGTTTTAGTCCAAATACATCCATACCATACATTTATACCATTGCATCAAATGTAAGTGACATAAAGGATGTTCAGAATCACTAATTATTCCTACAAGTAAATCTTAACAGAAAACTTTTCCTTATTAAATCACAACATTTGGATTGTGCAAAAATATTAAAAGTTCTGTAAAAGATGCTCATCATAAAAGGGTTAGAAATTTAAAAGCCCTTGAAATTCAATTTTTTTATGAAAGCTGAAAAGCAAAGATTAAATTAATCTAGATAAATTAAGCTTCATATTTTTCAAGTAGCTTGAGAAATCTAAGAATATTTTTTGTAATAAATAAGGTTAAAAACACACGCATTTCAATCTTAAACATCTCAAAAATATACTTTACACTTTAATTGCTACTATGTATCAGCATCACACATGAAAACTTATGCTATTAATTTACTTCAATGATGTACTTAATTATTTACTATAATGAAAAAGTCATTTATAAAAGTAAAACAGATTGCAAAAAATTTTGTGCAGTTTCAATTTATTTAAGGTTTTAAATTTTAATAAAATAAATTTATAAAAATGCTGAAATCCATGTTTTAGTTTGGAAAAGTTCAAGCAATGTAAACCACAGTGCAATGCTTAATCCAATTTCAGAAATTCACAATTGTTTTATAACTTTCCTGACTAATTTATAAATTTTGTGACACTTTCTTTATAAGGATTGGAACTGGTAGACAACACAGAAATATAAGGGTATGTTCCTTAGTTTGCCAAGCTGTATTTATAAAAAGCGCATTTATAGTAAAAATGTCTACAAGTTGAAAAACATGTTTTTTTTTTTTTAATGTGCTACAGGTAGTGTTTTTATTCAATACAAATAATACACAGCAAGCATAAGTACAACACTTACTTTACATTTCTACTTAACGGGCATAAAAGTGGGAAATGAGAAAAAAAGGTGGAATTTTTTTCCATTTATACAGGGACATCAAACTCTTACAATTTAAGCGTCATTTAAACAGCTACTTATGTAATAAAATTGAATGTAAATGCACACGATTTCTATTTTAATCCCTTAAAAAGCATTAATAATACTAAAGGTGTAAATCCAAAAATATCTGATCAACTTATGTGAAGTACAGTTCATTAATTTTCCAAAACAAATATTATTTTGAAAGGTTTAGCTGTAAAATCTTCCTTCCTTCCAATTTAATTGACCTTTGCTTTAGAAATACATCTCGAAAACAATATCACAGAAATTAACCAAAAGTGTTGTATAAATAAATAGTACAAAATATACTATTCTAAAAAGGAATTTCGTTTCACTTTGAATTTTTAAAACCTAAAAAAAATTTCATTCTTGAAAGACATTTTGAACAACTTCATTTATACAATTTTCAAACACTTATATGATATAAGCTCCCCTCTCAATTTTTTAAGTCTCTTTTGTACAACAATTCAAGAACAAACTCTAGGGGTTTAAGTAGAAAAAAATTTTTGATTATTAAATTTTCCCAGGCACAAAAATATACTTTACATTTTAATTGCTACTATGCATCAGCACCACACATGAAAACTTAAGCTATTAATTTACTGAGGTAAAATAGCTGTAGATTCAATGATGTATTTAATTATTATTTACCATAATGAAAAAGTCATTTATAAAAGTAAAACAGATTGCAAAAAATTTTGTGCAGTTCCAATTTATTTAAGATAAGGCATCCCCCCATTATTCTTCAGAAATTTTCTTTGTATTTTTCCATCAATCCAAAGGATGTCCAAAATTGCTGTAAAAAAGGTGGAATTTCACCTTTAGGAGGAACTATTTCATGTCTGACTTGATCACAAGGGCATACATGCATTTGTCACAAAACTTAAAATGTTTTATGCCCCCCCCCTCCTTGATAAAAAAAAAGTATGTCCTTTATGCAGTAAAACTGCTTAAAGGCAATTTTCACACTTTTATTAGTATCAAAACACCCTTTAATGCTAGTAAGAGATGGGTTGCTTAGCACTAGGTCAAGATGTCAAGCACATACAACTGTCCAGTCAAACTTTTCATCTACATGACCTCAGTCATATATTAAAGATGATAGAAAAATGGCTTGAATAAAATCAATTGTTTGTTTGTACTATTGCTTGAAGATTTATTGAAATAAAAGGAAGGGAAATTCATTTGTTGACTATTCTTCATGTTATCAAAATTAATTATAGTAGCATTGTAGTTATTTGTTTTAGTTCATAGATTTTAAATTATATAATCATTAGAGATCAACTGATATCTTGGTTTCATTTTCAGCCCAAAATATGGGTTTCACCAAAAATTTATTTTCAGCAAAAATACTGCTGAAAATTTGGGCAGGCCAAAAATATCCATATTCTAAAATTATTGTTTCTTCCTTTGGAAATTTCCAACATTACTCATCAACTTAAGCTGGATTGGCTCAACTAAGATTAAATTGCTATGTATTTCATTGTTTATAAATATCTGTCATGACCGACTCAAGATGTGTACAAGTAGCAAGAAGTGCATATAAAACTTTTTATTATTATTAAAAACTGTAGACTTAAGAGTAATAGAAAATTTTTAGTTTGAAAGTGCAGAAAAGTTTTGAATATTCTTTGAGAAAATTCTTTTTATAATCAATGCACAAAAAAATTATAAAAGATAAATTGAGGTGTACACCAAAATCTATTTTTAAATTGAATGAAATTCATATTAAAAAATCTGTTTGCGCTATTGATGAATTAATTATGTTTTTTTTTAATTCTACGAAAATAAAAAGTTTTGGGTCTAAGGCATAGAGAGCCAAGTTTGGTCACACATATAATTGATTAATGATTATGTGTATTTAATAAGTAAGTATAATTAATTAATAATTATGTGTATTTATGTATGTATTAATTACTTAAAATTTTTTAGAGAAATTTTCATTTTTGGCTGAAAATCATCAAAATTTGATTTCGGCCTTAGAAACCACTTTTAAACGGTCCGTAGTAATCATAGAATTACATTAAATTGTTACAGGGTTCCTACACAATTCTGGTAAAAAAAAATTTCAGACTTTTCCAGGTTTTCTCAGACTTTTTCCGAAAATGCTCAATAAAAATCAGATTATACACACTATATGGCCAAAGGTGAACAGCCACTTACAATTTTAGATATTTTGTTAAATATCTAGAAAAATACATGAGGAATTATCCTCAAACTCTAAGTGCATAAACATAATAGAACAGGTCAAACATTTCTCTGAAGATTTTTTCCCGAAACTCTATAGGGGACTGTCAACAAATTGAAAAAGAACGAATATCCTTTGGATAACCTTGTCAAAACTACTGTAGCAAAAGCCTACAAACTGTAGATTATGGTTAAGTGGCTTCATTCAAGTGTCTGTGTTCATTTTTATGTGGATAGAATGTAACTCATAGAAAAATTAAGGTTTTTATAAAAACAGTCCCAAATATTTTTAAGTTGTTTGTTTATAATTTGTAGAGTTCTTACTATAAATTTTTTTTTTTGAAAATATAACAAACAACATTGTACGCAATACTCTGCAATCATAATTTAAAAATAATAAAGATTGTATGAAAAATGAACAGGTTTACTAAATCATTTTTTACTGCACATGCACGAATGTCATCAAAATTTCATTTGCATATTGTGTTAGCTAAATGTATAGAACAACTTTTGTGAAAGTCTAATAAACTTAGCTTGAAAATTCTGAAAGTGATCGTCCATAAAATAAGTTCAAAATCTATTATTCTCAAAATGAAACAAAAAGATGAGTGGCTGTATCCATACATCCATTAATTAGTGTCAATATAGAATACACAATATAACACATACTACTATACAACCCCTCATTTTTTTTCTTTATTTTGGGAACAACAGATTTTGAGCTTATTCTATCAAGAATCACTTTCAGAATTTTCAAGCTACGTTTTTGAGACTTTCACAAAAGTTGTTCTATACAATTAGCTAACACAATATGCAAATGAAAATTTGATAGTGCTTACGTAAGTGCAGTAAAAAAATATCTAGTAAACATGCTTATTTATCATACAGTTTTTATTATTTTTTAATTCTGATTACAGGGTATTGTCTACAATGTTTGTCAAATTTTCAAAAAAGAACAATTTTTTTATATTAAGAACTCTGCAAATTATAAACAAAAAACTTGGAAAAATTTGGAACTGTTTTTATAAAAACCATAATTTTTCTACGAGTATATGTGCTATCCACATACAAACCCTCTTTTTTTTTTCTTTATTTTGGGAACAATGGATTTTGACTTATTCTATCAATGATCACTTTCAGAATTTTCAAGCTATGTTTTTGAGACTTTCACTAAAGCTGCTCTATACAATTAGCTAACACAATATGCAAATGAAAATTTGATAGTGTTTACACAGGTGCAGTAAAAAATTATTTAGTAAACCTGCTTATTTTTCATACAGTTTTTATTATTTTTTAAATTCTGATTACAGGGTAATGTCTACAATGTTTGGCAAATTTTCGTAAAAGAAAATTTTTTTATATTAAGAACTCTGCAAATTATAAACAAAAAACTTGGAAAAATTTGGGACTGTTTTTATAAAAACCATAATTTCTCTACGAGTATACATGCTAGCCACATACAAATGAATACAATTTATTACAATAAGCCACTTAATCATAATCTGTAGTTTAAACAATTTTGCTACATTAGTTTTGACAGGGTTATCCAAAAGATATTAATTTTTTATCTGCATGGTAATATATGACCTGTAGTATTATGCTAACATACCAGGAGTTTCAGGAAAATTTCTTTTGTATTTTTCTAGATATTTAACAAAATATCAAAAATCGCAAATGGCTTGTCACCTTTGGTCATATAGTGTATATTGCTGTAAAACCATTCACAATGGACAACTTTAATTTAAATACATGCTAAACAAAGTATGTGCTGTAAGAATTGCCTAATTTTTAATTGTTTTTCTATTGTTATTAGTTTGCATAAATTTTAAATAAAAATTTTAAGCTGAATGAAAATTAGTTCAAACTTTTTCATTTATGATAATAATCGAAATGCTGATCAAAAATTCCTTGACTATTTCAAAATATTAAAAAAATTCCCTGACATTTCCCCGACTTTTTGCTTAAATTTTCAAATTTCCCAGTTTTTTCCTGACTTGTAGGTACCTTGTATTAATTCAGTTTTCATATTTTATACAATTGCTTTTGTCTAACTGTGATTGGTTCTTTAAGCAAGCTTTATCTTCCATGTTCACTACCTGAATGTTATTTCAAAATTTATAAATACGTGTTGTTTCTCTGTTTTATTTCATTTGTTGTAGCTCTCATAAATATGTAATTCAATGTACTCAATTTTATCCAACCTCACCTTTTTCTCTCTTCATTATTATTTATAGGAAATACAAAGATAATACTTTTGACAGCTCTAAATTTAAGGTTAATAAAGACACTATTAACAAACATAAAATAAAGGTTAAATGAAAGTATAAAATAAATATACCTTAGTTGCTTGATTAGGTTTTTCCTTTTCTTTTTGTAAAACCATGCGCACCTAAACAAAAAATAAAAGTTAGCATATTTTTATTTTTCATTAATAATAATTTAAAAAAATTAAAAAAGGAAACAAAAAATCCATACTTCTGGAGGTACAGTTCGTAATCTTCGTGACCACAGGTAACTACTAACAGTTGTTAATGTCCTATGCATTAAGGCACTGTTATAAAAATAAGATAATTATTAAACTAATGAAATGAGCAAAATAATTCTCATTTCAAAAGAAAATAGGGGAAAAAAAGAAAATACATAGTACAATTAAAATAAAGTATCCATATCATCTTAAAAGGATATAAATTTTTATACTTTTAAACAATAATATTTTTCAAGATAACATCACACACAAGGCGATTCAAACAAGAAAATCTTACAATTTCAGAAGTTTGTAAATGAAAAGATTACAATTTCAATAATAATTGTTCCTAAAATGAACAAACACATCGAAAACAATGTAAACAAAACAAAATAAAAAACTATAAATGATTTCCCATACTAAATTATTTTATACATACAGGTTACCCTTATTTAGTGAGGTTTCAAGTCACGCAATTTTCAATAAGAGTGATAACCTCTTTTTTTATGCTCTCTAAATAGCGGAAACTTTTTTTTGATTGATGTGATGAGTGCAAAATAGGTGACCCCCTCCCCTCCTTTTTTTTACCAGTTAAACAGCGTTCAATTGTTAAAAATGGAAATTTAAAAAAAAGTTGTAAAAGAAATAATAATAAGAAAATTCATAGAGCCTTTTTGAAAATCAGAATTTGTTAAACAACATTCAATAAACATAGATTCAGTCATCAATAGAATATAAAAGTGTAGAGAGGTTTAGAAAATCAAATTTTGTGCCACTTCAAGATCTATTCCAAAGAGGAAAAAAAAAGAAAGAAATGCAATTGACAAATTTTTGCTTAAATAATATAAAATGTATCCAAGTTTAATGTAAACAAATTGTATTACAATATGTTTCAAATCAAATTAAGTAGTTTTTTAATAATTAACTTAATAGTGAGTAAACTAACATAATTAACTTTTAAAAAATATAGTAATGCAGAGTTAAATTAAAATTCAACTTTTTATGTTACTTGATGGCCAATTAAGAAGACCTGTCATTTTAATAAAAAATGACAAAAGTGTCAAATTTCAATTTTTTATTTCAAAATGCGCCTTAGTAGCCACTCTGCCCAAATTTTGGAAGGGCTCCTAATGGAGATATACTTAATTTCCCTTAGTCTTTTCATTCACTGCCCCTTTAAATGCCAATGTTTAAATTCATTTTTCTCAAATTGTAATTTTTTATATTTTTATTAGGTATGCACCAAACATTTGGTATCTATTCAGCATTTGGCCATATTATCCATATTTGGTTAGGCCAAATATCAAACTATTCAGTCAAATCAAATATTTTTAAAAATCTCTTAATTATTATTATTTTTTTAAAAGCTTATACAATTTCCCAATTAAAAAAGATATTCAGAATAATTAGACAGAATCATCTTTAAATAAAATAGAATGATTTAAAAGTATCCCTTGAGAAAATTAACTATTGATGATGACTTTCATAAGAAATAATGATGCACAAATGCATGTTCAGGAGCATTGTCTGGTAGATAATCCATTTCTTGCTTTTTCACAAAAAGATTATTTCTAAATAAAATAGAAAAAACTCTCAGGGATAATAATAAGTATCAAAACAGGCAATTTTTTGTTCAGAAAACTAAGATTGCGATTCACTTATTTAGTAAAAAATACAGTGTATATCACCCCAGGTCAAACTGTAATTTTCTTTTGTTATTTTAACAATAATGAAGATAGTGAAACTATATCTATGACTTCTGGTAATAACCAGGTAAGGCATATTTTTGAAAAAATTGAGATAATTTGGGAAAATGTAGCTTTAAAAGAGTACTTTCATCTGCCATAGTACTGAAAAATGAAAATCGAATACATCCCGTCATAGGGCGACTATAAATTTTCATTTAAAAATTGATAAACAGTAACAGACGTTCTCAATTAAAAAAAACCATTTTTATATAACTATTTTGGCAAAAAAGAGGTTCTCATATCCTAATTGAATTTAGTGAAAATTATTAAGCTCTAATCTATTTTATAAAAGTAATGATAAAAAGACATTTGAAAACTTTAAACGTTAATTACTCAAAATATTAAAAATGTGCCTTATCTAGTTATTACTGGAAGCCACAGATATTGTCCATATTTATTGTTGTTTATTTTAATTTCTGTGAAATGTTATAACATGACAAGAAGTGCTGTAAATTTCAAACATTCATACCTAAACTGCACTGAGCTATATATTTCTTTATGAAGAATGCAACTAACAGTACAAATACTGTAACACTGGCCAAATTCAGTCTTTCACTCCCCAAAGAAAACGCACATTCTTATTTACTAAGGTGAGGTTTTTTCTATGATTGTACCTAAGTAATTTAATTTTTTTCTTGACTGTCTTTTAGATTTATGTTCAAGAATGTATAGAGCTTCATTACTGCGATCCTAATATTATTATATTTTTATTTATTCTACCTGCATAATGCTCTCGTGGCTAACATCGATAAAGTCAAGTGGTTCTATTGATTTTTAAATAAACTGAATAAAAAAATTATGTTTTTTATTGTTGTTATTATTTAATTATTACTGTTTAAAAAATTATGTAGAAAACATATTTTTAATAAACATTTTCTCTTTCCAAAACACTTTTTTTGAAATAGGTATTTCACTTTTTCTGCAATGCATAAAATTTATATAAGAAAGCATTTTCTTTTCTTTAATGAATCAAAATTTGCTAATAAGTAAGATTTCCATAAATTTCGATTGCTCTTGAGATGGAATTCGTAAATTTTGGACTTTGCTTGTTTGATTTTTACTGTTTGACAAGGTAAAATGTATTCAGTATTTGTATAACTCGCATTTTACATATGTATTCTGCGAAAAAAAGTTATTTTGTACAGCAATCACCCATCTACTGCTTAATTTTTGCTTTAAAAAATTTAGTGCCAATAAAAGTTTTAATCTTTTCTTGGACAAGACATGTTAAATACATTTATTAAACTCAAACATTTCATGGGAATGTAGGCATTATTTGACACAATATAATTCTATTAATTTAATGCATTTTTTAAATCATTGAAAGACGGTTTTTGCTGTCACTTGCCATTGAGCCAAATCATGACAAACTGCTCCATTTGGCGGGCAAACAAACAATCAGTTCTCCACATTACACATGCTTAATTTTTGCACTGTGGGAGTGCGTTTGTGTCAATATAGTCGAGATTCTTATCTGCGTTACTGAATGGTTGATGTCACTTTACATATTCAGTTGCACTGTGCCGTTTGTATTTCTCTATTTATAGTAGAGATGGGAAATATAGTTATTTTTGGTTAACATGTTACATCATTCCACACTTAATAGATTCCAACAACCTGTTACTTTTGTAACTTATAATTAATGGCTGTATACTGTCAACAAATGTTTTAACTAAAAGGCCTTTAAACAAAATGTTTGAAATATTTTTGGGACATACCTATATAGATGCCTTTTTTTTTAGATGAATTCACATCATTAAAAAAAGTTTTTGGTTAAAAATTTAATTTTTGCAGGGCAAAAGTTACCTAGTTATGATACTTTTAATTTCATGCATTTTCAGTTTTTCTGGCCCTAAAAACACGTTTTAAGTTCATATTGATTAAAGCATCAAAAATTCATAAAATTCTAAGTTTCATAACTCAGTATGTTTCAGATATCGAAAAAAAATTACTATTTTAGACGTTAGAACATGGACAAACTTTTTCTGAATGGTACTTGTACAACCCAGACATTGTAAATTTTTAAGAATTTCTTAATTATTTAAAAACATCTATTTCAATGTAAATTGAATTTTAAATGATGCATAACAAAATCTGAAACATTTTTGTTACTCGAACAATACCTCTAAAACAAACGGTTTAGAAATTAGCTTCAAGTAAGCATTAAAAGGAAACACCTGTATAAAAATAAACACGTTTTTAATAACATAAGAAAAAAAAAAGAAAAAATGAAAGTTTTCTTGATTTAATTACTGCCATGTGTATCAATGCATATGCATAAAGAACAACACAAGAACATGAAAATATTCCTCATACATTTTTAATCAAATGCAATTTATTATTGCAATACTAAAAACATGTTTTTCATATTAGGTGACTAAAAATCTGACAATTCATTCAATTGCAAGTATTGTGACACAGTACATTTTGGTCAAGAAGAATAAATTTTTACTGTTGTAAATGTTAAACCATAGAGAAACTTATAAGATCCCTTTATGATCTCTAACCCCCCCCCCCTCATTCCATGCCAAATCAACCAGTGACTCAACCTGACCCTTTCAGATTCTGATTAAATTCTCAGGAATCGTTCTGCCTGATGATATAAATGAGACTATGTGTTCATAATATTTTTTTTTCCATAAAAATTTCATATAGTTAATTATTTTGAAAAATCATCATTTTTTGGCTTGCATTTTTTTTAATTTTAAATTTCTCAAGTTCTATCAAACATAGAATATTTTATGACCACTCATTTCAAAGAGGAGGTCATAAGGTTTAATTTGATATGCAAGTTGACTATGTATAGTTAAAATAAATAAAATTTATTTATTTTTTTAAATTTGAGATTTAAAAATTTTTTAGATAGTTATTTTTAAAAATTTTGAAAAAATTGTACGTTTATTATAATATTATAAGCTTAAAATTCTGAAATTTTTAGAGTGGGATCTCAATGGGATCAGGAGTTATTAAATAAAAGCAAAAATTACCATTAAAATAGCAATTTAATTCTATCTATTTTATTATTTATTTATGATTTTGTATGGTTATTTTCAGCTTTTATTTCATAACTCCTGATCCCATTGAGATCCCACTCTAAAAATTTCAGAATTTTAAGCTAATAACATTACAATAAACATAAAAAATTATCAAAATTTTATTTATTTTAACTATACATAGTCAACTTGCATATCAAATTAAACCTTTTGAACTCCTCTTTAAAATGAGTGGTCATAAAATTTTCTACATTTGATAGAACTTGAGATATTGAAAATTAAAAATATTTATGCAAGTCAAAAAAGGATGATTTTTCAAAATTTAAATAATTAACTGTATGAAAATTTAAAGCAATAAAAAAAAAATAAATAAATAAATAAAAATATGCTCTAATTTATATCATCATAGAGAATGATCCTTGGTAGTTTCATTGAAATCAGAAATGGTCAAGTTGAATATTGAATTTTTTTTGGTTGATTTGACATGGAATGACCCTTGTGGAAATTCTGATATACATGCATACACACATATAAATGGAAGAGATTTTAAAATGGTTAAAATAAAATCAAAGAATCTCAAAATGTTAAACGATGACAATATTTCCATAATCAGGTTTTTATCATTTTCCAAAATGTTTTTTTCAATCTCATATGATATTATATATTTACTTGCTGAGGTCCATTATATTTACAACATGATGTGATGTTCACTTTTTTGCTCACAGGATATCAAAGCCTGAGAGCTTATGTGCCCGTCCATTCTGTATGTATGTACGTTCATGCATAATGCGATAACTCGTGATAAAAATATCCAATTCACTTGAAATTTTGCATATATGTATATTCTGATAAGGTGCTTCCCTGATTAGTTTTTGGAGTTCATTCGATATGAATAAGAGGGAGAAAGGGGGCTAATACCCCTCCCCTTAATTTATATAAATGGGTTTTTCATGCAGGATTAACAGTTTTTGTTTGAAATTTAAATATAGGATCATTTTGATGAGACACATCCATGATTAGTATTAGGTGTTCATTGGATAAGTATAAAGAGGATAAACAGGCGACTCATGTCCCTCCCCTTAATTGACTTAAAGGGTTTTTCATGCAGAATTATCAGTTTTTGTTCAAAACAGGGTTGGCACGGTTTAAACCAATTGGTTTTAACCATGGTTTAAACCACGGTTTAAACCAACTGGTTTTTTTCTCAAAAAAACCAATTGGTTTTTTTTTTTTAAAAATCGAGTGACATTTCCTCATTTTTCTTTATAATTTAAGACCTACAAATTTTGGATATAAATATTTTCTACTTTTAACGTTTTATTTCAGCAATAAGTATTAGATATAGTGGGTCTAGGTCATTTTTTTATATATAGGATAAAAATCGATATGCATTGGTGATCATACTTTATTGCTCTAAAGAAAAACTTAGAACATGCGAATTGATCAAAGATAAAATAGATTGAAAACATGCAATATTTAGTATAAAATATTTTCATTAAAGAAAAAGCAGAATATTTAAAGCAATCTATCATAATATGCACAATGATTTTGAATATGGAGCTACATAACTCTATGTTCTTTAAGATTTTGGTCAAACTGTAACAAATATTTTTTATTGGGAAAATTATCTTTGAGAATTTGAATAAGAAAGTATTCAAAAATTTAGTGTTAGTTAAAGCACTTTAATAATACCAATCAAATTTTTCCCTCTTATCTGCTGAATCTAATGACCAAAAATGTTTATTTCAAATTGCTACTCAAAAAAACCCCAAGGAGTATTTCAAATTTACTTTTTAAAAAATTGTAGAAAAGAATATTATAGTCATCAAACTGCATGAAATGTTTTTTATTAGTAATCAAAAGATTGTTTATAAATTTTTTCAAAGTATCAATGTTAGATTGCATAGAGTAATTTATTCTTTGAATACAAGACAGTTTACTATAATAACTGTTTAAAATATGAATTTTTTTTCAATTTTCTACATAATTCACTATAATTATATAATAAAAATTACTTTCAAATGAAATTATATTACTTATAATACAGCAATGTCTATTTTTTTTTATCAGGGTTGGCACGTTTTAAACCAATTGGTTTTTTTTCAAAAAAATCTAATGATATTTTTTCATTTTTATTTACAATTTAAGACTTACAAATTATTGGATGTAAATATTCTCTACGTTTAACACTTTATTTCAGCAAAAAGTATTAAATATAGTGATTCTAAGGGTTTTTTTATATGTATAGGATGAAATTGAGTATGCATTGATGACCATATATTCCATTACTCTAAAGAAAAATCTTAGAATATGTGAATTGATCAAAGATAAAATGGATTAAAAATAGGTATTCTGTATTTAGTATAAAATATTTTCATTTAAAAAATGCAGATTATTTAAAGCAATCTATCATAACATGCACAATGCTTTTGAATATGGAGCTATATCTGGGTGATGTTTAAGATTTTAGTGAAACTATAAAAGAAATTTTTTTTTTCTATTGGGGAGATTATCTTTAAGAATTAAAATCAAAATATGAAGCTGAATGAGTATTCAAAAATTGGGTGCTAGTTATAGTATTTTAATAATAACAAATTATTTTCTTCCCCTCAGTTATCTGCTAAATCTAATTACCATAAATGTTGATATCAAATTGTCTCTCAAAACACAAAACCCCCCCAAGAACAATCTCAAATTTATTATTATTTTTTAAATTGTAGAAAAGAATATTATATTCACAAACTACATCAAATGTTTCTTATAAGTAATAAAAAGATTATTTATAAAGATTTTCAAAGCACCAATGTTTCACTGTGTAGAGTAGCTTATTGTTTGAACATAAGACTTTACTAATAACTATTTAAATTAAAATATGATTTTTTTCAATTTTCTACATAATTAACTATAATTATTTAATTTAAATTATTTTCAAATGCATTTATACTAATAATTCAACAATGTCTATTTTTATCAATAAATATGCATGTATATGTAATAAAAAAAGGATGTTTTAAAAAAACCCGGTTTAAACCAAAAAAACCTGGTTTAAACCAAAAAACCCGGTTTTTTTGGTTTTTTTAAAAAAAACCTGGTTTTTTTCCAACCCTGGTTCAAAATATTGATATTGGATCATTCTGATGAGACGCTTCTGTGATTAGTATTAGATGTTCATTGTATAAGTATAAAGAGGGGAAACGGGGGGGGGGCTAATGCCCCTCCCCTTAATAGATATAAATGGGTTTTCCATGCAGATTTACCAGTTTTCATTCAAAATCTAGATATAGCATCATTCTGATGAGGTGCCTCCATGACTAGTATTGGTGTTCATTAGATAAGTAATAAAGAGGGGGAACGGTGAGCTAATGCCCCTCCCCTTGATTTATATAAATGGATTTTTCATGCAGAATTGATCAGATTTCATTCAAATTTTAGATATAGCATCATTCTGATGAGGGCACTGCCATCATTAGTTTTGGGAGTTCATTGGATAAGTATAAAGAGAAAGACAGGGGCTAATCCCCCACCCTTTATTTCAATAATGAGTTTTATCATGCAGGTTTACCAGATTTTATTGAAATTTTACACATAGGATCATTCTGATGAGGGCACCTCCATGATTTGTTTTGCGAGTTCATTGGATAAGTCTAAGAGGAGGGAAATGGGAAGTAACCACCTGCCTCCTTAATTTAGGTTAATGGATTTTTCACGCAGAATTTACAGATTTGCTTTAATTTTGGATATATGTTCATTCTGATAAGGCGCTCTTCTGATTGATTTTCGGAATTCATTGGATAAGTATGGGTTAAATATGATAAATGGGTTTTTCTGCAGAATTATCCTATTTGCTTTTAAATTTAGATATATGTTCTTTCTGATAAGGCAAATCTCTGAATAGTTTTGGAAGTTTAATGGCTAAGAATAAAAGAAAAGAAAACTCCTCTTAAATTATATAAATGGGTTTTTATTAAGAATTTCCCGATCTCCTCTGAATTCTGAATATAGATTTTTTATACAATAAAGCATATCCCTGATTAATTTAAGGGGCTCAATGATTAAGTATAAAATGGGGAAATGGAGTGTGCTGTTTCTCCACTTTAATTTGTTTTTCGAATGGAATTAACCCTTGAAAATATAAGGCTGTAATGTACAATACTATATGTAGCCTGTGAGCTCAATGCCATCAGTTTAATTGGGCAATATTCTTTTTATTTTTTAAATTCATTAAACTATTTACTTCTTTTTCATTTTTCACTTGGAAATCTTACAACAGAAAAATTATGATGTAATATTCACTTTTAAAAAAAATCGTCAAACTATTTATTTCATTTTTATTTTTTACTTGGAAATCTTGCAAGAGAAAAACTAGTCGTTGGGGGGCCACCGTATTACCATAGCCGACTATATACTACTGGCCAAGCCATTTCACGAAAAACTGCCGAAAAAGTGAAGCTGGATTCAGCTTCAAACCCTGAACCATTTCATTGGACCATGTGTGAGTCCATGTAAAGCAAACCCTGCCCAAATTAGCATTGAGTAAGCTGCTTTCTGTTCCGTGCACATGGCTCGGCACGTGGTCATTGTTTGGTTCAGGGTTTGCACGATTGGTTAGAATAACTTAGGCAAGGTATTAGAGTCCTCTAGCGGGAGACTTCATACATTAATCTCAAATAGACGGGGCTATAGATCTAGTGGGGCATGGTATTATTTACCCATCATGAATAAGCATAATATAAAATATGGAAATAAAACATGTGTAAATTAATTATAAAATGCATAGCAATTCCAAACTAAAATTTAAATATATATTTAAGTATTTTAAAACAATAGTAATGCTCTATTATGGAATTGCAGATACTATTTAATTATACCATCGTCCCATTTCCATAAATAATATAAATCGCCAAACTACTCGCAAAATTATACAAATTGGCATAATTTTTATTTTTAATAATGAAAAAAAAAATTAATAATACATTAATAAAAATTTAAATGTTGAATTCAAAAACAGCCGTCCTTACAGAGGACGGTTTAAAGCAAGGCTCGGAGCAAGGATTTTGCGAGGCCCTTTCCTTTCAGGCTCTTAACATAATTTTATCTATACTTTCATAAAAAAGAATGGTTTTCATCAATATACTATGACAGGGGAGCCAGAATTCGATCCCCTAGCTATTATAAAGGAGTAGTATTTGTTTGTGTATTTGAAGGGGTAATTTCTGGAACTATTGAACCAATTTCAAAAGTAATGGTGACAAATTGATGATAAAAGTCCTTCCAGCATAGGTTACATTTTATGTCAGCACCATTATCTTTTCTCAACTAAAATCATAAATTTATAATAAAGATTTTCTATTATACCTTCTTTTTTTATTAAAGAAAAATAATTTGTGTCCAGATGCAAGGCCTCCCTAGGCACGAGGCCCTGTGTGGCCGCACCCATCACATATCTCCAAGGACAGCTCTGATTGAAAATAACTTGCTGATGTAAAAAACATGTGTAAAGTGTTAATATCAAGTGAATGTGACATTTCCTTTATTGATATTTAATCTTATAGTTATGTGATATTTTTTCTGCTGACAGGATAATCAAGTAGTACCGAACTGCATAAAAGAAACATCCTTATAACTCCAAAACTAATAATCATATTAACTAACAGTTTACTACTTCAGATTAAGCATATCATTTGAATTGAAATTTGAATGAAATACAGGGTCAAGAAAAATCAAACAATGTGTAAAATAGAATTACGAATATATCGGCAACTAACTATCCGATCAACTTCACTCTTTTTTCACAATTTTATGTCTTTTTATTGTCTTTTACATTCACTTCATAAAGTAAAAATTTCAAAAATTTTTATAAACCCAGAAATTTCTCCAGAGGGTTTCAGGAGGGCACTCAGCCCATCCTGCCCTTTAGTTTAAAAAACACCACCTCTCTTACCCCTTATCCAAAAACTAGTGCCCCTCTTGCCGCTAATTAAAAAAAAAAAAAAAAGCGTCCTTTTTGCCCCTTGTTTGAAAAAACATAGCCTTTATTGCTGTTGCGTCCGTACTAAATACACGCCTGCTAATTGTCTTCTCATTCATACACTTATGATCATGCAAAGCTTGCATCCTGGTTGTCAAGTCTTTATAGACTAAGGCTACAATAGACAAATTCTTGGTTGATGACACGATGCCTTCTGATCCAAAAAGAACATGCATCAATAAAATAAAATTGGCTAAAAGAGAGGAAAAATATAAGTAAAATAATTCTGTTTTTCTAACCAGGAATGATTCTGTTCCGAAATTTCAAAAAATGTAAGACATTCAGTTCCAAAAATTAAAAAGGTCATCAATCAGAAAATTCAGGCATAAAAAGTATCATGAATTTCAACAAAATGGTCATCGAAAATTTTCATCAATCATTCACAGAGAAAAAAAAATGGATTTCATCAAAGAATTGCAGTAAAAAGTGTAGTTTGTTAAAGAATCGTAGGGAAAAAGCTTACGAATTATGGCAAAAACGGTAATTTCAACAAAGGATTGCAGAATAAAGCTTTAATTTCACCAAAATGTAGCACACAAATGTGTGAATTTTGTTAAAGTACCAAGGAAAAATGCGAATTTTGTCAGAATCAAAGAAATGACGCAAATAAGAATTGGAAAAAAAAAAAACTTAGAATTTTATCAAGAAGCCATCAAAAGGATGTGAATTTTGTTAGAGTATCACTTATAAAAGGTGAATTTTCTCAAAGGGCCTCAGAAAAAAAAGGTGAATTTTGTTAAATGACCATCTATAAAAAGTTAATTTTATCAAATGACTGCAGAAAAAACACCACTTTTTTAAAATGGCCGCTGAAGAAACACGAATTTTATCAAAGTACAACAAACACAAAGTGCTAATTTCATCAAAATGCAGCAGAAAAAACATGTTTTTATCACAATTTTCTGACAAAATTTGCCATTTTTAGTGATGATGAAATTTCCATTTTTCATGATTTTTTTCGCCGAAATTCACTCTTTTTTGTAATTTTTGAACAAAATTTGCATCTTTTCATAGTCTTTTAAAAAAATTAGTTTTTTTTTTTTTTTTTTTTTTTGAGATTCTGTGACGAAATAGGAATTTTTTTTTTCAATAATTTACAAAAATTATTATTTTCTTTTTTGCAACCAATTGTTAAAATTTGCAATATATTTTATGTATGAATTTTCGGAGTTATGACTGACTTTTTTAATTTTTGGAAATGACTGCTTTAATTCTAGAAAAAATCAGACAATCACTGAAGTAATTCTAAGTCCTTCCTGCTCACAACCCCCCCCCCTCCCCCCCCCCCCCCCCGGCAAAAAAAAAAAAAAATTCTCAGCAAGTTTTCTGAAAGGTAACAATACAAAAGAGGTGAGGAAAGGGGGTATTTTAATCCCGGGGCAAACTATGTTCTTTTTTTCTGTATCTCTTTATCAAAATTTGTGTTTTTTTTTTTTTTTTTTTTTTTTTTTTTTTTTGTCAAAATTTGTGAGGTTTTTTCCACGTTCTTTTAACAAAATTTGCTGTTTTTTGGTAATCTTTTTACAACATTTGCCCCCCCCCCCTCCTTTTAATCTTTTGACGTAACTTTTGGATTTTTCTCTCAATTCTTAGGCAAAATTTCTGTTTTTCCATGATTTTTTTAAATTGTGATTCTTTTGTGACCAACTGAAGATTTTTGCACAACTGATTGACAAATTTCAATATTTCCCTCTCAATCAAATAATGATTTTTTCCTGTGATAAATGGACATATTTTGTGATTTTTTCCCCTCTTGCTACCAGAAAAAAAAATTAACTGAATGGCCGCATCAAAAAAGGCAATAAGATTCTAGACTCAATTCTATAAAAGTTCCCTGAAGAATTTAGAAAGTATTCTTTCTACAAAAGTAGCGCCCAGTCTCTTTTTATACCTGGGGGAAACTTTGTATCCTTTCATCAGAAAGAATATTTTGAGAGGCCAAAAAAAATAGTTATGGATAATCAAGGTTACGGATAATTAATAGGCTTCTTACCATTAATACACACTAACCAATTTCAAATATCTATCTCAATTTGTTTGGGAGATAGAGTGTTTACAGACAAATCAACAGACAAATACACAGACTGATGGACAGTAATTTTTTTTTCTAAAAATATGTTTTTCAGAATTTTCAGTGTCTGAAACATGTGAATCCGTTGAAAAAAAAAAAAAAAAATCCGATTTTCAAAATGATTGCAAGACTTACCCTATACTATGTATGATAGGTAAGTAATAGTTGTGGTAGTAAGAATTTTCATTGTGGATTTTTAATTGTTGGCAACTGCTATAATGAAAAATGTTTAAACTTGGTAGGAAACTGCTGTTAAATTGGTCGTTTTTTAATAATTAAAAATTAGCTATAAATTATTTTGATTACAGATTACTTTAATTGCCTTGGTTGTGTTTTAGTACATAGACACAGCATTTCACTATTCTGACTTCCAAATTGTAGATTTGCATAGAATTACAGACAGACAGATGGAGAATTTTCCTTTATATATATTAGATGTTATTTTTAATTATAAATTTAATAAAGCTAAAATTTAAAAAATAAATAAATAAAATAAATAAAAAACAATAATAATGAGCTAAAAAATAAAATCAACTAAAAAAAGTTATAGTAATAATCACATATGTTAAGTTGAAAATAATTCATTCATCAAAAATGGATAACGTTCAAGTTGTGATTTTACATTATTGATACAAGATGAAATATCAAGTATTAAACTGCTAAAGTGATTTGCATTCTCGGATCATTAAAAAAAAAAAAAACTTAGTTTTAACATTAGAATTAATAATAGAATTAATAATAGCTTAATAAATTAATAATTGTATAAATAATAGCATTCAAGCAATACATTAAATAATTTCTTTGAAATTAAACTGTTAACATTTCTCTATATAAATTATGTTGTAAGTCCAAATAACCCAGTGTAATAGCTCAATAAAGTTTCCTTATACTTGAGCAAAATCAATACACTTGTACACTACTCAATATAAAGTATATTTTGATAAACCTACCATGCTCGTTTTAAAAATAAATGTGAACACTAATGAAAATTAAATATATTTAATTAGAAAATACCATTACCTCTGCTGCTTATCTAGGAGGAAAGTCATAACAAGGGCTTTATAAAAACCAGATGTAAAAGCTCCATTTGGAATATCTAGTTCTTTCAAAATTTCTATTACTTTGATGGAATCTAAATGAGATAAGGCAACCCTGGAAATTGTCTCCCACTGAAGTGAAGAACTCCATTGACTAGAATCACTTGAACACTGAGGAAAGTCTATGCAAATATCAAGTTTTTTATTGCAGGTTAAACAAATGGTAAATCCTTTCGAAGCACTAGACTGTGCAAATAAAGAAAAGAATTCTTGCCATTCTCTTAAACTGGAAGGCAGGTAACCTATGATTCATTAAAAATAATGATAAATAAGCATAAATATCAACATTTTGTAATAAAATAGAAATGTAATTTTATTTGAGAGCCAACATTTGCATTTAGAAAACAAGTTTATGATAAAAACTCACCTAGAGGATTGCTGGCACTTAGAAGATTAATATCACATAAAGATATAACTAATTTCTTATGAACACTAGTTAGCTGTAATTTCTTTACAAGCAGAAGATAACCAGGCCAAAACCTAAGTATGTATATACATAAACTTAATCAAAATTCCAGCAATTTCATGCAATTATCTAAAATACTACTACTAATAACTCATCAATGATAATGCACTCATAGTAATAAAACAAATATTTAATAAATTACGGATGTTAATCATGTTTATATTAACTATAATACATTTTTAAATGTTGTGTGGGTGATAGAGAGGTCTATAGAAAGTAATTTAGAAAGGAAATAATAAAGCAAGAACAAAGGAATAACAAAAGGTTCTAAAGTGACTACCTTGAACCTCAAAAAAAGTTTAAACTGAAAATATTACATAAACTGCATTAATTTTTCAAATAAATTTTTAAAAAATGACTAATTTGTCTTACAATATATTGTTTTAATAAATAACTTAAGAACTGAAAACTAACACTAATTCAGAGGTATAAATAAAAATTTCATTTTCAAGCTATATTTTTATATAGCGATAGCAAAATATGCATTTATAATTAAATAGACCAGAATTTATCAACATTTTGTTAAAGACATGTTTTAGAAAAACATCTATTGATTATGACAACTAAATCATCTCCCTTTCTATTCTATCTGTCTTCCAGGAACAACTTCTCTCCCATCCCTCCCTACACACTTACATTTAGTAATACAGTTCAATTGTTTGCTTCCATTTTTAATATCTGGATTGGTTTTGTTTGTTTGAATGAGTTAACATATAAATACTAACAGAATTTATTATTATGGAATAAAGATGACATAATTGCACAATCTACACTTAAAAAAAAAGATGTGTGAGTGTGTGTGTGTCTGCAATGGCTAGCGAAATCCATCACTTGTAGAAGTCTGAAAATTTAGATGAGGATAATCAAAGATAAGTTCTGATACACAAGAGGCTCTCAGATTTTAGGTAGCTTTCATTACAAAAAATAAAAAGCTACCTATTGCAGCCGTCCGGAGGAAAGCACTTCCGGAAAATTTTGGTATATTTTCACCGATCATGACCCCCAGACCCCAAAACCACCCTCCGTTCAAATGTTGACATATATATATATAACCATATATATATATCTGATTTTTGTCATGCGATAACTAACGTATTTATGAACCGATTTGAATGAAACTTGGTATGTACATAGTACATACAAATGTCTCGACCGAGTTCGTTGGTCAGCATCATCCGCCATTTTGTTTCAAAATGACGGCCATTTTAAATTTAAAAAAAAATTTTAATTTAAAATTAAATGCGAAAAAATTAAAAGTTGAAAAATATTTTTCTTTTACGTGTTAGAACTTAAAACAAAGATTCCAGAACACTTTTTATTTTGTCTATATCTTAAAAAATGATTGAGTTATAGCACTTTGAATTTTTCTTATGGCTGACATTTTGAAACGATATGATTTTGTCACGTGATAACACGCGTATTTACGAACCGATTTCAATTAAACTTGGTATGTACATAGTGCATACAAATGTCTCAACCGAGTTCGTTGGCCAGCATTATCCGCCATTTTGTTTCAAAATGGTGGCCATTTTAAATTTTTTAAAAATTTAAAATTAAATGCGAAAAAATCAAAATTTGAAAAATATTTTTCTTTTACGTGTTAGAACTTAAAACAACGATTCCAGAACACTTTTTATTTTGTCTATATCTTACAAAATGATTGAGTTATAGAACTTTGAATTTTTCTTATGGCTGACATTTTGAAACGGTCTGATCTGAACGATCCACAATGTTGCTTTAAAATGGCATACACTTTATGATATCGTGGAATTTAGTGACTCTCCAAATCGCTTAAAATAAAACCAGATTGAATAAAAGATGACTAATTTCTAAAAATTCCTATTAATATTCAGTCTTGACAAAAACTAGTATTCAATCTTATAAAATCACTAATTTTATAAGATTATTTCCACTAATTTGAGATTAGTATTTTTGAACAATGTAACTTACTTTTAAATAAATAAATAAATATATAAGTATATGAAAGCTACCTCTTCCTCCCGGCATTGCCGGAAGGACTTTTTAATTTCTGATAATTAGTTGAGATATTAATAAAAATCTCACCGAACAAACATTTTGTTCTTTGTGGATCAACAAAGTCTGTATGTAAATTCAATTTTTTTCAAGTTTTCTATGGCCAGCAGCGTAAAGTGTGAGATTGGCCTCTTTTTTTGTTCTTTTCCTTAAAGTGCATAGACCAAACAGCAAAAATATGGAAAAACAGAAAGAATATTCCTAATTTATGTATTTTTAGATTTAAAACTTTACAATCCACTTGAAAAAATATCATCATTAACATTTTGAAGAAAAGTAATTACAAACTTCAAATTTATGCTGTCTTGTTTTTTAACTTTGTATCTTCTAAACCAACTGAAATACAGAAAAATGATTATACCAAATCATATCAAGATTAATTAAGCAATTATACCAAGATCATGTTTCACTCTTCAAAAGCTGCCTTTGGTATTAAAAATTTTTAATATTAACTACTTGAAAAAATTATTAATCAAATGAAATTTTGCGAATTTTCTAATTCTTAAAAATCTCTAAAAGCGCTTCCAATCAAGAAACAAATACCAGACCATAGGGGCTGTGCAAATATAACGTTATCAGCTTTTTGATAATTTTAGACCCCCTCCCCCCCCCCTTTTTTGATATCATACGTTATCATCCTTCAACCCTTACATAATTATTTCTGTGTTGCTCAAGAATTAATTAAACTAAGAAGATAAACACCTTTGTTGGTATTCTCTCATTTACAAAATGCATGAAATACAAAGTGAAATTTTTTAAATGTTTAAATGTGGTTTAAATGTATAGTTTAAATGTGGTTTCTGAGAATGTATCTTTATAAAATGTGCTTGCTTTGAAAATTAATGTGCATGCATACACAATAAAATAAAATAAAATTTAGATAAACATTAAAGATACATTTATACATTCAAGGAAAATCATGTATCATACATAGAATGTAAAACACTTTCAGAATACTTTAACAGAAACTTACAACTTAATACAGTTTTAAAAAATATACCTAAATAAAAATTTAGAAAATGAATAATACAGTACAACTAATTTTAGAATTTGCATCTGTAGTTAATAAGATATTTCAATTCTTTTAAGTAGCCCAGTATATGGTCAAATTTATATACACACCATATTGTTTGTTAAAATTTAATTTAATGATAAAATGCATAACACATTTGAAAACCTAGTTTCAGTATTTATTGCCCATAGGAGATAACTTGAAATTTTTTATGCAATCCAATACATGATTAACTATGGTGGAAAATGTTATAAAAATTACACTAAAAATAAATAACAAAACTGTTATACTATGCAGATTTGATTATCTCATTTTGAAATTTTAATAAAGAGGAAAATACTTATATTGAAGTTTGAAGCAGCATGAAAATAATTTATTAAACGCAGACCTCATTATAATCTGTTTCTTTACAACATGTTGTACTTATAGAGAATCTTGAAAAGTTTGATTTATGCAATAATGCAATGCAATACTGTTTCTTCTGTATATTTTTCGAGCTTTATTAAATCTAGGATGTAAAAAAATCAAAAAATTCAGATTTTTTTTATTTAAATATGACTTTTTCAATTTTTTTTGTTCCAATTATCAAATACTGAATAGTTATTAAGAGTTTTAGATTACCAAAACAACTAAACCGTTAATTTCTACTTAACCTAAGTTTTCATACTTTAATTAATATAATCATTAGTTAGTAATTACAGAAATTATACAAATTGCAAATTAGTAGTTCCATTTGTAATATACAACAAGTTTGTAATAATTATACAAAACAATAATAAATACTAATGATATTTACATTTATTTATTAATAATTGCATTTAATATTAAATTGTTAACACTACTTAAAGTTAATTATTATTAAACAATTCTGTAACAATAACATAATATACATTTTTATGTTTTAATTATTAAGTTGATAATTAATAATTTAGTATTCACTCTAGAAAGAAATAAGGATAATGCTAGTTCCAAGAAAAAGATACTATGAGGAAATATTAGTAATGTTTTTAGTAATGTAACGTCTTGATGACTCCCCTTTGAAATGCAACACATGGCCACTCAAACATTTCATAGACAGTATTTACTAATTGGCCACCTCGGTTGAAATCGAACTTATCCACTGAAAGACTCCAGATGGCTATAACTCTGCTAAATAAAATACTAAATTTCAGAGCGAAGTGCCCGGAATGACATTTCGGTAAATATGAACTAATGAGGGCTAAGATGGTCATGTGACCAAAGTTTGGAGTTGAACGCAGCCAGAAGAGCAGACGCTCAAGAAAGGCGATGGAAAGCGGTCGCGTAGGCCATTTCCTACTTGTTTAACTATTTTCCCTTTTATTTCAGTGTGTGTTCTGTCATTATATGTCTATGTTTTTTTACGTAACGTGATTGTTGTTAATAAAAAGTAAAAAGACCAAGTTTGCAGTAGGGTCTTATTTAAATCCGTTACAGTAATTATATAAAAAGTTAAAAGTACATAGTTTCTTAATATAATAAATAAAATGTCATTAATTTTAATAATTTTATGAATTACAGATGGAAAAATACAATTAAATAACACGTTAACTTTTTTTCTAAAGAAATAAAGTTCTATTATTTTTACAGAGTCTTGGACACATTGATTAGAAATACTGTGGAATTTGGAAGCTTTTTTAACATCTCTATCTACTGTAGATAAATTTCATTATTATTATAATTATTATATATATATATATATATATATATTTTAAGGCAGGGTGCGTTTTGCCAATTTTAAAAAGGACAGGATGTAGCAGCTAAAAAAATAACTTACAGAAAACAGGAAGTAACTACAGAATTAACTAGCTGGATGTGCCAATCCCAAAACTTTTTTCTATCTCATATGTACATTTTGATATTTTCAAAAAATAGTTACTCATTTTAATGTTTTAATAATTTTAATTCAATACCATACGAACTTTGGTTTTCATCTTAAATTTCTGCGTCAATCAATTAATCGAAGTAAAATCGAATTTCCATCTCTATACGAGCCGATGAACAGTAGAATGATAGGCAGATTTTTTTTTAATTCGGGGAGGACCTATTTGCCTTACCAAAAAATAATTATATACAAAAATTTTAGTTCAGTTCTAGTTTTCATACACTTCATACACTTTTAGGTGGTGCAATATTGAAAATGGCATAAAATTGGCTATTGCAGACCCTTTTCCGGCGGATTTTTTTCAAATTCAGAAAGAACCAACTAGCCATAACCATACACTTACACAAAAAATTTGGTTCAATTCGATTTATAACTTCATATACTTTTGGCCGGTACAATATTGAAAATGGCACAAAAATTGTGATTGCAGCGCCCCCTTTTGGCAGATTTTTTTCAAATTCAGGGAGGACCAACAGGGCCATAACTACCGCTGGGGCACTACCCCGGAACCTTCAAGCCTGATGGGCCCCAAACTGATGGTTAAAAAACTACTGATTTTAGTTTCTAGTCAAACTTCTTATAAAATGCCCAGAACCTACCTAAGAGTTAATAATTAAAAAAAAAAAAAAAAAAAATCAAAGTGTATATTTTATAGTATATATTTTATTTTTTCATGTCCAGCGATATACATACGCTCTAGAGCAGACAGCAGAATGTCGAGTTGAATGTGTCATGTCGCGGCAGCATGGTTTCCTATCCCACCGAAGCTAGTATAAGGAAGAAAATATTGGCTTCTAATGGGTTGAATAACATAAAAAGCATCTAAAAATTTTTAGAAAATCTTTTTTCTTATCTATTAAATAAATACCTAAAATCGAAAAAAAAAAAATCAAAATCCATCTTTCAAGAGGTTTTTAAACAAAAGCCCAATTCTACCTTTTTTTAGTCATTTTTTGGCTTATCATAATGTGCATGTTTAACACAGCGGCGTGCGAAAAAAAAAAACTGTGCCCGGGGCAAAATGAAAATTTTGCCCCGAGGCCTCCAAGTTTATAGTTACGGCTCTGAGGACCAACTAGCCATAGTCATACACTTACACAAAAAATTTGGTTCAATTCTATGCATAACTTCATATACTTTTGGCCGATACAATATTGAAAATGGCACAAAAATCGCGATTGCAGCACCCCCTTCCGGTAGAATATTTCAAAACTGAAGGAGGACCTGCTTGCCACAGCCAGAAACATTCACAAAAAATTTGGTTCATTTCTATGCATAACTTTATACACTTTTTGATGGTAGAATGGCGACATACACACAGACACACGGACAGACAGACATTTTGTAAAAACAGGTTTTTTGGAATCTCTGACCCCTAAAACATGTAAATCCGT
The DNA here is from genome assembly GCA_964019185.1 of Maratus speculifer. Classification (NCBI taxonomy): domain Eukaryota; kingdom Metazoa; phylum Arthropoda; class Arachnida; order Araneae; family Salticidae; genus Maratus; species Maratus speculifer. The sequence goes on from OZ025298.1 coordinate 57,200,279, forward strand.
TGAAAAACGGATGTCGAAAAAAATTTTGATTACAATACTTTTTTCTATTGAAGATAGAAGAAAGTAATAAAAACTGCAATTAAGTAATTCCATTTGTTAGTAGCAAAGTAATAAACTCACGAATATTATTTGCAGCTCATTTTGCATTTGTACTGTTAATCATCTAAATCTAAAATTACACACATCATTAAGAAAATGTGTTAACCCATTCATACACATATGCAGAGTAAATATAAGGAATAGCCAGTTATATCAGAAAATCCCTAAAACAATAAACAGCATTAGTAGCACTTAGTTGGGATTCTCAAAATTCAGTGTTTCAAATAGTTATGCTGCCATTTTAATCCCTAACAATTTTTATGTGGTGTAAATGAGTTTCAAAATTTAAGGGGAAAAAAAAAAAAAACACATTTATTCAACTTTGCTGAAGAAGCTCTTGCTATGTTTAACATTTTATATAAATAATCAGTGATGTCACTGTACTTGAAAAATCCTGGGTCCCAATAATTCAGGACTTCTAAAATTCTGGGTCCCTTTTTTACAAAAATGAGTGTTCACTAATAATAAGCAATATTTTTAGGCACAAAAATTGAACTTGTTCATTTGCAAAAGAAAAATGAATTGCAATTATTATTGTTTTAATAATAAATAATTAATTAAACCAATATTATTATTTTTTAAACTATTAAGAAAATGTTTTGTTACTTTTTTAAAAATAAATGCGTAAGATAAAAATTTAATTATAAAATAATGCTTATTTGAGTGCAGAAGATAACAAGTATCACTATTGTAAACATTTCTTTTAAAAAGAGGCAAGAGTGATTTATTGAAAAAGAGATTTTTGCTGAAAAAAAGAATACTTTTGTTGAGTAAAAGGGTACATTTTGTTTAATAAATGGGTGCTTTCAGGAGCCACATTTACTCAGAAAGATTTGGAGCAGTCAAAAACAGAATGTGAAGCAGGAAAATCTGTTTTCAGAGCAGCAAAAAAAATATTTTGAAGCAAGAATGTCAGCAGGAAAATTCACTCCTGGCATTAACTTTTATTTTTCCTTGCCCCTCTGATGAAATTTATGTTTTTTCGCGTTTTTTGGACGAAAGTTATGATTTTTTTCGAGATCTTTTGATGAAATCTGCCTTTTTTTTGTGATTTTTTGATGAAATATGCTGGTTGTTCATGAATTTTTTTGACGAAATGTGCCAGTTTTTTGTGATTTTTTTGACAAAATTTCCCATTTTTGGTAAATTTTTTAGCAAAATTTGCCGTTTTATCTGATTTTTAGAAGAAATTTGTCGGGGATATATATATATATAAAATCTTATACATTCTTTTACAATAGCATTTCAGCCAATGTCAATCTTTTACTGTTCACTATCCATATCTGTAGTATTTGGTATAAATTTTTTATTGCAGGAGTAGAATGAGAAAATAAGATGTGGCTATTTTACTCTTTTACTTGCAGAAATTTCTTGTACTTATGCCTATTTTTATATGAAAGAATGAATAATTTGGTTACTAAAAGGAAATTATGACATTCTATGTTACATTAGATTTAAATATCATTTTTAAATTAAATGCTTTTTATATTCGTTAGATAAAAACTATGCTTTTTTTTACAAATCTACTTTCCTTCCCCCCCTCGAGTACAGGCTTAGGAATAAAGCCTAGAAACAATTATTTAAATCTTTTTTTTTTGTGCATTCATAAGTCACAATACCTGTACATACTTTCCAAATTACGTTTATTTTAGATTTTAATACTTTTTATGTTAATTTTAACATTTAAAAAACTTAAGATTATATTTAAAAAATCAGTTGATTTAAATCATCGACACCCTAATTAAAACTAATCTAAATAAAAAAATTTTACAAATGGTTTTTAGTTGTACATCAAAAGATTCTTACCCAGATGAAAAACAGAGATCTAATAAACTGTTATCCATATCTTGAGTTGTACTTAGTAAATAGAGCAGGAGCTGTGAATGTTGCCATGGGTATAAATGAGAACCTGGTCTAAAATTACACACAAGAAAAATAAGTAAAACTAAGAAATAAAATAAAGTAAGAAATAGACTTTATCAGCCAAAAACTTCAATTATAAATAATCAATAATTTGTTTTCAAATTCAAATAGGCTATGTTTGAATTTGAGACTGGCTATGTTTGACAAATTCCTGAATTCTTTTTATTAATAAATGCATAAAATTGTCAGTTTTTTCTTATTCAGAAACCAAGAAATTGTGCAACATTTTCCCCTCTTTCAATAAAAATAAAGAATCTTTCAGAAAATGTAATGAGAAATTGCATTTTGATGTGTTTTGAATTATTACAAATTGGTCAAATCTGTTTAAAAAATTCTAATGTTATTTTACAGCTTACCATATTTGGGTATACGGTGGGAAGTTGTTTCACCAATTTGAACCCTGATAATTATGATACATCGTGTGGATTAATTTGCAAAGCAGAACAAGAATTAAGAAAAGTTTTTGATATAGAAACAATTGGGATCAGAGACGATCCTTCTTGTAGTGATGAAGATAAGGCATTGGAAAATTTTACAGTAAAAAATTTCATGTAAAGATAATTGTTATGAAGTAGTTCTTTTTTGGAAAACAAATTGGATAAATTTGAGCAATAAATATCAGGTTTCTGAGAAATTGTTTAAATATTTATTTACTATAATGCAAAATTATGATAATTTGTTTTCTTAGTATAAAGATATTTTGAAAGAGTATCTTGATTATATTATTGAAAAAACATTATATAAAACTAAATCAAAGGAAGGGCCCATATTCTATCTGCCATATAGAGCAGTTTTTAGAAAAGATAGTATCATCACAAAAATATACACTGTGCTTTAATATGAATTCATATGATATAGCACAACTCGTTTTAAATGATTGTCTATGGCCTGGTACCATCCTTATATTTTTCTGTTACTCAATAATTTTAGGCTGAATAAGATAGAAATTTTAGCGGATGTGGAGAATGCATTTCTCAAAATTTTATCACCAAAAAAGACAGAAATGCTGTCGATTTCTATTTGTGGAAATTATCAAAGATCTGATAAATAGAATGTCTGATAATTTAAAAATTCCAATTTGTTGTTTTAAATATTTACTTTCTGGATTAAATGCTAGCCCATTTCTCATAGGTGCCACAATAAAAGAGCATATGGATAAATTTAAGGATCAATACTCAGAAACTTTTGACATCTTTGATACTCATCTTTATGTCAACAATTTAGCTAGCGATACTGAAAATATTGAAGGAGCTTTGAAGATCTCACAATAGGCTAAACTGATCATGAATCAAGCCAGTTTCTATTTAAGAAAATGGTTAAAGAATAACAAATCATCATTAGAATGGTGGAAGGAAGAAGACTTTGAGATTTATCGATTTCATAAAGCCCACACAATTGTTAATTCATTGAAAATATAAGGAATATCATGGGATGTTGAATAAAGCTTTTTTTTTTTTTTTTTTTTTTTTTTTTTTTTTTTTTTGCACAGACTATTAGAGTTTACTAGAATTTTTGAAGGATAAGAAAAATACTAAGATTGCTTTACAAACTTCCAGAAGAATTTATGATCCTATTGTTAACTTAATTCCATTTACTATATGACTGAAATGTCTCTCAAGATCTATTGGATCCACAAGCTACCTTGGGATCTACTTGAGTTATCCATTGGCATTTTGCAAAAAGTGGGCACAATGATGTTTAGAATTTTAATTAAATCAAAGTAAATAGATTTTTATTTTTATTTTATCTGATACAAAATATGTTGAAATTCATTGCTTTTCTGATGCAAGTTGCAATCAGTTTTTCCTGAAAGTGGCTTATTAACTGAACATAAAAACAATTTAAGAGAAATCCAGTGCTCTGAAAAAAAAATAAATAAATAAAATAACTGAATGAGGAGCTTCATTTCTAGCCACAGTGAAATTCACCTTGTTTTGATAAACTTTTTAAGGTTAAAAATGACAATTCCAAACTTTTACATGTTTTTACCTTTATTTGCAGGTTTGTGTGCAAGTGCAGTAATAATACCAAAAGAAAAATAATGACTTAAGTCTTTGATAGATAATTTTAGCACTTTAAATCTTTTTATTAATGATATAAAAATCATATGTGTTGGTGGAAGACTCAACAAAACTTTGTTATCTTATGAGCAAAAACATCCAACAATTCTGCCAAAAAACTGTAAACTAAATTAGATTTATTTTACTACTATAGCATGGTAAGCATCTTTTTCATGCTGGTCTGCAAGGACTCTTGAATTCAGCTAGATTAAAATTTTGGCCTTTAATTGGTAGGAATTTGGCAAGAAACATGGTGCTTTCTCACATTATTTGTTTTAAAGTAAAACCATACCTATGCTCTCAGCTAATGTGTGTGAATTACCTTAAGAAAGTATTAATGAATCACCAGTATTTAATTGCACCAATTTAAATTTCTGTGATCCATTTTTGGAACTTATAAAAAAGGATTATTTATACAAAATATTTATATGTACTTGTATTCTTTTGTGACTTATACCATTTGCTTAAGTTTCTTTCAGATTTAACCTTAGATACTTAAATTATCACTCTTAGACTATTTACGACTAGACATGGAAAATGTTCTAAGATTTTTATTGATAATTCTAGAGGAATTTCATGGAGACAAATTCTAAACTGAAAAAGTTTTACAAAACGGCAAATTTTACAAATGAAATTTTAAAAAGCTATTTTTTTTTTTAATTCATATTTTCCAAATTTCTTTATTTAGGTGAGCTTTGAGAGGCAGGTGTGCAATCTATTAAGCATCACCTTAAATTGGCAATGGGTAATTTACGGTTCAATTATGAAGTGTTTGAAACTATAGTTATTCTTCACATTAAATGATTAAATAAGCTCAATTGGAATGATAAGCTAAAGAAAACTTCTTAAAACACCACAAAAATTTTAATAAATGTGCAAGGTCTTTCAAAAGATCTAGTCTTTCTTCATTAGAGGCAGATAAATTGTTTTTCTAGTGGCCTTCTCATGCTTCTTTATTGGCTGCTTCTTCAACTTGCCTCATTCCCTTACCTGTTCTCTGTCAATCTTGCTGCTGTTTTCAAATTAGTAGGATGCGCTCTGTGCCTGATGGAGAAATAGCAATACTTTTGAAAGGCCTAGTACATTTATTAAAATTTTTATGATGTTTTAAGAACTAATTTTGAGCTTACAGTTATTTCGGTAAAAGATAATTTGAACTTTCAACCTCTTACTTCTTTAGCAATTTTGACAATTTTGAGGCCTTGATTCCAAGACATTTTTTAATTAAAAGATGCTTCAATGCTATACATCAAACAGTATTAATTGATGCAAGTATCAATTGGTGAAACCAAACCGTTTGCAAAAAACTACAAGGGTTGTTCAAAAATTCGGAAAAACAGATATTGAATTATTAAAACCCGTTATAGCAGAGAACAGAGATTTAAAAGAGTAGTGAAAAGGTTAATTTAACAGTAGAATTAATGGCATTGGGAAAATAAGCCTTTTTTGCCTGTGTATAAATAGGTGTTAGGAAGCATAAGTGGAATTTAACAGGATTGGATGGAGGATAGAAGGGATATCAGAGGATATATCAGAGGATAGAAAAAAATGTACAACTCATGTGATTAAAAACTAATCTACATTTCAATGGGGAGGGTATGCTCTTTCTAATACTTACTGAAAAAGCATTTGCTATAAAAGTTCACACAAAATCAGGTGAATTAAAACTTTAATTATAAAAATAGCCATCCTTCTTATTGATAACTGAAAACAAAATAGTGATGAATTATTGCTAACTTTATATTTTATTTGGTTATGCTGTGTATTTTATTTAAATTATGCTGTGCAAAATTTATTTAAATGCAAAACATTTTGAGAGATTGAAACTTGCACATTTCAATCTGGTGAGTATGTTGACTATTTGAAAATGAATTATGTTATAAAAAATAACTTTGAATTATTAATAAACTCCAATAAACATCTAAACTGCATGCAATCAAAGAAATTAACTCGTGACCACTGCACTTTCCCAAGCAAAGTATTATATTCCACAACATCAAAGTAATTTTTTCAAGCACAATCATAATGAACTTAATAACACTTTCTATTATTTATTATCTTAAGTCAGTATAAAAAGGAATTGTGATGATGGAAGACCATCTGAGTATCCACTCTTAGTGTTATGATTGAAAAATAAAAGTTATAGTTCATTGAAATTATTGATTTTAATGTGTTAATGCTTTAAGATGTAGACACATAATAAATAATTAAATGACACAAATATCACTAACTAGAAATTGATAAGTACTTCTATACAATAATATAAATTCATATTAAACTTTTTAAATTATGAAATATGAACAAAAAATGCACAGTATAAATGTTAGGAATTTTTTTAAATAATCCAAACTGAATTAAACTGGAGGTTACAAAATTTATATGAAATTTCTTAAAGATAAAGCATAAAGCTTAAATTAAAGTTGGTTAGCTTTCATGACTTTAATTAAAAATAATAGCAATGTAAAATCTACAAAACAAACACTTTCAAATAGTGAAAACTCTATTTAGCAAACATTTTTCCAAATTCCAACAACTATATATGAAAGGATAGAGTTAATCCCTTTTTTAAAAACTAACTTAAAATAAAAATTCAAAAGTTAAAAATTTAAAGTCTTATCTAATTTTCTTTTAACCTTAATTCTGAAGCTTAAAAGCAGTTTGCCTATGATAATTTTATTTTCCAGCAATATACCTTATTCCTTTCAGTGAACATTTTTGGACGCTCTTTAAGATAAAAAAGCTGACCTAAGTGCAATTTTCATTTCTTGCAATGAACAAAACAAATTCCAGATAGCTGCACCTTTCAAAGGGCCTAGATCCTTTTTAACCAATAACAATAAATCACCTCCTATTCTTGTAATGTCACGACCTGGTGAAAATAATTTGTGTTGCGACATTTAAATAGTCTGTAACAGCAAAAGTCTGTGGCTTATGGAGTCCAAGATTTGCCAACAAACGTGCTGTGGGGAATCATGTTTTAACGCCAAAAGGGCGATGAATCCTGATCTTAGTTACGCGTGGCAACCCCTCCCCTGGGCTCAAGATATTTTTTGTTTTGTTTATGTTTTCAGAGAGCGAAAAGAATTAATACGCGATGGTGTTATGACAGTCTTGATAAAAAAATAATTCTAAAATACATTGAATTTCATGTAAATATGTATCATATGTGTAAATAAGAAGATGTACAGTATTGTATAATGTGTATAGAAGATGTATAATACTTTTTTTCTTCCAATTAAAAAGAAATAAGAAGATGCCCGTTTTGGAAATTATTGAATATGAATCGCCGAAATTAATTTTGTGTTCGAAATCCACTGAACCAGTCGACGCGACAATGGTGCAAGTTAGCCGGGAAATAATAGAATGAGAATATGATTAGGACGATTGCATATATTAAACGGGTAAGTTTTTTATTGTTATTTCTTTGAATTTATGATTTGGGAGAAACAGTACTATACAAAATGAGTACCGGTGAAAATTTGAAAAGAAATATTACTAAACGCGGATCAATTAGATCCACAATAACTAAATTAATTAAAAAAATTGATATTGAAATTTTGAAAGAAAGTGATTTGAAACCGGAAATTGTGGAGGATTGTTTAGCAACATTGCTGGAACATAAGATTTCTCTAGAAAACCTAGACGATTTAATACAATCTGAAATTGAAACTTCTAATTTAGAAACCGAAATTGAAGATTGTTTAAAATATAAAGAGTCTATTATTACATGTAAATCGAGAGCAAATAGATTTTTGCATAATTTAAAGAAAACTTCTGATATTACAAATGAACCAAAAGTAATTATGCCCCCCATATCAGATACTCAGTTAAAGTGTAACACTAAATTGCCGCGAATTTCTTTAAACAAATTCACCGGCGACATTTGCGAATTCCAAGAATTTTGGCCGCAGTTTAAAGTCGCTGTTCACGAAAATGAAGCCCTTCAAGAGATAGAAAAATTTACTTATTTGAAATCTTTGATTTCGGGATCAGCAGCTGCTGCTATTAACGGGCTCTCATTAACTGGTGAAAATTATGCAACGGCAATAAATATATTAAAGGATCGTTTTGGTAAAAGAGAGGTTTTAATATCTGCGCACACAAATAAATTATTAAATTTAGAAGCAGTGCGAAGATCAAACGATATATATTCGTTGAGAAAATTGTATGATGAAATAGCGATACAAATAAGAAGTTTAGAATCATTGGATGTGAAATCAGACCAATATGGTTGTTTATTGTTACCTATTATTTATAAATGTATACCTAATGACCTTTTATTGCAATTTCATAGAGAACAGTGCGAGAAAAAAGATGTTTGCGTAAATGATTTATTATTGTTCCTTAAGCGCGAAATCGAAGCGCGGGAAAAGGTTGTTAATGTTACATCTGTCAGTTTTGAGATTAAATCCCATGAAAATAAATTTAAACAAAATCCTTCTAAGCATTTTCTTCAAGGAAAAAATAAAAATCCTTCAGCATTTACATTAAATACAATTACAGAAAATCTTTGCCCTTTTTGTTCTCAGAAACATGAAGCAAATTTGTGTAACTTAAATTTTGAAGAAAGAAAACAATCTTTATCGAAACAAGCGAAATGCTTTCGATGCTACAAACGATTTCATAAGAGTAAATTTTGTAAAAATTCTAATATTCGTTGCACTCTTTGTAATTCAAAGGCTCATCAAAATTTTCTTTGTAATAAAAAAGTAAAAGAAAGATCATCAAAGGAAAATAAAATTGACCTTGTTTCAACTGAAGGGGATGAAATAGGGGGAAAGCAAAATACGCAGTATGAAAAAATAACTGTTTCTTCACTTTGTTGTAAGCCAGATGAATATGTTTATTTTCAAACTTTAAAGGGAACAATGATTGGGAAAGATAAAAATATTAATGTTCGTATCTTGCTAGACAGTGCGTCGCAGTGTATGTTTGTCGGAAAGAATTTGTCAAGGCATTTAAATTTAGAGGTGACAGGACAGGAATCATTAAAAATCCATACATTTGCTGGCACGAAACCTATTGTTAATAATCACAATAGAGTTAAAATTTTCTTAAAGGATAAATTTTCTGACAATGTAATATGTCTGGAAGCTTTAGAAACAGAGAAGATTTGTTCAGATATAATACGTGCCCCAAGTTCAGAATTAAATGAAAAAATAAAAGAAATGGGTATACAGTTGTCAGATGTTTCAAATGAATTAAGTGATGGGGAGAATAAAATAGATTTGTTGATTGGTAGCGACTACTATTGGTCAATTATGACAGGGAAATATAAACGTATTTCACCAACTCTTGTTTTGAATTAAACTAAACTAGGTTGGACACTTCATGGGAAGTTCTCAGATGAAGTTAATGAAAATAATTTAGTGGGTGCAATGTATATATCTATTTGGGATAATAATGAAGTTGATAAAATGTCAATTCAACTTGAAAAATTTTGGACTATAGAAGGGTTAGGGATTCAGGAAGATAATACAAATAAAGATTTATGCGATAATCAAATATTAGAACAATTTGAAAATTCTATTCAGTTTAAGAACAATAGGTATGAAATTAAATTACCTATGAAATATGACAATGTTGATCTTCCATATAATTATGATGTTGCCAAAAAGAGATTTAATAGTCTAATTAAACGATTTGTAAATAATCCTGCATTATTTAAGGAATATAAAGAAATTATTGATGAATATAAGGTTTTAGGAATAGTAGAAATTGTTGAACTGCAAGAAATAAATTCACCGAATGGTAATTTGACCTATTATTTACCCCACCACCCTGTAATTCGAAGGGATAAACAAACAACCAAACTACGCATTGTTTTTGATGCCTCATCTCACGCTCCTTCTGAACCTTCTCTAAATGATGTACTCTTCCCAGGTCCCAATTTGAACTCAGATTTATTTGATTTAATTTTGCAATTTCGAAGCAATAAAGTTGCCGTAGTGGCAGACATTGAAAAGGCTTTCTTACAGATAAGTCTTGCTGAAAGTGACAGAGATATAACGTGTTTCCTGTGGATCGAAGAACTCCCTCAAGATAAAAATTCCCCAATTAATTTTATAATTATGAAAATGTGTCGTGTGTTATTTGACGTCACTTCGAGTCCATTTCTGTTAGGAGATGTAATTAAACATCATTTGAAGAGGTATGCAACTTTATATCCGGAAACTTGCTCTAAAATTGACTCTTCCATGTATGTGGACGATTTATTGTTAGGAGCACATACGGTTAATGAAGCTTTAAAAATTTCAAAGGAATCTTTATCTATTTTTCAGCAAGCAAATATGTTTTTACGTAAATGGCAAAGTAATTCTACCATTTTAAAGGAAAATTTAAAATCTTTAGGTATGAATGTTTGCGCTGATACATCAACTGACACAACCCCATTTAAAATTTTAGGGTTAATATGGGACACTGAAGAAGACATTTTTAGATTAGATAATCAAGGTCTGTTAGAATTTGTTCATTGTCAAGATAAGACCAAAAGAACCATAATTCGAGCAGCTGGAAGAATTTTTGACCCTGTTGGGTTTTTTTCACCATTTACGATTTTAATTAAAATGATTTTTCAATCATTATGGGAACATGGTATCGATTGGGATCAGAATTTGCCAGAACATTTAGAGAAAAAATGGGATAACTGGTGTACACAGATTCCACATCTTAGTAAAATAAAAATTCCAAGATATTATTTTCAGGAAATAGACAGTTATGACAGCGTAGAAATTCACTGTTTTAGTGATGCAAGTATTAAGGCCTATGGAAGTGTTATATATCTGAGATATAACAACAATAATAGTATAAAGACAAGTTTTGTTACATCAAAAAGCAGACTAGCTCCCATAAAGAAGTTAACCTTGCCCCGCCTCAAATTGATGGGTGCTCTGATTGGAGCTAGACTTGGAAAGCGGGTAATGTCTGTTCTGAAGATAAATGAAGACAAAGTACACTATTGGAGCGATTCAAATATCGTGCTTCACTGGATCAAGAGTTCATCTAGTACTTGGAAGCCATTCGTAAGCAACCGAACGTCAGAAATACAAAGTTTAACAGATCCGAAGAACTGGAGACATTGTCCCGGTAGCTCAAATCCTGTTGATCGACTCACAAGAGGACTATCCCTTCTCGACCTCGAAAAAGATGACCTGTGGTGGTCAGGGCCTCCATGGTTAGTTAAAGATTCAAAATTATGGCCCAAAGAAGACAGAGAAATAGATGAAGATATGAAACAACTAGAAGCTAAAAGAAATGTGATTTTCCAAAATGTTTGTTCATCAGAACACCAGAAGCCACTTATAGAAATTGAGCGTTTCAGTTCCTTCTTGAAGGCAGTTAGAACATTGGCAAGAGTTAGAAGATTTATTTTCAATTTAAGAAATTCAATCAAGCGTAAAGATACATTATCTGCTGAAGAATTGAAAGAAGCTGAAGAATTATTAATCAAAGAAGTACAAATGAAGAATTATAAGGAAGAAATTGAGTCATTAGAAAAAGGAAATTCTGTTAAGAAAACATCACGAATTTATTCCCTGTGTCCATATTTGGATGAAAATAAAATTTTGCGAATAAAAACCAGACTTAATGAAGGCTCCTTTGATTCGAATGAGACCAACCCAATCATATTGCCGAAGAATGAAAAATTAACAGAATTGCTAATAATGCAAGAACACAGAAATTTGCTGCATAGTGGAGTTTCTTTAACGCTTGCACAAATCCGGAAGGAAGACAATCTATCAGAAAGAATCTAAGAAAATGTCTAATTTGTAGAAGATACAATGCAAGGGCAGCTGACCAGCTAACTAGGCAACTTCCGAAAGAAAGGATCTCACAATCCCCTGCGTTTACCGTTATAGGATTGGATTTTACCGGCCCAATAATCATCAAAACAGATAGTAAAGAGACGTCAAAATCCTACATTGTACTGTTCACCTGTGCCGCAACAAGAGCAATACATTTGGAAGCAGTCAGGGATATGACTACAAAGTCCTTTATGTTGAGTTTTCGTAGATTTATTTCAAGACGCGGAAACTGTAAAATAATTTTTTCTGATAATGCATTAAGTTTTAAAGCTGCCGACAAAGAACTACAACAATTTGAAAAAATCATTAAAGATCAAGAACTTCAAGACTTCATATCAAACAAAGGCATTATATGGAAATTTATCATCGAGCGTGCCCCATGGTGGGGAGGATTTTACGAACGACTCGTAAAAAGTGTAAAAGAACCCCTAAGAAAAATTTTGGGAAGAGCTCTCATCACATTTGAAGAATTGGCTACAATTTTGACAGAAATAGAAGCCGTAATAAACATGAGACCTCTTACGTATACAACAAGTGATTTCGGCGAGCCAGAGCCACTTACACCAGCTCACTTTCTTCAACTCGGAAGAGAAAATATTAGTTTTCCACTACATTTTGCCGAATTAGAGAATAAAATCTCTACCCGAGAGACATTATTAAGGAGAAAAAGATACCAAACTACCTTGTTAAAACAGCTGTGGACTAAATGGAAGGAACAATACTTGCTGAACTTAAGATCCATCCATCAATTTAAAACTCCTGAGAGACACAAAAATCTAAAGATTGGAGATGTTGTCTTAGTGGACGGTAATGCTAAATCTAAACTGTTGTGGGACTTAGGAGTAATTCAAGAAGTGATTCTTGGCAGAGATCAGCTTATTCGAGCTTGCATGGTAAAGACTGCTCATGGACTGCTAAGAAAACCAGTTCAACTTTTGTATCCTTTAGAATTAGATTGTTGAATGTTAATTGATTTCAGTATTTGAGTTTTAAATTAATTACTTTTTTTTCTACTATTGTTTGAATATATAAATGTGATTTATTTCTTATTATAAATTCATTTTTGAAATATGTTTTTTTTATGTGTAATTTGCAATTGTTAATTTATCCATTTTGAAAAAGAAAAAAAAAATGTTTTTCATTTGTGTATAATTATGCTTTATTTTAAATTGAAAGGATTATTGAGATATTAATAATAGTATTTAATTTGTTTATATTATGTTTATATATTTAGTTTATTTTATTCAGGTAAATATCTGGCCAGATAGGTTCATGTAGCTACATGTTATTGAAGTGTCATTTTTTATTTATATTATTCATGATATTATTTTATTGTTTAATGCTTTATATGTCAGTATCTGAAGATTGAAATTTTTTTCTGTTTTATGATTTGAGTTATGATTTAAATTAATGTTTATTGTAAGAATTTAGTTTTATTGATTTATCGTTATGTACTCTCATGAGTCCAGGTGGAGAGTGTGTGGGGAATCATGTTTTAATGCCAAAAGGGCGATGAATCCTGATCTTAGTTACGTGTGGCAACCCCTCCCCTGGGCTCAAGATATTTTTTGTTTTGTTTATGTTTTCAGAGAGCGAAAAGAATTAATACGCGATGGTGTTATGACAGTCTTGATAAAAAAATAATTCTAAAATACATTGAATTTCATGTAAATATGTATCATATGTGTAAATAAGAAGATGTACAGTATTGTATAATGTGTATAGAAGATGTATAATACTTTTTTTCTTCCAATTAAAAAGAAATAAGAAGATGCCCGTTTTGGAAATTATTGAATATGAATCGCCGAAATTAATTTTGTGTTCGAAATCCACTGAACCAGTCGACGCAACACGTGCCACCCAGCCGCTGATCATTTTTGAATTTCTAAGTCAAGCCAATGCGGATCAGGTTTTCAAAAGGACAATTGTGTATGAAAACAATTAATAAACCATGTCCCAGTGCTGTGGTTGGAAAAAAATATTTGGGGAAACTCACCTTTTCATAGAGTAAATGTTGATGCTACCAGATTTTTACTAAGTAAAAGCCAATTTAAAATAGTTGGCCAAAAGCTGACTTTTTAATTAATAGTTATAATTATTGTATACTAGTTTTTATAATATTCTATTTGTATAACATTCATCTAATAAATCTCATTGTAACATTTTTTATTATAAATCAAAATTTAATTGAAATTAGGAATCCTATGAGATAAAGTAGCTGACATCACTCACAGCAGAATGGTGCCTCAAAAAATACGCCTATCTTACACATATAAAAAAACCCCTTTAATACGCGAAATTTTATCAGTCCCTAGAAAGAAAAATCTACATTTAATATGCGGATGAGTTTAGTTCTAAATATACCAGTTTTTATATGATGTATTTTCCTAAGTATCTTATACAACAATTGTTTGAACCCAAATAAATTTAGCATTTTTTCTCTCAAAACCACATACTGACTAGATTTGGACCCTGATCTGGGGCTAGCACAACACTGCCTAATCAAAACTCTCCCAATGAAATCTCATAAGCAAGTACCATTGTGCAAAAGTTAAAGACATTATGCTTGCTTTGAAAAACACCTGTTTTCATTTGGAGAGTATATAAAACACAATGTAAAATTTTAATAGAAATTAAAATTTTTTGAAAAATACAGCATTTTGAGATTTTTAACTTAAGCCTTTTGGCCTATCACGAGATGCTAACTAAGAATATGCAAATTAAATAAAGAATACTGCCCAGTTAAACTGATGGCATTGAGCTCACAGGCTACAAATACTAATTGTACATTAAAGCCTTATATTTTCAAGGGTTAATTCCGTTCGAAAAAAAAATTAAGAAGGGGAAACAGCTCTCCCCTTTCCTCTTTTTTTATACTTAATCATTGAACCTCCTATACTATCAAAGACATGCTTTATCATATAAAAAATCTATATCCAAAATTCAGAGCAAATTAGATAATTCTTAATAAAAACCCATTTAGCATTTATATAATTTAAAAGGAGTTATCCCCTTCTTTTATACTTAACCATTAAACTTCCAAAACGATTCAGAGATTTGAACGAAATCTGAAAATTCTGCTTGAAAAACCTATTTATCTTATACTATAATGCGAGCAAAAATTGTGTGTGTGTGTGTGTGTGTGTGGGTAAATTTTATCTCAAAAACGGCTCTAACGATTTTCGCAAAAATTTGGATTTTACCATTTTCGGGCATGAGAAGACCATTGGGCTAGGTCCCATGTTAGGGAAAATTCGATTACTGGGTCATTTTGGGTCACAATGGGTCAGGATCAAGCTATTTATATCTAGAGAACGGCTGGATGGATTTTAAGGCAATTTTGTATCCAATCGTTTTTTGGCACGAGAAAACTATTGGGCGGGGTCACATGTTCGAAAAAGTTCGATTAGTGGGTCATTTTGGGGTCATTATGGGTCAAGCCATTTTTATCTAAAAAACGGCTCTAACGATTTTGACCAAATTTTATATTGTATCGCTTTGGATTACAAGAAGACCATTGGGTTAGGTAACATGTTCGAGAAAATTCGGTTAGTGGGTCATTTTTGGGGTCATTGTGGGTCATGCTATTTTTATCTAGAGATCTTCTGACGCAATTTTGACTAAAAATTGCATTCTATGGTTTTCGGGCATGAGAAAAACATTGGCCTAGGTTACGCGTTCGAGAAAAAATTTTAATGGGTCATATTGGGTCATTAAGGGTCTGGGTCAAACTATTTATATTTAAAGAACGGCGTGATCGATTATAACGAAATTTTGTATGTAACAGTTTTTTGACATGAGAAAACTAATGGGCTAAATCACATGTTTGAGAGATTTCGACTATGTGGGTCATTTGTGGATCATGATGGCTCATAATGGGTCATGGTCAAGCTATATCTAAAGAACAGGTGGATCGATTTTAACGAAACTTTGTATGCAACATTTTTTTGGCACGATAAAATCAATGGACTAGGTTACATGTTCGAAAAATTTCGATTAATGGGTCATTTTGGATCATAAAGGGTCTGGGTCAAGCTATATATAATTAAAGAACGGCAGGATCAATTTTAACGAAATTCTGTATGTAACAATTTTTAGAAACGAGAAAACTAATGGACTAAGTCACATATTAGAGAGCTTTCGATTATAAGGGTCATTTGTGGGTCATGATGGGTCATGGTCAAGCTATATCTAAAGAACGGGTGTGGATCGATTTTAACGAAATTTTTTATACAGCATATTTTTGGCACGAGAAAATCACTGGGCTATGTCCCATGTTCGAGAAATTTCGATCAGTGGGTCACTTTTGGGTTATTCTAATTTTATCTAGACAATGTCTCGCGCAAATTTGACTAAATTTTGTATTTTATCGTTTTCGGGCACAAGAAAATCATTGGGTTATGACAGATTTTTAAGAAAATTCGATCAATGGGTCATTTTGGATCATAAGGGGTCAGGGTCAAACTAACTATATCTAAAAAACGGCTGAATCGATTTTATCTAAATTTTGTATCTAATGTTTTTCGGCATGCTAAAACTAATGATCTAGGCCCAACGTGCTCGCGAAAATTCGATTAGTGGGTCATTTTGGGTCTTAATGAGCTAGGGTCATTCTAATTATATATAACAACGACTCAATCAATTTTACCTAAATTTTGAAACAAAACGTTTTTTGTCACGAGAAGACTATTGGGCTGAGTCGCATGTTAAACAAAATTATATTAGTGGGTCATTTCGTTTCATTGCTGAATGCTGCCAAGCTAATTTTACCTAAAAAATGGCTTAAACGGTTTTGATTCAATTTTATATTCTACTGTTTTTGATTACCTGAAGACGATTGAGGTATGTCACATGCTTGATCAAATTTGATTAGTGGCTCATTTTGGGTAATACGGGTCAGGGTCACGAGAATATGGCAATAGGCAATAACTTGGTGATATTTGACAAAATATTGGCGACATATGGCCAAAAAATCGACTATAAAAATTACGAAAACCAAAACACGTATTTGGATCCAAATGAAAGAATGCCTCCAAATTTGGCTATATCAAGCAAAAAATACTGTCATTCAGAATGTAAAGAATTTTTTTATACATTCTTAAGAGGATTCGAGATGCATGGTTAAACCAATCAGAGTCGAGCTAAAAAAGTGATTTAGATCGATGTCCCTTCGTTATAAACATGCGCATAAAAACATAGTTTTCTTATTGATTGTTTTTCTAAATAATACTATTATAAACATGTTTTACAGTAATAATACAGAGTTAATGATACAGTGAAAATACTATATCGAGTTGAACACAAAGTTAATTTTGACCGAGCTAAGCTCGGTCTCCCCTGCTAGTATAAATTAAGAGGGGGGGGAGGCATTAGAACCCCTGTTGCCCCTATTTATACTTATTCAATGAACACCTAATAGCAGTCACGGAATCGCCTCATCAGAATGATCCTAATCTAAATTTTGAACGAAAACTTAATTCTGCATGAAAATCCCATTTATATCAACTAACGGGGGGGGGGGGGGGGGGGGGAATTAGAACCCCTGTTCCCCCTATTTATACTTATTCAATGAACACCTAATAACAGTCACGGAATCGCCTCATCAGAATGATCCTAATCTAAATTTTGAAAACTTAATTCTGCATGAAAATCCCATTTATATCAACTAACGGGGGGCATGAGCCCCCCGTTCCCCCTCTTATACATATCGAATGAACTCCAAAAACTAATCAGGGAAGCGCCTTATCAGGATATACCTATATACAAAATTTCAAGTGGATCCGATATTTTTATCATGAGTTATCGCGTTACGCACATACGCACATACATACAGAATGGACGGGCACATAAGCTCTCAGGCTATGATAGCCTGTGAGCTAAAAACAATTAATACACAACTTTTGAAATCAGTAAAAACCTGAGTGTTTTATCGTAGGTTTTGCTCGCTTTTGTATGCATAGGCTCAAAAAAATCAAATTACGCAAAGTAGAATGTACCTCCAATTCAATACTTTTCTTATGATTTTTGTCATTTAGAAGTATAAACGTAAACAAAAAGAGAATTAAATTTATAAAATCACACAAATTTGAAGTGTATGTAAAGGTCAATTCATAGTGGGCGCAGGCATCGCGAGTCAGCTAGTTTTTATAAAAAGCAAAAATGAAAAGAACTTTTCCCTATAATTAAGAAATGATGTGACCCCCCCCCCCTCCCCTAAGTTAGAGAGGTAGAACCAATAGATGGAGCACGCGCTACAATCACAGATTAATCACAAGAGTCTTTCGAATCGCTGTTTCATCAGTGCTGTGATACTTTTAAAAGAAGAGAGTCGCTTGTTGCTTCCAGTATTATCTAATCTACGATATCCATCTATGCTTTTATAATCTTGTCTAAACTATGGCAGAAGGAGCAAAACATATTAAATGAAAGGCTCTCTCTATCACTGAGAAGTTACAAATTATAAATCAATACGATGCTCAAGCTATCTCAAATAAGCCTGCGTTCACCAAAGAAAAAGGCATGCCAGAGTCAACTTTAAGAGCTTTGTTAAAGAATAGGAATGCTATCGTTAACTAAGCTGTGGTCGGAGAAATAAAAAACAAGAAAATTAAATCCATCAAGTTTGAAACCATGGAAAAGCCTCTTCACGAGTGGTTTGTTGAAGCGCGCTCTACGAATATCCCAATAAGCGGCTTGTTAATACAAGAAAAAACTTCTGAAATCGCAGCAAAAATGGAATTGCTAGCTTTCAATGTCTTAAATGGATACTGGATTGATTTAAAACTTGGTACAGCATAAAATTCAAGCAAGTGTTGATGTGTCAGCTGCAATCAACATTGAAGATATTCACTGTTGGAAAATTAACGTGCTTCCGCAGCTTGTAAAAAACTACTCAAGTCAGGATTTACAACGTGAATGAATTTGGGCTTTTTTACAAATTGACACCCAACAAAACAATGGCCATGAAAGGAGAAACATGTCATAGAGGCAAACTCAGGAAAGGACGTCTAACTATTTTGCTTGGTGCCAACTCTTATGGATCAGATAAATTAAAGCTGCTGGTCATAGGGAAATCACACAACCCGCGATTCTTTAAAATGTCAAGAATTTCCCCTGTCTGCATGAAAGCCAGATGAGAGCATGGATGTCAGGGAACATTTTTACAACATGGCTTCGTAATTTTGATTGACATATGAGGAAAGAATCACTCCATGTGTTACTGTTTGTGGACAATTACCCTGCGCATCCAAAAATAGCGAAGACCTGGTAGTTTAACCTGATAAATTCGACAAGTATCACCCAGCCAATGGACTAAGGAATAATTAACATGGCCAAAATAAATTACAAGACTTGCATCGTGTGGCTATACCTTCACCAAATGGAACATGGCAGCAATCCTTTTTGCTACGAGTGTCGTCCAATTACAGCCCTAGACGCTATGCACATGCTTACTGCAGCATGGGAGAAAGTCACACCGACTATAATTACAAATTGCTTTCACAATGTGGGTTTTGGAAGTTATCTCCGAACCTATGGATGATACCATTGCCGATGTAACTGGGACTGACAAACTAGATGAGGAGGAAGAAGATGATGAACCTGCATTTCCGGTCCCATACCCATTCTCCAAAGTTACAGAGGCATTGAATTTCCTATGACAATATGCGTCGTCACTGGACGAAGGATCCTTAACAAGTGAACTTTACCACTACCTAAATAATGCCGAAAACATCATGGTGATGGCGCGACAACATGTCAAACAGGCCAAAATTGACAGCTACTTTTCCAAAAAGTAATTTGTATGACGTTATTTACTTCAGTAAATTTTTTTTTATTGACTTTTTATTATTATCAACACTATTTATTATCGCATCTATCTATTCTGTATAGCTAACAAAGATTTCAATTTTGTTACCATTAATTTTTGTTAATATGGTTAGCAAAAATTTTTGTGTTCGTTTTATTCAATTTCATGTGCTAAAAATAATAAATCTAAATTTGAAAAGACATAGAATTTTTACTTGTGAAAATAACGATTATTTAAATTTTCAGCTTTCAAACGTTTTTGCTTAATAAGCACATAATGAACAAAATAAATAAAATGTCATTTTATGTCTTAAAAATGCTAAAAATTGAAAAAAATTTTTTTTTTTTTTTTTTTTGCATATATTGTTATTAGATAGACCACTCAATGAAAAATCGTGACCTTCAATTAATACGTGAACTCGTTTAATACGCGAATTTTGATCGGACCTCTGATTCACGTATTAACGAGGTTCGACTGTGTATATATATATATTTACAGTAACAAACCAAATATTTCTGGGAACAATGTTCCCACACGTTCCCACCCAATTACAGCACTGCCAGGTCCCATAAATTAGGCAGTTTTCTCTGCCTGCCAACACTTACACGACTTCTGAGATTGCGGAGAGCGAAAAATGACTGGCCGACAGCAGAGTGCTGAATCCCATTCAATGGACGAAATATGCTCCATGTGTAGCTGAAAATGCACTGCAAGGAAGTCAATGATCAAAAGATCACAGTCTCACAGCCAACAGGTTATTCATAGGTTTTATTGTAATAACTTTCATCATAAAATAAGGGAAAAGAGAAATTATAACAATGTTTTTAAAATAACCAAAAATTTAGCTTCATTTCTATGTCACTAGTACTTCCTTAATTTCAGCTTTTTCCACCTTATGTACAAAATTAACAAATATTATTAACCTAAATAATCAAACATATAAACCTCGGCCATCCACAGCTGCATTTCAGCCTTTCTTGAAGTTCACCATCTACATGAAGAATGCCATGGATCCACTCTAAACGAACTTCATTGTGGTGCAACAATTTATCAAGTATTTTAGGCCTAAATTTAAATAAGAAAATGTTAAATTTCTTTTATTAAAATAACCAAAACTACATAAAGCAAATAATAAAAGTGTACAATTTATCAAAAGAATTAAAAAGAAAAAGAAAAATAGCATTTTTCATAATTATTTTTTTAATAAACTAAAAAATACTTCAGATAGCTATTTTTTTTTCTTTTTAAATCAATTTAAATAATAAAGGTGAGTAAATTATTAGCAAATTTAATTTGCATGACTTTGTTGAAATTATGTGTATCAAACTTTCCTCACAGTTAACTTTCTGGTATTTCCTGCCTTTATTTTGAAAGGGTATCTCATTTTTTTTTTCCAAAGTTCATCCATCACAACTGCTTTTCCTACTATATTTAATCTTTGAAAAAGGTTTTAAAAGCAGATATGATTAGATGTGTGCTACAAATGAAAAGTTAGCATTATGAAGTTTATTAACTGATTTTGCAAACTGCAGTAAAAATAAAAAATAAGTTTTTTTGATTTTTTAATTGAACAGTCATATGACTGAATTGCAAATATGTTATATACATACAATTATATGATGAAACCATTTTATCTTCATGAGTATAAAAATACAGAAGATATCTTTAATGTGATTACTTTGGAACTTAAAACTTTTTATAACAATATTTTGTGTTGAACTTGCAAGCAACAATCAAAAGTCATTTTGTGGTCAGCATATTAACCATTGGGCTGAACAGACTTGCACTTTCTAGGAAATTGTCTGTTGACAAAAGTGATAACATTAGCCTTTACACAGGAGCTTAAATTACATCTGTCTGGCTTTAGCATGTGTTCTTGGGCAATGAAAAATAGATCATACAAAGAAATTACTTACAGTGTATAATGGAATATAGTCAGATAGATGTGGTTGATATTGAAAATATTAGGTGATTTAATAACAATATAAAGTTTATACAACTTTTTTTAATTTATTAAACTTTTTGTAATTGAATATTATTTTACATTAAAGGAATATACAAGACTACAGATATAAAATAGTAAAAATTAGAAGCTTGAAAGTTAAAAGTTTAGCAGTTTTTAAATGCAGGTAACCAAATTAAAATAAAATTAGTTAGAATTAATTGATTAAACATTTTTATTTCCTTACTGCATAAAATTATAGCACACATTAATTACAAAAACAGATTTAAATTTAAAAAATGTATATAATTAGAGGAATAAAATAAAATAATAAAGAAGAATTATTGTGGTGACAATTAGAAAGGCACAAAAATTGATACAATAAGATCTATGGGAAAGAGGATTTAGTACAAAAAGGAAAATATATTTTCAATTATGTCAACAGGAGTAAATATGGGCTTTAGTCAAGCTTTAAAATATCAAAAATATCTGACATTTTGATATCTATCCAGTATCTTCTAAATGGCAAAATTACTGTTGATAATAAATTTTTTCAAGCATAACATAAATTAGACACTAAAATATATTGCACTTAATATGAAAACTTAAACATTATTCTAAATTTTTTTTTCTTTCTCTCTCTTTCTTATTTTGTATTCCCCAACATACTGTACAAACCAAATTCAGCTGAAGTTAAACAAAAAAGATTATTTTCCAATAAAACTATAAATAAACGATAATTTAAATTAGACAGTTTATATTTCAATGGGTGTTCTGAAATATGTCCAACAAATTAGTTCTGTATTTAAAAATAAATACTTCAAGTCTAAAGTTTGCAGGGTTCGCCCAAGTGGGCTCAGCCCAAAAAAACCCACAGGGGATTTTTCAAGTGGGCCCACTTGAAAAAACCCATCAAAAACCCAAAGACTTGAAGTATTTATTTTTAAATGCAGAACTAATTTGTTGGACATATTTCAGAACACCCATTGAAATATAAACTGTGTAATTTAAATTATCGTTTATTTATAGTTGTATTGGAAA
Source organism: Maratus speculifer (assembly GCA_964019185.1). Taxonomy (NCBI): domain Eukaryota; kingdom Metazoa; phylum Arthropoda; class Arachnida; order Araneae; family Salticidae; genus Maratus; species Maratus speculifer. The sequence goes on from OZ025298.1 coordinate 57,222,956, forward strand.
ATAATCTTTTTTGTTTAACTTCAGCTGAATACCCAAAATGAAAAATTTAGGTATTATGCATATGAAAATTAGAAGTTTGAAGAGCTCTCTAAAAAATTTTAATAAAACCCGGTTTTTTTTTTTTTTTTTTTTTTTTTTTTCAGAAAAACCCAGGTTTTAGACTACAGGGCCCAGCGGGTTGGGCTTTTTAAAAAAAACTCGGTTTTTTCAAACCCTGAAAGTTTGAATTTTTTTTTCTTTTTGGCTAAAAAATGTCAAAGTGAGAGACAAAAGCTCTGTATTTACATTATGATACTGTCAATAACAGTTGAAAATTTCTTTTACACTTATCTAGACTAAAAATATCAGACATCTTGCACAGTGATATTTTGAAAATAAATATTAAGTATGTGAAAATATTGAAAGTATCAAACACCATGATATTTAAAAAATAAACTGAAAATATCAAGAATCCCAACATTTTGAAAATAAATATTGGATATAGTATATATCATGATATATATCACAATATATATCCATTGATATATATCAACACGCGCAAGCCCTGGTTTTAGTAAGCTAGATATAGAAGACACAGAATAAAATATATATAAAAGACTTTTGTTCAGTACACATAAAAAACAAAAATAGTATATTAATTAGGGATGGGACGAATATTCGGCCACTATTCGGTATTCGGCCTATTCGGCCCTTTTGCCGAATATTCGGTTGGCCGAATATTGAAGGCTTGTTGACCGAATACTTCGGCCGAATACCTGTAGCCAAATATTTAGAGATATCTTGCCGAATATTGCTAAAATCTCGCCGAATAGTGAAAGATATCTTGCCAAATAAATTTCGGATTTAAAGAATTTCATTCTTGAAATTTTTTTTCCCTCTAATCCAAATTGGCTACTTCATTTATGAAGTCATTCTCACTCTTACTTACAAAATATAGAGTTATTCAGATACTAAAAAATATTTCTGTAAATGTATATAAAAAAACTTTCTGTATTTCCTATAAAAGTAAGTGATATTCTAGAAAATGCTGCCCAAGTTGGAGATTTAATTGTACGGGAAATGCCATCTTTAGAGAATGATATATTACAATTCAAAATATAAAGATACTGCCTTATTCTAAAATGCTCGAATATTTTTTAATGTCTGTAAATTCCATGCACATATAAAAAAGGCTCTTATGAAATTTATAACTTATTTTCTATAAAGTAAGAAATGAAAAAATTTATTCACTAGGTGTGTTAATGAAGATTCATTTTCAAAATTAAATTAAATATATCACCATTCCAACTACAACGGTACATCTGAAAGCAGAACTGGTATCAAACTCGATACACATTAGATGACACAACTTGCTTTATGAAGATGGTTTTATAAATACAGTAGACTCTCTCAAATCCACACAGCTTGGGACCAGAGGTTTTGCAGATTTCTGGTCACTGCTTTGCTTACATTTTTAAAAAAGTAATTTTAATGTAAATGAAATCAAAAGTATAAATGACTGTTTACAATATGCTAAAATATTAAAATGAGTAATAAATTAAAATAATAAAAAATTAGATAGTTTTTTAAATGATAAAAATACTAAAAGCAAAGGTCAAATTAATAATCTATTCATTATAGAGATGAAATGTGTTTTTCCTAAATTATTCAATGAAACTTGCCTCATAAAGGTACATTACTAATTCACATCAAAATCATACAATAATGAAACTTTATTTCAGGTTTAGCCAGACTTAATAACTAAAAAAGCTTGATTAATACATTAATATATTTGGTAAGATTGTGATTACCAATGATATCAGAAATATCTTTATTTTTTCAGGAATAAAATATTCTTTATCTATGAAAACACGTGAATTCAATATCCTTAACAAAAATTACAAATTAAAAAATATATGGAATTGATATTAAAACTAAAAAAGTCAAATTTTGCACCTACATCTGAACTGAATGTTTCATTGTTTACATCTGTAAAATATGTGCGGATTTTAGAGAGTTGTGGATTTTAGGAGTGCGGATTTTAGGGAGTCTACTGTATTTTAATATAAATTCTAAATACTCAACAAAATAATTTTTTCATTCTATAGTTTTCACTTTTAAATAATTATTTGCATAGTTACTGACTTAAATATGTAATATTATTATGTATATATTTTTAATTTAATCTTCCTTCCTTCATGTTGTTATCAATTTCTGTTTATCCTTTTAATGCTTGTTGAATAAGTGGAATATTGAAGTTGAATATTGTATGTGCCGATTCAAATATCAAAGATTTTGTTAACATATGCATTCTACTTTAAGCATAACCTTTTGCTTTAACGTAATTTGTAATTTAAAGCTAGGCATCTGATTTCAGAACAGTCTCATTCTTACAAATTTGCTTATCACTAGGGACACAAACTCTAAATGATCAAATTTACTTCATTAAAGGTTATTTCAGAAAATATGTCCTTGTGAGTTCTGAGAGAGAGAGAGAGATTAAGAATATTATTGATTTTGGATACGAGAAGTATAAATTGATAGTAAAAGTGAAGTACATTCTTCATATTTTAATGGAAATATTTTCCCATCTTGACTTACTGAAAATCAATTTGATGTACATTAGAATAAAGGATATAATGCAATTTCATAATTTTTTTGTGTTAAAATAAGTTTTTCAAATTTAAAAATACATTTAAAAGTATTTAAGAGTAATAATTATTAAGTTGCTCCTATTTTTTAAATTATATATAATAAAAATTTATTTTCTTTATTGGAAAAAAATTTTACTATTCGGCCAGCCGAATATTCGGTATTCGGCCTAAAATTTGGCCGAATATTCGGTATTCGGCCAAATCACTATTCGTCCCATCCCTAATATTAATGATATTTCTAAGTAATTCAATCAAATTGTGTATTTTCAGTACAAAGAAGTAGATATATATTATATAATTTTTTTCAAATATCGTTCAAACACAATTTTTTATTTATACAATTGAAAATTTATGCAAACAAAGACTATAACTAATACATATAATTATTGATTCAAAATTAAGAAATAAATAAACATAAGCGTTACCAATTTACAGCATGAAGTTTCAGTTTTGCAGTTTGCATGTTTTCATTTATTTAGTGATTTTATAAGAAATATTTATTTATTTTTTAAAATGTATTTAGAATTTTTTTAAAATAAATATTTAATGTTCAAAATTTAACTAAACTAAATAATAGTTACATTTAATAGATACATTAATTGCACAAATTAAGATTTATTTTGACAAATTGTATTCTTTTACATGCAAGGTAATGATTAGTATTTAACTCGCACTGATTCTAGATAAAGTATTATAAAAAATCGGCCAATTTGCATGTGCTTTTATTTATTTCTTTCTCTCTTATTTCACATAACTATTGTTATAATTTTTTATATTAAAAAATACAGGTTCTTTCTAGATAAAATGTTTAAAATAAAGTTTTTTTTTATGGAATCTAACTATTTGAAAAAGGAGACAGTTTCTTAGAGATATATGGATCACAAAAATACAAAATCTAGCAGAATCACTTATGTTTGAAATATTCTACTGTTAATGTGCTGTTACATAATTATCAAATACCACAAAATCTCGATCGTACCCCATATCCCATCAAAAGTAAGCCCTCCACCCACACTTAAGCAGTTTGATTTTCTTTTCATTTCCAAATATATATATAATTCTTATCATATTCCATTTCCTGCCTTTCCCTGCTTTTGAAAGTCTTTTTTATTTTTTTTTCCTGTGTGTGTGTGTGTGGGGGGGGGGGGGGTGGAATTGATTGTCTCTAAGGGAGATAATTTTGAATCTGTTGACATTTTTGTTAGATTTCCATATGTTTTTTACATAACCTTAATAAAATTTTCCCCTCTCTCCACCCTACATGAAATGTCAACTTCCCTTCTTTGCCCTCCCTCCTCAGCACACAAAGTTTAACATCTTGAAAATCTTAATTCTTTTGTTCTATTTGTTGCTGGCTAGTAACAACCAATAAATTATTAATTAAATAAAATTACACTAATTTCTCTAAAATTTTATCCCCCCCCCCCCTTACATCCACTCAGCAAAGATTAAAATCTTTAAAATTATTATTATTATTATTATTATTTTTTTTTTTTTTTTGTAACATTTCTTATTTGATAGTAAGAGGATTTTATTTAGATAATTACATTTAATCTCATTCATCAAAAATCTTAATCCTCTTTGAAATGTTTGCTACATCACTTTTGTCTCAGGGGGGAGGGGGGCAGGGAAGGGAAGTTCTAAATGTGGACAGAAATTTAAAAAAAATATATGTATATTCTGTCCCAAAATAAGGTAAACAAAAATTTTGTAGTACCATATTTGGCGACTTATCTCACTTTTGGTATGAAATAAATAAAAATTTTTAAGTATAAAAAATATATAAATATGATTTTAACAGAGAATTTTTATCGGTTCTGTAACTTTTATGTATAGGGCTACAAAATACATCAGGTTTAGATGCTAGCTTAGGTGTGAGCAACACCAAAAGTGGTTCCCTTGTAAGTGGCATTTCTTACTCTAAACAAAACCAGATTGTTAGAATGATACATGTTGTCTCCTAGAAAACTATGTGGCACTGCTGTGAAAAACTGACAATAAAATACATACAAATTCGTATTCATTGGTAAAGTTGATAATTCTTCAAGAGACACAATACATATATATAGGCAAACAGACTACTTTGTGCATTTTTTTTTTCTATTGAAGCTTTATATGCAAACAATTTAAAGTAAAATTGTTCAATGAAAAGCCTAGGGGTATATGTGGTAGCCGCCATGGCGCTTTTGAAGGTTTCTCTATATTCTATCATTTTACTTTAAACCATTCCTTTTCAAATTTTCCTGCTACTAGTTTTTCTTCTTTTAAATAAAACTTCTTTTGCAGTTATTACTATTCCAAGATACTTTCTTTAAAATAATTAATTTTCATATGATTTTACATTATAAGCAGCAATTAAAATTTTTAGCTTCTTTCTCTACAAAACATTTTAATACTGACTATTCTAAATTTTCATTAAATAATGAGGAAAGAAAAAATTAAGATTATAAAATGCAAGCAAATGTTTTATATTTATCTCCTAATGTAAGTTATACCCTGTATGTGTATTTCACTTTTTTTTTTTTTTTTAAATCAAATTAATAATATAGAAATATTCTTATTGAATTTTACTGTGCATAAAGACAGTTCAAATTGAATTTTAAAAAGAACTTATATTTTTAGAGGTAGGTATGAATAAAAAAACAATTTATCCGAATGAGCAATATAATGAGGGATTGCTATAACTGTATTAGACTAAATTTATATTTTTACGACTAAAAATGTGCATAGTTTTAATGTAATGGAAGATAAAAACAAGAAAAGTTTTGTGATTTTCTATTATCATCACAGATATCTTTGAAAAATCTGTTTAAACTTTCAGGAGTACCTTCAGCCACTCCTTAGCTCCCCTCCCTGGCTAATGCCTTCCAAAGGGGAAGAAACAAAAAGTGTAGCAGTTTTTAAGGTGGAAGGATGCTTAGATTATTGATTAAATAGTGTTGCAATAAATAAAATAGCAATGCAAATGTGAAAAAATATTAAAATCTAAAATCCTGCTTAGGAATTTTTGTTGGAGGAGACTTTAGAAAAAAGGGGGGTAATTTAGACTTTTTTTTTTTTTTTTTTTTTTTTTTTTTTTACACATTGGAAATCTGCTGAAGTAAGGAAAATGCTTGTCCCTGTATTTATGTATTTACTTCTAAATCAATGGTACAAAAAGTTTATGACTTTTTAAAAAGAAATCTCGATTATAAGCTCTCATTCTAAAATTAACTCTTTTTGCTTTTGAAAAAGAGGGAGATTACATTTGGAATTTTATAGTACATGTGATAATATGTTGTGAGTCAATAATAATGAACCAATAACATCTAAATATAGATGTAGATAAATCAATAAAAGTTTACAAAGTTTGATACATAAAGCAAAAATATTCCATAAAGATTATATTTGTAAGAAAAGAATAAGAAAACAGAAAAATACAGTTTCAATATTTTTCTTTGTTTGATCAGGTTTGAGAGATCAAGTAGAAATTATCCTCATGATGATTGAAAGGAATTGTGAAAATTACAGAACAAGTAAAAATTTACTTATGCACATAAAAATAAATAACAGACATAATAAACATATTTAATAATGAAAACATTATATTAGATAAATCAATTTTTTTAAGACTCAAGAAAAAAAAGTTTGTATGAAAAAATAATAGGTAGACATTATGTAGTAATAAAGTAATGCAAGAAACAAACCTTTGCACGGCAGGAAGACAATCCACAACACGAGTTATGTATTCAAGAAAAGGTTTAGGATGGGAATCTGATGATTTAGATAAATATAAAACATCTAAAGGTGTAATATGATAACTTCTTTGCAAACATAATTCTATGGCTCTTTCAGAATTTATTCTAAAAACCCTAAAATACAATGTAAAATAAGTTTGAAAACATTTTTATAAACATGCAATTTTTAATTATAAAACAGCATAGAATTAAAATTTATAGAGAAATTAACTGTGGCACATGAAATTGTTCACATGAAAAACTAAAAGAAAAATTGAGCAAAATTTTAAATTTTTTAAAAACTTAACCAATTTTTAATATTTTTTTTTTGTGTGTGTTTTTACATACATTGTTTTAAACTGGCATCATTGCTTTTAAACTGACAATCCTAGATGAGATGCACAAAACAGTTTAAACTTACTTTAAACTGCAGTGATATTGGTTCAAACCTCAAGGATTTTAATTAGCTCTACTGATATTTAAATGAAATGCCACTGAAAAATAATTTCAGCAGGCATGATATAGTACGAACAGTGGTGTTAAATTAAGAAAGAAAAGCTACTGTCAAACTTCTACACTCTGTCCCAAAAGTTTAGGCAATCAATAAAATTTGCATTAACATAAAAAGCAGTTTTTTAAATATAAACACATAAATTATGAGCAAAGATTTGAAATTATAAAATATACATTAAATTATATAGCAATGTGCTGTCCCAAAAGTACAGACATAAGTATTTTTTTTTTTTTTTTTTTTTTTTTATTTAACATTAATAAAAGTACTAAAAACTTACTTTTAATATTTAATTGTATTGCCACAACACTTTCCAACATCAAATACACATTTGTTCTACAGAATTAGATAAGCATTGTATTACAGAAGGATATACTATTTCATACCATGTTTGTCAATTACAGTTTTTAAGCCATTTACACATGTATATTGCTTTCCATTTTCATATATTTTACAATATAAAAAACCCCATATGTTCTCTATGAGATTCAAATCTGGACTAAGTGCTAGCCAGTCTAATTGCTTTGCCTAAATAATGTTTTTGTTAATGTGGAGATATGGATGGATACTTCCGTCAGATCAGGATGCCAATCTGGTCCTACTAGCAAATCCATAATTGGCAGTAAATTGGTACTTAAAATATCCTGATAATATCATGTGATTTCATTTTTCTGTTTGTAAATTCTAGAAATGTTTGGTTGTTGAAAGAAAATCCTCTCCAGGTCTTTACAGATCCTCTGCCTTGTTGCCTGCTGAAACAGTTCTTGGGTTCTTTTCTTAGGTCATGCCAGTATAATTGATAAACCATCAAAGCTGTCTAAATTCCATTTCTTTCCATCACTGAAGGTGACAGAAATCCATTTTTACTGTATGACACATGCTTTCTAGCCCTCTTTAGACGTGCATCTTTATGTCTCTGCTTTAAGCAAGGTTTTGCTTTCATTCTCCAGTGAACATTACTAGCTGAGCTTTAATTCTTGTGTGTACAGTGCTTTTCAAAATTCTAGAAATTGATGCAATTTATTTTTTTGGATAAATTATCAACTGAAGACATTTCTAATAACATTCTATCATCACATAACATTGTTTTTTCAGGTCTTCCCACTAGCTTTCTAGTATTTCATGTTCCACCTGATCTCAAAACTCTATAAATATTGCTCAAGGATATCTTTATTCTTCTCGACATTTGCACAGGATTTTCTCTTTGCACTTTTAAATGTATAATCTTATTAATTTCATCTTTAGATATTTTTTACCGATTCGCATCTGTAAAATTTAGCCTAGTTTTTAGTTATACTTTACAAAATGTTATTATTTTGCACTGAATATTTATTAGTTTTGTGATTTCGCAAAACAATACTTTAAATGTAACTTTTAACTGTTTCTTTTAGCGTTTGTTTACAATGTATTTAGAGGAATTGCTTTTTGTCTCCAATCTTTTTAGCTTAAAATATATATATATATATATATATATATATATATATATTACTATATACAATATATTTAACAAAAATTTTTACAATAAAAGGTATTTATACCATGAATATTTCTAGAAAAATGTAAAAGAAAAAAAATATCATTAGAAAATACAAAAAGTTATTTTTGAGAAGATTTTTAAAAATTCAGATACTTCACATCCTTTGCATGAATTACTGTCGAATTTTATGTGAATTTACCATATAAACATAAAACACTTACATATAAGCTAGAAATTATATTATATCCCTTATATAAAGCTGAAACTTTGTCAGTAGGAAAATATTACGCAATTATAACCATTGTAGCTTCTAAAACCTGTTTTTTTTTTTCAGAATGAATATTTTCGTCGTTTTCATGATTTCAAAATGTTCCATGCAAAATTTTTTATGCCCAATTTTTCAGATATTTTGTTTAAAATGCTCTCTATTTATGTGTTAACAAATGTCACTAAAAATAAACTTTTTTAGATGTATTTAAAATTTCAATTATATGGAATTTTTAATGATTTTTTAACGAAAAAAGCAAAAGAATTAAGTTAAATTTATATTTTTAAAGATTTTACAAGTAATATGCAAAGTAACATTTGTTAACACATACATAGAGATAATTTTAAACAAAAAATCAGAAAAATTGGGCATAAAAGAGCATTTTGAAATATCATTTTTCGTTAATTTAAAAAAAGAAAAATCTATCTCAAAAACTATTGAATATATTTTTTTAAAAAGTTGTGAAATAAGAGACATATATACTATGACTATTTCCAGAATTTTTTAAAAAAAATTCATTGAAAATTTAAAAAATTAGTTTTGAGAGTCCACTGTATCCTTAAAATTCCATGCACCTGTTAATCAAATCTAAGTTGACTTCATTTTAATCAATTAACTGACTTTAAAGCCACACCCCTAAAATTGTATGGACCTCAATTAAAAGATTTCAATGTTAAAAAGGCCTTTAATTTATGGTATTCTGATGCAATGCATGGTCAAATTAGGAGATCTGATTTTAAAACTAAATTATCACAATTTTATTTTTTCAATTTAATTTTTGTATTATTTGTTTGTACTTTTAATTTTTGTATTCATATTAGCTTTATAAAAAGAATTAGTCAAACATTTTTTTAGAATCTATATATTGTAGCTTAATCAGATTTTACAATTTTAAAGAAAGCCAGTTTTATTTTGTTTAAGTGATTAAGACAAAGTGTTTAATATATACATTCCTCCCCTTACCCTCAACACATAAAAATAAAAACAATAATTATTCTTAACATGGTTGTGAAAAGAAATAAAAAAATATGGTGTAACATAAAATTGCAACCATGCAATGCTGTTTGGCACCTAGAAAAAAAATTGTAGGTGTCATTTGACGTCTTACTTAAAATTTCCAATTTCTAACCCTGCTTTTGAGAAACATTTGTGAGAGATAATTTTCTAATCTCCCTTGCCCCCTCCGAAGAAAAACTTTTTTTTTTCTGCTAATTTATGAAAAATTCACATCTCTATAATCCTGTTCAAAATTATTTCAATATCTATAGGTTGAAAATTTAATGTAAAATTTGAAACAAGTAATTGTTTTTATTGGCATAGCTACAACTTTCCATGTAATCAAGTGATAATCACAATCTATTATTTAAAAAAAAATTTTAACCCTTTGCGGAAGAATGACCGATATATGTGCCACTTATGGTGCTCAGAATCCTTCATTATTCTCCAATTATTTTTTACTGCAAAATTTTCCTTATTTAATCGTGACATTTTTGTGATTCAATTGCAGAAAAAGATATGTTTAGAAAAACTGGTGGTAAAAAATTATAAATTACAGAAAAGGTTCTCATCCCAAAGGGTTTAATAATATGCAGTTGAAATTATTTACTCTTTTCAAGTTTTCTTATTGAAATTAACTTATTCTATTTTCAAAATTTTGAGACTGTAAGGGTAAACTTTTAAAAGCTGTCTTAATTTTCTTTAGTGTAGTACATTCATGTACAGTGAAAATAATTTTTTTACTGTGCAACAATTTCATAAGTATTTATTATTTTATGGTTTTAAGAAAATAACATATTTTTGTAAAAGATGAATCTTTCTAAAATTCTAAATTATTTTCAGGAAGTTTTTTTTTTTTTTTTTTTCCTTTTGCCTTTTCAAAAATTTTACATCTCTACATATATATGAGGTTATTATCATAGACCTGGGTTATGATAGACTTTCTTTTAAAAATAAAATATAGAATCAATACAGACCAGAGGATATATAGCATATCAGTTGCATATGCCGCAAAAAGCAGTGGGGCACTACAACATTAGGTTAATTTGCAAAGATTTTTACATAAAAAAAAAATAAATGAATAAAATAATCCAAAATCAATTTTAGTATATTTCAGGTTATTAATATGGGTCAGATCAGTTAATTTAAAATAATGTATTTTAAATGTAAAAAATTGATTAGTTTTCAAAAAGTTTTTACTTATGCTTTGCATCTATTTCAATTTGTCTGTATATTTAAACTTGCTTTTTAACCAATTTTAGATAAAACCACATAGACAAATCTCTGATAGTGTAAAATGCTACATGCTGTGGAACATAAAAGGAAAAAGAATGCAAACTGTGCATTTTTTCAATACATTTTAGTAAAAACTCAGTTTTTTAAAGTTTAAAATGTGCGATTTTTATGCAAAAACCTACATGTACCTTACCTTGTTCCTAAACATAAACTTTAAAATACTTTTTTTTTTTCAAACAAATTTCCATGTCCTTTCCTTTAAGGATATATTTATCAATAAAAAGGAAATCTATGATTTCTCAAAGACTTTAAAGGACCATTTAACATCGTTATTACACATTATGGAAGATAGTGCTAAACTAAAATATCAAAAAAAAGTGAAATCACTAAAAATTTTTTTTTTTTTTTTAATTAAACAGAAATGTAAAACAAACATATCCCAAACTTACTTAAGTAGATGAGATATGAGAATGGGACCAACAAAATTTCTTTCAAGGCAAGAGGCAGCTATGTCAAACTGGTCAGAAGCCAATTTACGAGTAAATTCATCAGAACCACTGCGAAAAGAAACTCCTACAAGCATTACACTCCAAGTCCTTAAGCAAGGTTGATTCAAAATATTTAACAATTCTCTAAGTCTCTGTACATCAAAGAAATGAAAATAATTTTGTAAAAATGCAGCTGATTTAACATCATCAAACTTGGAAGAATAAAACAACGAGTTTACACTAGAATCCTCTCCATTAAGGACAATACTACCATTCTGAACTGAAGTAGATGGCTCTGCATCACTATTTGAAACAAATAAGTTCTTCTTTTGTGCATTAAATGTATTAACACAATTAATATTCAATTCAGGCTTGAGGAATGTAGTAGAGCCTTCAGGTACAGAGGAAAGAGTCTTAAGGCTATTTGAATGGTCATTTGAACAAAATAAAGCATCAGAATCTTTTTTCTGAAACTCTTCAAATTTTTCTTTATACTTTAAAATAAGTGACCTCATATCCATGACTCTCTCTATCTTTCCCCAAACTTTCAACTGAAAACACATCATGATCAATTCAGATATCATGTTATGATCTTCAGAATTCAAGCGAAATGGATCATACACAAACACAAATTCTTCAAAATTGATTAATTTTCCAAAAATACTTTCTGTCCTAAGTGTACTGGAATCAGACATCTCAACATTAAAAGAATGAGTTGAATCTAAATGTTTGTCATCATCACATGATTTTGATTCTGAAACAGAGGGATCTTCCTGTTCCAAGCGATCACTTATTTCACAATTCTCACTAGGAGATGATCCCTGGCTAGTTATCTGACTGCAAGTACTTCTTAGGGTATCATCATCTTTAGAATGACTACCTGGATTATGATAATTTTGTAGAGCATTGATTATATACTGTATAACTGTAACTTGTGCAGCATGCAGTACATTTATCCAATTTTCAAGAATATTCAAAACAGAATGTTCATCAGATAGAACAACCATTTCTCTCACTGAGGACCTAAAAAAATAACAAAATTATTATTTACAAGGTAGAACCCGTCGAATTTCGACGAAAGAAAATATTTAAAAAGGAACTGTTTCATGATTTATAATGAACTTACAAGATTAGTTACAGTAAAAAATGCATTTTATATTGGATAGTCTAACTCTTAAACAAACGATATTTAACGTCAAGTTAACAAAATACTATTTCCATAAAACTCAGTTGTAGAAATTGTTAAAATTAAACTTTAATTGTACATGTAAGCAGTAAAAAATAATAAAAATCTGTTATTATGATAAAGTTATCAATTTAGACTCTTATGCTAGTGTTCCAAAATGAAAAAAAAAATTATTCAACTTTGACTCAATCATAGATTTTTTCCCCATAAAATTAAAACCCGTCATCATTTTCATCATATCAAAATTTACGAATGCACATTCTTATTTGTATTCACTTTTACAGAAAAAAAATTGGCATTTTAATTTGATCAGTTTGACTCAAAACTTGAAGTCTCAGTGCTTAAAAGCTGAAACAGATATTAAACTATTGATATTCTTTTACGCGTAAATCAAATTTTTTAAATGAAATCAAATTTCACCAGGTTTTATAACAGAAGACATTAAAGTTTCAATTTTTTTCCTTTTAATGGGAAAATGGCAACATAAAAATACCGTAATCAATTTCTTCCCTTTTTTCCTTTGCTTTTAATAGAAATGTAGTACTCATGTTGCCACAATTAGAAAAGCAGTATTAAAAACTACAAAAAAGTTAATATTTCAAAAACAAATTAAGATACAGCTTTCAAACAAATTTCATTTAAAAGGATATTTTTTCCCTACACAATGGTGTAAAAATTGAAAATCTGCGATATTTATAAGTTAAAAAAATTCTAGTAGCAAAGACTGCAATACCGAAATTTCATTTAAAATTTGAAAGTGTTGCCATTTGCAAAATGACATTTGTGTAATGCACAGATACATTTGGCCTTTATAATATAGATAGTCTGATTCAATTGATGAGCTTTAGGCAAATTTTTCACGCGTGATTTAAAAAAAAAAAAAAAAAATTATCTCAACAATGAACAATGATTGTTTGTGATGATGATATAAAGTAACATCTGCAATATAAAATAAATATGTAAAACAAAAGAGAAAGTGGCAGCATTACAACAACTGACAATGAATTGCATAAACTTGGTGAGAGCTATATTTTCAAAAACATTCACATACTCAAAAGTCAAAAATAAATAAATCTATCTCTATCACAAAGCAAAAACATGTCCACAAATAATGCTGGTGTCTTATTGATGATTGCAATGACTTGAAACAAAAATGTTGCTATTAAGGCAATTTTTTAACCTTCTAGAAATTACATACTTTCAATTCAATTTTTACACTGTCAAAAAAAGTATTTTTAAACGTTATTTGTTTGAAAACTGTATCAATTCATTCATGGATTTTGAATGAGCTTCAATTTTCCTCAGCTTGCTAATGATAGTTATGATGGAGAAATATGTTTTTCATGCACATAACTTGAAAATAGAAAAAGAAAATAAATTTTTAGTTTTTGTGCATTTTAAACAATGAGTGGGGCTTAGATGGAGTTAAAAAAAAAAAAAAAATGTTTGAGAAGTATTTTTGGAGAACTAAGGATAACTCATTAAAAATACTAATTTACTATTTAAAAAAATATTTTTTCTGAAGGTTTTTTTCATATTATTTACTTTGCGTTTTAAAATCCTAATCATTGAGGTGATGATGTAGTTATAAAAAAAAAACAGTTTTGGAATCTCAATTGACAGGACCAAGAATAGAATAAAAAAAAATAAAAAAAAAGTTTATGTTTAGAAGATACTTTTGTGTAACTAGAGGTATTTTTCATCTTTTTTTTTAAAAGAACATTTGCTATTTAAAAAATTTTTTTGGGGGGTTGTTTAAAAAAAGAAAAATGCCCTCACACAGATTGTATTTTACCATGGAATCAGGCAGCATTGGGTGGATTTGCTAGTAAATATTTTTTTTTTTCCCAAAATAAAAAAAGGATAAGAAAAAGGGGGGTACTACTTGGTTATCCCGTCGACCATTTTTGCAAATTAATAGCCAAGTTATATTTGTTGACATAATTTTTTATTTTACATAATGAAAGAACAGATAAATTAGTAACACATGAAGAAAAATACAGTTAAAAAGTTAATTTAAAACCACTTGATGATGGTTTAAACATGTGTATCGTGTTTAATGTGACATTCACACTCATCCATTATTGGCATTTAATTTAAATTTTTGGCCGACGGGATAACCTAGTAGTACCAAAAAAAGTCTAAAAAAATTTCTTTACAACTTTGTCTGCTGATAGATTATAAATGAGATTAGGACAAAAGCTGCATTTTAAATATGTAGTTTTTAATGTTAGTTTCACAATATAATTTAGAATATTATAAGCTGTGTAGTTGTGAAATATAAACAGATATTAATATAAAAGATTATCCTTGAGTATGATCTTAGCCATAGACTTCTCATATAAACAATCATCTGATGGTAGACAGAGAAAGCATGTCAAACCGAATTTTTCTCCAGCCAAAATCTCCTTGGGGATTACAACTGACACTTTATTGTTTCAGCATTTTTCTTGAGTTCACTGCCCTTTTCTTTGTCTTTTATCTTTCAGTTGTGTGTAAATTTGACACAAATAAAAACCTAAGAGTAGACATCACGACAGCTTGTAGTTTTTCTTTCACTTTTGTATTTATGTTTATTTACAAAAATGAAATCAGAAAGTTGCCAAAGAAGCGATTACCATTAAAATAATAAGCTTCAAAATGCCAAAAAAGAATGAATTCCAGAAGTAACGTTGGATTCAACTTTCCCATCAAATAACAATAGAATCTACTCCCTAGTACTATCCTTGTTCTGAGAGCTTAGCCAAGATCTTAAACAGTAAGATAAAATACCTAATCTTTCAACTTTGACCAATGAAAAGATCTAAAACCTGCTTAGTTTGATGTGATTTAAAATTTCAACTATTAATGTAAAATAAAACAATTTTGCTTTATAGTAATAATGCTTTTAACTTTAAAGACATTTGAGGATTTTTTTTAATGGAATATTAAGAAAATTTTTTGCAGTTTCTTAAATAATAATAATAATAATGACCAAAAGTAGAAATATTATGTCTGTGAAAACAATACAAATTTATAATACACATTCATAAAACAAAATGAATAACATCTGTTATTGAACCAAATGATAAATATACAAGTCTCTGTATGTTTTTCATTTGGTGAACATCAAAGTACTCTGAAGGATTACTTTATGAGAATATAAAGAAGGAAAAGAAAAAACACATTTCTCTGAATTCAAACAGATATTTTTCAATAGTTAAGACATTTTCTAACTAAAACAGCAAAACACAATTAAAATTACATTAGAAAAAATTATTTTGTTTAAAAGCATACATATTTATTTAGATACAAATAAATATATTAAAAACATAACATAACTATTCTAAAAATACATTAATAATTTGTTAAAAATATTTCAGCAGAATGAATCATTGTAAAAAAACCCTTCCTTACCATGTACTTTTTGTTGCATCAATTAATTCAGTAACATCAACTGGAGATAAAAATGACCAAAAATGACGATCAACAGAATGAAATTCTGAACTTCGTTCAGTTTCTAAAATAAGATAGATCAATTAAAATATTTAAAAAATATATACATAAATAAAGTATTATTAATTGTAAATGAAAGTATTATTAACATATACAGTGCAGTAATGATACAAATCTTCCTGTAACATCCTGTTTACAATAAATAAAATATAGTATCTCATGTATTAAATAAATGAATCTCACCTGAATATGATGAAGGTGAAGTAGGTTGATTATTTTCACTGTGTTTTGATTTTACATCTAGAAGTTCTGGCTTCACATCCTGCATTAATCTTTGTTCTAAACCACGTAAATTTTTCATTATTAAGTTTTTTCCAGAAGTAAATTTGTTAGCCAAACTAGAAATAAAAGAAATAAATTTTAACCAAGTTGAACACAGTGCTGTCATCTCAAAAAACAAAAACAGAGGGTATACACTAAAGGCAAAGGATGTAATCTAGACTCATTAATGTTTATGTCTAGAGTATATGCTATAGCTTTAAGAAACAGACGGCACATAGTTTCTTAAAAATATCAGAAAGTACATGGGATATACTTTTGTATACCTTTTACAATATCCTGATTGCTTGTCATAGAAATTTCTTAAATAAAATAACTAAATATTAAAATTAAAGCATTTAATTTTTTTTTTTTAATAGTTTTTTTTTTTTTTACCAAGATTTAATTTGGTATTTTAAACAACTAGAAAGGAACTTTAATTTAAAGATATTCTTTTATGCATAGTTTTTATTATAATGTATGACACATGGGAAAAATATAGCAATAAGTATTTAACTTTTATCCAACAAGCCAAACACACATGAAGCTTAAAATTATATCCGTATAGAAACTTTCTTCTATGCAGTTCTCACTTAAAAAAAAAAAAAAAAAAAAAAGATGCTTTTGGTTAAGTTAACCAACAATGTCATTAAATTAATGCTTACAATCATGATAATGAATGTAATATTTAGGTGAGTAAGTGCTTTTTTTGGGGGGGGGGGGGGGCGGCTTATTAAAATTACCTACACATCAGGCATACTTCTTTAAAATTATATTAATGTAAATGTCAAAACTGTATGATAGGCAATTTTTTATTTCTAGTTACTGAAATAATTGTTGTATGAACTCTTAAATTAACATTTGTAATCTAGTACAAATATAATTTAAAGCTGATTAATTTGAAAACTCAAAATATAGACTAATTATCAACTTGTATTAATTAGCCAATGAATCATACTATAAGCAACATCATAGTATTTTTAATCTCTTTAAACTTTTGGCCACACATGTGGAAGTTCAGTTATATGTACAGTCCTGTAAATAAAATATCTCCATCCACAAACGATTCCAAAAGTGAATACAGTCGGTCCCACTTAATCTGGTAATGGATAATTGCTTATCCCACTCATATGCATTGAATGCCGTGGAACAGAAACAGGTTAATGTTAAAAATACTTGTTTTATTTCATAACAATCGCTAGTTAATTGCATAAAATATCCCCAATTTAGTAATTCGGATTTTGTAAATTCTTGTGAATATGATGAATGGAAAAAATTTAAAAACAGAAATATTTTCTTTTGTAATAAATGTTTGTTTTCTCTAAAATCGAAGAGCAGAAATCGTCGTGAAAGAATAGACTTTATTCTCTTAATTCTTCGAAGTTGCTGGGAATGTGGATTTTGATATTTTGATAAAGTGTGATTTTCTGCTCATACATACAGCGACTTAAGATGCCAGTGAAACTTCTTTGAAAATTCTGGAATTGGGGGGGAAAACAAAATAGGGACGTTCAAGAGAATAAAAGAACAATATTTAGCACCAGAAGTGGAGAAATGTAGCATCGAAGTAGGAAAAAACAAAACATTTTTGTAGGCAACGAATGAAGAATAAGGGGACAAATAATGAAAAATTAAATGAATTTATGCAGAAATTTATTAATATTTTCATAGGTTGTATTTTTAAAACAAAAATTCGTTATTTTATTTTTCTTTTAATTTTCATTTAAATCTCATAAATTATAATGAAAAATTAAACCATGTAATACAAGTAGTATTATAATGCATGGCAGTTTCTTACATAGATTGTTATGTATAGAGTAATAATAAATTATTTAATAAATTATTGTTATGATAAATAATTTTTAACTTACTGAGTAAATTGCAATTACTCATTATTTTTATCATGTCCGTGGTATAGAATCATATGATAACCTATACTAATAATAACGTTCATTGCTGCCCTCGCTTAAATGCATATACGCCGTTTAATTGCATACAATTCAGTGGAACCAAATGTATGCAATTATGCGGGGCTGACTGTACACTATATAATGAAATTTATGATCTAGAAAATGGATATCATTTAGGGGCTATTGATACTAAATTATAACTGTATCTTAGAAGGTAAATTAATGGCCTGTGGGGTTAATTTTATAATCTTGTAGTAGAAATATTTATCATGTTTTTATTATGCAGAAGTTCAGTACATTGTCTTGAAAATTGCAAATCTTTTACATTGTATAAGAGAATAAATAAAAAGAGAATAGAGAGTGCATAAAATAATATTTAATATAGTTCATTATTAAAAAAATAATAATAATAATACAAGAATTTGTGTTGTTAATGCTTGGGTCTGCTTGGAAAACTATTGACCCAGCAGTAGCTGTGACATTTAGAGCAAATAGACATTTTATTATTATTATTACATTACCTGAAATTAGAGAACAGAAAATTTGCATTTCATTAATTTTGCTTGGTGTATTTGGGGTTGGTTAGCTGTATAATCAGCTATTTTTTAATAACTTCTAACAAAAGTGGAACAAAGTTGTTTAAACTAACAACTTATTTTAAATTTAATTATTTTTCCAATTAATTTTCAGCAGTGAAATTATGCTTGAAATTCTTGAATATTTAATATGTGAATTTTCACATTATAGAAAATTAATTAAATTAAATATATATATGTCACGATCCAGCCTTGGCATTCATGCGTTGGAGCACTGTCGTCTCTAGGAGATGTCGCTCATGATGCGGCGCATCTATCGTCGTGTTGCCAGGGAGAGATTTTGCGATCTCTTGTCGATAAGACCCGCTATTTTGTCCATATCCCGAGGTGTTGGTGGGAGACAATAAAGACAGCAGTCTTTTTACTTGCGGCCTGGTTTATTAATCCTTTTTGTCATCTCTTTTTGGTGAAACCAGGTCCCCGTAGCTTGATGTATTTTTAAAAGTTCGTTTCTTGGACCATATTTTATCAGGCCGGTGCTAGGGTCAAAAAGCCATCTGTTTTTTTGGCTTCCGCGTATTTAAAGGATGTTAATTCGCATTATTTCTGCCAGATCGCGACACTAGAAGAATGGGTGGTGACCTAATTTAATTGGTTAAGAACTATCCGGGCATTCTGACGTTATTTAGGCGCAGTTTTCCAGGGCTGCATGCTAAATCCAGAAATGAAGAATTGCATTTACGTAAGCTTTTTTAATCTTAAAGATCATCCAAAAATGATCTCAGAAAGTAATACGGTGTCTTGCTGGATAATAAAGTTACCAGGGACAACTTGCTTTTAAGCATTAGAATTAAGGTTAAAAGAAACTTAAGATGGGACATTTAAATTTTAAATTAAAGTTTATTTTCACTTTTTTAAGGGGATTAATTTTATCCTTTCATACATATATATATATATGATTCACCGATGCTGAGATTGTTTGTGTCTCATGTAACGCCGCAGGATTGTGTGCTCATGAAGATGGTTCCATCTTGTGCTGCGAATTGCAGTCTTACTAACATATGAAGTTAAAAATGCTAAGCTGGGCATCGTACTCATAGCTTAAATGGTAGAGCACTTGGAGCATTATTCCAAGGGTTCCGGTTTTGATCCCCAACTTGGACATTTTTCACAAAGTTGGTTCTATGCTTAGTTAGCAATGTGAAAATTCATGTATTAAATATTCAAAAGTGGATTATTATGAGGGATTTTCTCATAATGCTTAAAGTTGGAGGTTTTTTTATGATATCAACACTTAAAAGTAAGAAATTTAATTAAATTTAGTAAAACTGCCAGCTATGATTTCAATATTAATGTAAAAATAATTTTTGTGTTGTGATTGTTGAATCGTCATGATCAGTGCAGAGTTGCAATAAACAAATATAAGGAAAATAACATTTGAATTCCATTGCATTTAAACAAGATAAATAATTAGACAATAATAACTTTGTTTAAAAGTACTGAAAAAGTGTAACAAACCTTTCTTTTATATTTTGGAAATCTGTGTCTGATCCAAACAGAATAGACATATCTAGATTTGGCATCATCATCATTGATCCATATAAAGCCATGCCAGCATAACGATATTCTTCATATAAACTATCAGGACATTCATACTGAGGTGAAAATACTGAATCATGATCAATGCCATTTACAACATTAGTAGAAGTCTTGGGAGATGTCCAACTTTCATCTGAGCTAGTAGATACTCTGCTCTTAAATGATACCCGCTTTTCTCCTGAATTGCCATGTTTTGATAGATCATGTAGATTTAAACTGATACTGGGAGTAGAAACATTAGATCCATTATTATTGCATTCATCTCCATTGACACTGGGAGGTAAAGTATCTGTTAAAGAATTTTTTCTCTCCTCTAAGGATTCAGATTTTGTTTCCAAGTTCTTTAAGACTGAGCTTTTATTAGAAATTACATTATTTTTACCATTGATGTTTGAATCTAAAGACATTTTTCTTTGATTTGTGTTATGAGTATTTTGCATTTGAGCCCAAGACTGCCAGTTCTCCTTGTTATGTATATCTTTACCAGATGGACTACTCTGGGTTTCATCACTCATTTCTGACACTCTCCCTGATGTATTTGAATCCGTACTATCAGGAGTACGGATTAGACTTGATGCTCTTCTTTTGGTACCAGCATCTCTAACTCTGGCTGATCTTGGGCTTTTTGGACTGCATGTTGTTCTGTCACTACTTCTTGAAGGACTAGAGTGTGGAGATCTGCTGTTGTGCCTAAACACTGGTGAAGCTGACCTCCAACGACTAAGACACACTGTTGATGGTGCATCATCATCGGCATCCCTCATCAATTTATTGACAATGTAAATTCCAGAGTTAAGTCGTACTGGTTCAGACATTGCTGAACTTGAGCGACTGGACTGAGACAATTTATCTGGACTAAGCCCTAAACTATTTAAAACAGATGTCAAGCCTGAAAATAAATACGACTTTCCCATTTCTGATGCCTTTTGTAACATATCTATCATAAATGATGCAGGAATATGAATATTTAATCGAGATGAACAGAGAGATGCTTTTTTAAGCAAGAGTAATTGGGCTCCATGAATAGCAAAACCTTGCTGATATAAACGACACACCCCTTGCTCAACGGTCATTAAAGTATATTTTGCAAATCTTCCATCAGTAAAATGTATATATATATCACCACGTTGACATTTCACATCTTTTATACCTGTGAAATATATAACAAAAAACATTACTACAAAATTCTTTAAACTTTTCAGAAAAAGACATATCTAACAAAAATAAAATCAATCATCATTAGTCAATATTCAATTTATTATTTTATGCAAATTTTTATAATAAAAAAATTATATCAAAATAAATAAAAATATATCAAACTATGCAAAAATAATTACAAGTCATTTTTTTTTTTTTCCTTCTATAGTAAAAAAAAACTAGCCTTAAAAGGAATGACTCCTGGAATGATGCTGATGTGGAAGATTTCCGGAACTAACGAATCCGGGTTGTCCACTCCTTCCATGAGTCGAATAGACCAATCAGGAAAGGGCTCCGTCTATGCATCGCCGTATGGGTTACCATAAAGAGAGGAAAGGTTACCCTCGCCAACAATCGCCAAGTTTGTCGCCAACTTGGCGATATATCGCCAAATTTGGCAACCAAAATTAGTTGTCAAAAGTGACGCCAACTTGGCAATAACTGTAATATTTCGCCAAATTTTTAATTTCTTTACAACACCAGTCGTTTGATACATCATTTGAGAGGTTTGCAACTGCTTATTCATATAATGGATCTCTTGTGTGTTATCCCCCATTCTGCTCCCCAGGGGGGACACAATTTCTTTACAACACCAGTCGTGTTACACAAGATTTGAAAGGTCTGCAACTGCTTATTCATATTATGGATATCTTGTGTGTAACCTCCACCCCCCCTCTGCCCTCAGAGGGGACGCATTTTGTAATTTCTGTACAACACCAATTGTGTGACACTTCCTTAAAAAGGTCTGCAACTGTTTATTCATTTTATGGATGTCTTGTGTGTCACCCCCACTCTGCCCCCCAGGGGGGCACATTTTTAATTTCTTTACAACACCAGTCGTCTGACATATCATTTGAGAGGTCTGCAGCTGCTTATTCATATTATGGATGTCTTTTGTGTCGCCTCCCACTCTGCCCCCCAGGGGGGCACATTTTTAATTTCTTTACAACACCAGTCGTGTGACACATCATTTAAAAGGTCTGCAACTGCTTATTCATACCATGGGGTATTGGCGAGCGCAGCAAGCAGGGGTAGCCAATAATTTGGAATCGCGAAGCGATTACGCGGGGGGTTGGCGAGCATAGCGAGCAGGGGGGCGGGGCCCCCCTAGTTTTTAAAATGAAAATTCATGTTTTCAAATCAGTAATCATGTCAATCAATTTTCAATTTAATGGCAAAGACAGTATGACATTTATATTAATAAAGTTTATTGTAAATCACAACATTTATTCGATATAATATTACACATTGTAAAATCTAAATCAAATGAAAAATATACTTGTGTCCAATTACACTGCTTATTAATTTTGGTGGATGAAGACAATTATGCCTTGTTCATCAATAATGAAATAGTTCAGTTTCTTGCAGGAAGATGAAATTTCGTTTTTCATTTTTTTTTTTTTTTTTTTCATTTTTCAACACAAATAGTGTAAGGCATAAACACTAATAGTTTGCAGTTTGAGTTCAATAACCATTTCAAAACAGTAATATTCTAATAAAACAACTAAAAAAATTACATTTCAGAAATAAATATAAATATTTAATATCAACGGTTGATATTGATAAATTGGTTGATTGATGGTTTTATAATGCATGAGTAAGAAAAGAAAAACTTTTAATTCTTTGCTTTTTCGAATTTTTGACTTGCAAAATAATAAGTTATTTTTTATACTATTCAATTCAAAAATATGATAATCTTATAAGTATAAGATACCAAAAAATGCTATGTTATTAAATATCAGTGTATACTCGTGTATAAGTCAAGTTCCCTTCCCCCCCCCCCCCCCACACACACACTTCTTGTCCAATTCTTAAACAAAATTTTTAACAAAATTGAACTTTTGGTGCAAGTTGAACTACATTTCTGATAATATGTTCAAAAAGGATTTGTAATTGAGGATTAAAAAAGATAATTTTTTATTAAATTAGTAAAAAAAAAAAAAATATATTTACATTTCTTAGTAACATTTCTACATTTAGTAGTATTTCTACAAAAATTTAAAACTGTTTAATTATGTAAAATTAAAGGAGCTTAAGCTATCTTGAAACCTATTCACATCCATTTAAGAATATTTAAAAAGAAAAAAATATTTAAAAAACAATTCAAGTTTTATTTACAAGGGTAAACAACTTCTTAGACTGCTAAAATATAGTACTTCTTTGCATAGCAGGATTTTTAGAAGATGTATCTAGAAGTATTCTCAAGTCAATGAAGGTTTTTATCCCAATAGAAAAAAAAAGGAGGGGGGGGGGTGGGGTGGGAGAGAGATAAAACAATTACAGGGACATTATTATTGAGCTTTTTTTTTTTTGTTGTTGTTGTTGTTGTGTTCAATCACAAGGAAATCACCAGTATCTGCTTTTATTTTTCTGTCCATCCTAGATCAATTTGAGATTGCTTAAAAGAATTGCCCATTTGCCAATTATCTGCAAATATATATATCTATTTTTTTTTTTTTTTTTTACTAACTCGTGTATAAGTTGACTCCTCTCCTCTCCCTCTGTTTTCAATTCTCTAATTCTGTCTAAAATCCTTCAACTTATACACAAGTATACAGTTGAACCTTGAAAATTCAAAACTGGTGGGACTATAGCAATTCTGGATTTTCAAATTTTGGAAGTTTGTTAAAGAAATAATATTTTTCATGACAATATAATAATAAACAAAATGCTATTTTTTCCCTCTAGTGGATGTAAATGACAATGCAGGGCTCCCAACACATTTTAGTCCTCGAAAAGGGGGGAAAGGGGACCATTTTTATTTAAAAAGGGGACTTTGAGAGACCATTTTTGCTTAAAAAGGAGACTTTGGGTGACCAATTTTATTAAAAACGGAAACAAAAAAAGGATCACATGTGTGTAAAAATACAGCACAAATTTTCCTAAATAAGAAAGTAAATTTTTAAAATTACCCCAGAAAAAAATGTTAGATGGTTATCTTTATACGATTTCATTAAACAATGTACAAAATTTTATCTAAGCACATTTAAATATCCCACTGAAAAAGTATATAAAGCATTCAATATTTTGGCATTCACCTTGATAATTCTTGTTACAGGTAAAAAAAAATAGTGATCAATTAATAAAAACAAGAAAGTGGGTAACAGTATAATCACAGATCACTCAGAGGGTTTTATTCAATATTCCTTTCAAAACAATCTAATCTTTAATTAATAAACTAAAATTGTAAATAATCAAATGTTAAAAATTAATAATTGTTTATAATGATTAAATCCTTACATAGATGGGGATGATATAAAGCAGTGAGAATGAAGATAGAGAGAGTGAAGAATAACACACATTATTCATAACCTGGCTTTTCATTTAAGATATTACATGACATATTGTAGATAAAAAATTTTGAGATTTTTTTTTTCAATAGCATCTCCTGGCAACAGTAAGGAATGAAAAGATGCTAATTGTTGAGATATACTGAGCAGATATTTTTTCTTAATTTTTTAGAAAATTTATGGAGTGGTAATGAACGCAATTAAACATTAAAACATCTGCTAGTGGTGAAAAAATGAGTTAAGACGGTGGAAAATGGGTGCTTAGGCCAAGTTTTAAAAGGATAAAAATCAATTTTCTGATTTTTATTCTCCCCCCCCCTCCCCCGACACACATGCACATGAAGAAATGCCCCTAATTGTCTGGGGTCAAAATAGACCCTTGCAAGATGTTGGGCTACCTTCGCTCAACCTTTCAAATGAGATTGAATCTCGCTGTAGTTCAATAAGGGGTTCAGTTAGAAAATTTCTTAAAATACTTAAGTTAAAGCCTGGAGAAGTAAAAAAGAAACTTAGAAATTTAATCTCATTGCCTACACATACACTTAAATTTTTTTGTGTGTTATAAAAAATATCTGAGATTTTAAAATCGATGACTTGATTACTTTTCTTAATTTCTTTTTCTTTTTAAAAAGCAATATTTGAATAAAATAACATTTTAATTTTTACAAAAATCATTCAGAATTAGAGTCAAAATATAGATGCACAAGTTTAAAATCTATAAATGCAGTACATGTAAATATTCTGTACCCCCAGGAACAATCCTTGTCAAACTAATCGGACGTGGCAATCCCAAAACTTTCTTCTAACTCATACAAGTTAATACTTTAAAATTCGATATCACAGTTCCAAAATTAAATTTCAATCTATGCCCATTATAAGAATTCTAAAGATATGAAATTTTGTGCATTAGTTTTTCAAATATGACTAATGCTAAACTTTTGCATACCTCACAAAATGCAGCTTAGGAACACTATCTATCCAAAGATTAACATCAAAACCTAATCAGTAACAACTTGTGTCAAAATCTAACTGAATCCTAAGTTAGACAAAAATCTGTGCATTAAATCAGATAGATCTACAGCAGAAATGCTTAAAAAAAAAAAAAAAAAAAAAAAAAAAAATGCATCATAGCAGTGCTACCTGTTAATGAATTTACATCAAAATGTAAAAAATGTCAATTCATCTTGAGGACTAACTGGATCTAAAATTTGATGGAATTTTGTGCATTAATTCTGGATATAAAACCATTGCGGAAATTACAACAATTGCAGATTAACAATGCCACTTGTTGAACAATTTATACCAAAATATAAAAAATGTTAATTCATGTGAAGGACTAACCCAATCTGAAATTTGATAAAAATCTGTGCACTGGTTCTGGAGATTGAGCGATTGCGGAAATCATGAAAAATGCTGCATAAAGACACCACATATCGAACGATTTACACCAAAAACTAATCAACACCAATTTATAGCGGCAGTCAAAAGTTTCCGGCCAGCATAAAATTTTTCGTTATTTTGAAAGTATACCCATATAAAGAGGAATCTCAAAGTGATACTCATACATTTTATTGACATAATAGCTAGGAATTTATTTATGGAATAACAAATGAATATCAATAAATACAACTGACAAAATTAATTGCAAAGAAAAACGCATGCTTTCAAAAGTTATTGGCCATCTTGGAAAGTTTGGAAAAAAATTGTATTATAATAGAAAATCACTGTGATAAACTAGATTTACAATTAGTATGTTGTTGTCATACTTTTAGCAAAATGAGCCGCAGCAACTTAGCGTCGATTCAATGAACAGTTGAAAATGTTCTGTGATATGTTTTTGAACTCATCTTGAAATTTTTGGGAAAATTCCGGCCATGCTGAATTGGATTTATAATTATTTCAAACATGTTTCTAAAGTTCATTCTAAAGATTTTCTATAGTATTCATATTGGGTGCTTGGGCTGGCCATTTTAAAAGCAAAATATTTTTGTCTGAAAGCCACTGCTTGACAAGCTTTCTAAACAATTTACATCAAAGGATAATCAACACCAAATTATATTAAGAACTAACAGAATCTGAAGTTTCATGAAAATCCGTGCATTAGTTCTTGACATAGAGCTATTAATGTAATTGTAAATAATGCAGCATAAGAGTGTCACTTCTTGAGCGATATATACACTAAAAACTAATCAGCTCTAGTTTATATCAAGTTCTAAGTTAATCTAAAGTTATGTGCATTATCTGTGCATTAGTTCTTGAGTTACAGTGCCCACAGAATTTATGCCACATTACAGACATTTTTTATGTATAAATTTATCAAAAGATGAAAGTTAAAATTATTTCATGAATTCAATATTTTCTTGTAAAGATAGAAAAAAGTAAAAATATGTGAAAAGGCATTTTACTCCAATCATTTTCTTTAATATGATTCAGAATTGTGAACTTTAAATTTATTTTTCTTGGTTTTAATCGTCTGTTTCCCCGCAATTTAATGATTCTTTCCATTCAAAAAGCTTATATATATATATATATATATGTATGTATATCTCTTTTTTAACATTTAGATTCATGAAAGAATTTCAGTTACGATGCTTTTTTATATCCAAAATAATGCTTTTTTTACACCCACTTTAATAAATTTTCTCTTCTTAGATTTTTAAGCTGGGGGGGGTGGGGGGGTTGGGGGGTTGGAAGGATTTTGAAGCATGCCAATGCCCATTATTGAAGACTGGTCATACAGTAACTTAATATAACTTTTGTGTTCGTCAATTTTTTAATTTTTAAGAATTTTAATGAGATTCTTAAAATTTGCCTGCATTCTGTGGTGATTTATTAACATTTAGATTCATGAAAGAATTTCAGTTACAATGCTTTTTTATATCCAAAATAATGCTTTTTTTACACCCACTTTAATAAATTTTCTCTTCTTAGATTTTTAAGCTTTAAGTGATTTTCAGTTTTTAGCTCACAGGCTATCATAGCCTGAGAGCTTATGTGCCCGTCCGTTCTGTATGTATGTGCGTAACGCGATAACTCATGATAAAAATATCGGATCCACTTGAAATTTTGTATGTAGGTATATCTTGACAAGGCGCTTCCCTGATTAGTTTTTGGAGTTCATTCGATATGTATAAGAGGGGGAACGGGGGGCTCATGCCCCCCGTTAGTTGATATAGATGGGATTTTCATGCAGAATTAAGTTTTCAAAATTTAGATTAGGATCATTCTGATGAGGCGATTCCGTGACTGTTATTAGGTGTTCATTGAATAAGTATAAATAGGGGGAACAGGGGTTCTAATGCCCCCCCCCCCCCGTTAGTTGATATAAATGGGATTTTCATGCAGAATTAAGTTTTCGTTCAAAATTTAGATTAGGATCATTCTGATGAGGCGATTCCGTGACTGTTATTAGGTGTTCATTGAATAAGTATAAATAGGGGGAACAGGGGCTCTAATCCCCCCCCGTTAGTTGATATAAATGGGATTTTCATGCAGAATTAATTTTCGTTCAAAATTTAGATTAGGATCATTCTGATGAGGCGATTCCGTGACTGTTATTAGGTGTTCATTGAATAAGTATAAATAAGGGGAACAGGGGTTCTAATGTCCCCCCCCTTAATTTATATAAATGGGTTTTTCAAGCAGAATTTTCAGATTTCGTTCAAATCTCTGAATAGTTTTGGAAGTTTAATGGTTAAGTATAAAAGAGGGGGATAACTCTTTTTAAATTATATAAATGCTAAATGGGTTTTTATTAAGAATTATCTAATTTGCTCTGAATTTTGGATATAGATTTTTTATATGATAAAGCATGTCTTTGATAGTATAGGAGGTTCAATGATTAAGTATAAAAAAAAGAGAAGCTGTTTTTCCTTCTTAATTTTTTTTTTCGAACGGAATTAACCCTTGAAAATATAAAGCTTTAATGTGCAATTAGTATTTGTAGCCTGTGAGCTCAATGCCTTCAGTTTAACTGGGCAGTATTCTTTATTTTTATTTTGCGACAATTTTTTTCAGACACAGAAAAGGGGACTTGGGGGACCAAAATACAAAAAAGGGAACTAAAAGGGACCCTTTTCTAAAAAGGGGACCATTTGGGAGCCCTGCAATAGAATTGACAAATTAAGTAAAAAAATAGAAATAATACAATAAAACATATAGTCTAAGAGCTAGCAACGTTTTCGTCACCTGATTTTATCAAGGCTCAATTTTTAATATGTTTTTCCATTTTATGATAGAATACGTTTGCTAGCGGTCTGGCAGTCAGGAGACGTTGCGTTTACCTGTGGCAGAAGGGGTTGTGCAGGTCAAAAAGCTTCAAAATCACATCATTTTATCAAGGCCCATTTTTAAATATGTTTTTCCCTTTTATGGTAGAATACGTTTGCAAGCGGTCTGGCAGTTGGGTGACGTTGCGTTTACCTGTGGCAGAAGGGGTTGTGCAGGTCAAAAAACTTCAAAATCACGTCATTTTATCAAGGCCCATTTTTAAATATGTTTTTCCCTTTTATGGTAGAATACGTTTGCAAGCGGTCTGGCAGTCGGGTGACGTTGCGTTTACCTGTGGCAGAAGGGGTTGTGCAGGTCAAAAAACTTCAAAAATCCGCCATTTTATAAAGGCTCATTTTCTTATATGTTTTCATCAAGCTTAAAAATTACAAGATATTACTCTTTGGACAGAAGACAACCTACAATTAATTTTCCAGATACAAATTCGGTTGCAAAGTTAATGCCAGACGTTTTTAAATATGGGAACGAAAGTGCCTGTTCCAAGAGTGGCTTATAATTTAAATTTTATAAGACCTCTTTACGTCATTTTATCAAGCTTAAAAATTACAAGATATTACCCTTTGGATAGCAGATAACCTATAATTAATTTGCCAGACACAAATTCGGTTGCAAAGTTAATGCCAGACGGCATTAAATATGGCAACGAAAGTGCCTGTTCCAAGAGCGGGTTATAATTTAAAAATGATTAGGCCTCTTTACGTCATTTTATCAAGCTTAAAAATTACAATATATTACTCTTTGGATAGCAAACAACCTATAATTAATCTGCCAGATACAAATTCGGTTGCAAAGTTAATGCCAGAGGGCTTTAAATATGGCAACGAAAGTGCCTGTTCCTGGAGTAGTTTATAATCTAAAAATTATAAGACCTCTTTCCGTCATTTTATCAAGATTAAAAATTACAAGATATTACTCTTTGGATAGAAGACAACCTATAATTAATTTGCCAGACACAAATTCGGTTGCAAAGTTAATGCCAGACGGCTTTAAATATGACAATGAAAGTGTCTGTTCCAAGATCGGTTTATAATTTAAAAATTATAATACGTCTTTACGTCATTTTATCAAGCTTAAAAATTACAAGATATTACTCTTTGGATAGAAGACAATCTATAATTAATTTGCCAGACACAAATTCGGTTGCAAAGTTAATTCCAGACAACTTTAAATATGGCAACGAAAGTGCCTATTCCAAGAGTTGTTTATAATTTAAAAAATATAAGACCTCTTTACGTCCTTTTATCAAGCTTAAAAATTACAAGATATTACTCTTTGGATAGCAGACAACCTATAATTAATTTGCCAGACACAAATTCGGTTGCATTCGGCGAATTCGGAAATTTTTTTTTCAATATAAAGTTTACTTATAAAAAGCTCTGGATTATCAAAATATAAGTTTCTTTTATTAAATATTAGGGTGGATGCCCCGGTTTTGGCCACACTGGAATTTATTTGTTCAATATTTAAGCTGTGAGTTGATGTTGGCAAATTATATGAATTCTTACACTTTAACCTTTCTCCAGCTGCACAAATGTTCATCACATGCAAAGGCTTGTCGGTAGGACTTAAAAAAAATGCAACTTTCGTCAATCAAGCACAAAGTATCACAAATTTACTCAATCAGGCTCTGAAAAAGTGTCGTGCAAAAAATCAGGTGCAGAAAAATAGTGAATCTAATCAATAAGGCTCAGAAAAATCCAGGGTTGCAAATTCGGTTCAATGACGTAAAGAGGTCTTATAATTTGTTCAATTATAAACCGCTCTTAGAATACGCACTTTCGTTGCCATATTTAAAGCCGTCTAGCATTAACTTTACAACCGAATTTGTATCTGGCAAATTAATTATAGGTTGTCTTCTATCCAAAGAGTAATATCTTGTAATTTTTGAGCTTGATAAAATGACGTAAAGAGGCCTTATAATTTTTAAATTATAAAGCGCTCTTGGAACAGGCACGTTCGTTGCCATATTTAAAGCCGTCTGGCATTAACTTTGCAATCGAATTTGCGTCTGTCAAATTAATTATAGGTTGTTTGTTATCCATAGAGTAATATCTTGTAATTTTTAAGCTTGATAAAATGACGTAAAGATTGGTTATAAAATTTAAATTATAAACCACTCTTGGAACATGCACTTTCGTTGCCATATTTAAAACCGTCTGGCATTAACTTTGCAACCAAACTTGCGTCTGGCAAATTAATTATAGGTTGTCTGCTATCCAAAGAGTAATATCTTGTAATTTTTAAGCTTGATAAAATGACGTAAAGAGGTTTTATAATTTTTAGATTATACACTACTCCAGGAACAGGCACTTTCGTTGCCATATTTAAAGCCGTCTGGCATTAACTTTGCAACCGAATTTGTGGCTAGCAAATTAATTATAGGTTTTCTGCCCACTAAAGAGTAATATCTTGTAATTTTTAAGCTTGATAAAATGACGTAAACAGGTCTTGTAAAATTTAAATTGTAAACCGCCGTTGGAACAGGTACTTTCATTGTCATACTTTAAAGCCGTCTGGCATTAACTTTGCAACCGAATTTGTGTCTGGCAAATTAATTATAGGTTGTCTGTTTTCCATAGAGTAATATCTTGTAATTTTTAAGCTTGATAAAATGACGTAAAGAGGGGTTATAAAATTTAAATTATAAACCACTCTTGGAAAAAGCACTTTCGTTGCCATATTTAAAGCCGTCTGGCATTAACTTTGCAACCGAATTTGTGTCTGGCAAATTAATTATAGGTTGTCTGCTATCGAAAGAGTAATATCTTGTAATTTTTAAGCTTGATAAAATGACGTAAAGAGGTCTTATAATTTTTAGATTATACACTACTCCAGGAACAGGCACTTTCGTTGCCATATTTAAAGCCGTCTGGCATTAACTTTGCAACCGAATTTGTGTCTAGCAAATTAATTATAGGTTTTCTGCCCACCAAAGAGTAATATCGTGTAATTTTTAAGCTTGATAAAATGACGTAAACAGGTCTTATAATTTTTAAATTGTAAACCGCCATTGGAAAAGGCACATTCGTTGTCATATTTTAAAGCCGTCTGGCATTAACTTTGCAACCGAATTTGTGTCTGGCAAATTAACTATAGGTTGTCTGCTATCCAAAGAGTAATATCTTGTAATTTTTATGCTTGATAAAATGACGTAAACAAATCTTGTAAAATTTAATTTGTAAACCACCGTTGGAAAAGGCACTTTCGTTGTCATATTTAAAGCCGTCTGGCATTAACTTTGCAACCGAATTTGTGTCCGGCAAATTAATTATAGATTGTCTTCTATCCAAAGAGCAATATCTTGTAATTTTTAAGCTTGATAAAATGACGTAAAGAGGTCTTATAATTTTTATATTATAAACTATTTCAGGAACAGGCTATTTCGTTGCCATATTTAAAGCCGTCTGGCATTAACTTTGCAACCGAATTTGTGTCTAGCAAATTAATTATAGGTTGTCTGCGCACCAAAGTGTAATATCTTGTAATTTTTAAGCTCGATAAAATTATGTAAAGCGGTCTTATAATTTTTAAATTATAAACCACTCTAGAAACAGGCACTTTCGTTGCCATATTTAAAGACGTCTGGCATTAACTTTTCAACCGAATTTGTGTCTGGAAAATTAATTATAGGTTGTCTTCTGTCCAAAGAGTAATATCTTGTAATTTTTAAGCTTGTTAAAAACATATAAGAAAATGAGCTTTTATAAAATGTCGGATTTTTGAAGCTTTTTGACCTGCACAACCCCTTCTGCCACAGGTAAACGCAACGTCTCCCGACTGCCAGACCGCTTGCAAACGTATTCTATCATAAAAGGGAAAAACATATTAAAAAATGAGCCTTGATAAAATGACGTGATTTTGAAGCTTTTTGACCTGCACAACCCCTTCTGCCACAGGTAAACGCAACGTCTCCCGACTGCCAGACCGCTTGCAAACGTATTCTACCATAAAAGGGAAAAACATATTAAAAAATGAGCCTTGATAAAATGACGTGATTTTTGACGTTGCTAGCTCTTAGACTAATAGTAATACTTATGTAACAAGTAAATATGCATATTAAAACGCAATAAATTATAGTACACGAAAGATAATACAGAAGTGATTTTATTCCGAATTTTATGAAAAATTAAGTCATTCTGTTCCAAAAACTCAAAATCAGCCATCAGTTTTAAAAATCTGACATTTAAAACATCCTCTTGGGGGGGGGGGGGGGCGTAAAAAAGAAAAACTTTTTAACATAAAGCCTTTTTAATGGATGCTAAATATGAGTGAAGTTGTATGGTTATATCACAAATTCTTTACCTGAGAAGGTTTAATGCTATTTCTAGAGTTTACTCAATCTACAAACATTATCTACTCTTCATTCTTAAGGGTTTTACACTTTTCAACATTTTTTACCTCCTGCATGTAGAGTTAAGTGCTATAATTTCATTTTATGGTAAAACCAAGCAAATTTTCTCCTGCCTCTTCTATGAAATTTATTTTTGCCAAGATGTCTCATTTTATTTAAGTGTGAGCGATATGATGAATCAGAATCAATGAATATTTATTCAATTTCCTTTACCATCAAAATTATTAAGAAATATTGAACACATGATAGAATGAAACTCAAATATTAAAGGCAAAATATTTTGAAGCAGAAAAGGAAAAGTATTCTTATCTCTATCTTTTACACAGAAATAAAAGAGTACTAACCTTTGATATCTTCATTCCAAAGAACAACTTCTGCTCTTTTAACATCAAATACAAATGCACCCTGCAAACTCCAAGTAAATAGAAATGGGGATTCTTCAGTACTAAAATGCAAATCATTTTATAAATATAGTAAAAATACAATACTTCGTACCATTAAATAATTTAATTTGCATATATTGAATGAAAAAAAATATCTTAAGATTAGGCATTATATTAACACTGCATTACTAAAAATAAAAATATATATTTGTAAAGAAATAGTATTACAAAGATGCACAAAAACACTATAAACAACAAATACCTAGGCCAAATTAACAAAAGCTTTTGGAAGTTTGTTGCAATAGGCTTATATTCACCTCCAGGATCTTCCATGTTTACTTCGGATCTATAATGAAAAATATCAGACTGAGTAACAGCCAGAAAATTTTTTATAATTATTTTTACACAAGATAAATTTAAGAAATATTAACTTTTTCAATATAAAAATAGTCAACAAAAAATTTCAAATAGAAAAAAGGAAAATAAGAAAAATATTAAAGAGTTTCATTAAAAGACAATAGTCAATTGAAGCTTTTATAGAATTCAAACTGTAAGAAGGGGGGAGGATAAGGAAATTTTGCTATGCAATGAAAAGCACAAATACATTATAAATTTCTCTTTCTACATATATAAGTCAAAGCGTTTATGTGTATTTGTTATACAAATATACAATTTTTGGTACTACTCTATTATCCTGTCAACCAATTTCGCCAAATTATACAAATCGCCAAACTAAAAGCCAAATTATACATAAACATAATTTTTATTTTAAATAACAAAAAAAAATAATAATAATAATAATTAGTAGAATATTAATAAAAAGTTGAAATAAAAATCACTTAAAGACATTTTAAACACACGAATTGTACTTAATGTGACATTCACGATCATTCATTATTGGCATTTAATCTTATAGTTTGGCGATAATTTTTTGGTCGACGGGATAACCTAGTAGTACCCAATTTTTAATCAATTTTCATGTACATTGTGCATATATTTTAGAGCAAGATAAAAAAATCCTGCCCATTTTAAAAATTTCTCAGACCCTCTCTTTATCTCTTTTTTCAACCACATGTTATAGTTTATCTTTATACAAATCTTTTTTTTTTTCCCCGTAATGCAATTTTTTTTCTTTTCTATTAGCCTATCCCTAAAAACAGTACAATAATTATAATAGTTTGATGATATTTTGCAGAACACATGAAAATTAAAATAAAATATCAACTACATTACTATGTTAGTAAAATAACAAAAATGTTTAGCTTTTTTAATTTTGATTTATGTAGTTATCCCAAATTTAGCAATAAACATGTTATATTACTAAACTATCTAAGCATATAAAGCCAATAATTTTTCCTACATTTTTATGAGGTGATTTAGATTGGAAACCAGACATTCAACAATAACACAATATAGACATTGGTCCCAAAATATTTTGCTTACTGCCTGATGCACAGACATATGGATCAGCATTATATTATCTACACATCGATTCAAAAAGAAAATTACAGACTGAAATACCGTTTACATAATCAAGACAATTTGAGAATTGAATGTTAACAGGGTCTAATAAGTTGTGTCATGAGAAATACATTAAATAGCCATACACATTTTCAGAATCAAGCATAACTGGGCAATCTATCTGTACTGTTTCTTCCTTTATAGGAACTCCAAGACGTATGTAACAGCTACATCAAGATGTAATAGCCATTTTGAGAAAATATGGGAGATATAATCATTTTGTAACCATGACATGTAATCCAGGTTGACCAGAAATGAAGAGTGCATTGCATAATTATAAGCACATTAAGATGGAATCATTATTTATTGTAATTTTATTTAAATTAAAATGAACAGCACTAATGTTACTACAAGAAATACTAATTTGGGGGGGGGGGGGAGCAGGGCTATAATTGCATGTGTGCATATGATAAAGTTCTATAAATGTAGATTTTCACATGCACACATCACTTTACAATAAAATACGATAATAAAAAGAATATTGCCCAGTTAAACTGATGGCATTGAGCTCAAAGGCTACGCATACTAATTGTACATTACAGCCTTGTATTTTCGTTAATTCCGTTCGAAAAAAAAAAAATTAAGAAGGGGAAACAGCTCTCCCCTTTCTCCTTTTTTATACTTAATCATTGACCTTCCTAAACTATCAAGTACATGCTTTATCATATTAAAAAATCTATATCCAAAATTCAGAGCAAATCGGATAATTCTTAATAAAAACCCATTTAGCATTTATATAATTTAAGAGGAGTTATTCCCCTCTTTTATACTTAACCATTAAACTTCCAAAACTATTCAGAGATTTGAACGAAATCTGACAATTCTGATTGAAAAACCCATTTATGCAAGTTAAGGGGAGGGGCATTAGAACCCCCGTTCCCCCTGTTTATACTTATACAATGAACACCTAATAACAGCCACGGACTCGCCTCATCAGAATGATCCTATATCTAAATTTTGAACGAAAACTGTTAATTCTGCATGAAAATCCCGTTTATAACAATTAAGGGGAGGGGCATGAACCCATTCCCCCTGTTTATACTTATTCAATGAACACATAATAACAGTCACGGAATCGCCTCATCCGAATGATCCTATACCTAAATTTTGGACAAAAACTGTCAATTCTGCATGAAAAATCCGTTTATATCAATTAAGGGGAGGGGCATGAGTCCCCCGTTCCCCCTGTTTATACTTATTCAATGAACACCTAATAACAGTTACGGTATCGCCTCATCAAAATGATCCTATATCTAAATTTTGAACGAAAACTGTTAATTCTGCATGAAAATCCCGTTTATATCAATTAAGGGGGGGGGGGGGCATGAGCCTCCCGTTCCCCCTGTTTATACTTATTCAATGAACACATAATAACAGTCATGGAATCGCCTCATCAGAATGATCCTATATCTAAATTTTGGATAAAAACTGTTAATTCTGCATGAAAATCTCGTTTATATCAATTAAGGGGAGGGGCATGAGCCCCCCCCCCGTTCCCCCTCTTATACATATCGAATGAACTCCAAAAATTAATCAGGGAAGCGCCTTATCAGGATATACCTATATACAAAATATCAAGTGGATCCGATATTTTTATCATGAGTTATCGCGTTATGCACGAACATACAGAAGAGACGGGCACATAAGCTCTCAGGCTATGATAGCCTGTGAGCTAAAAAACTAAAAGTTCGAGAACAAATTGAGAATTGCATATCAGCAGAGATACTGGAGAAATGCTTTTTAAAAAGAAAGGTTATTAAACATATATTATACAAATGATTTTTCATGCTTAAGTGACATGGAGAACTAAAAGAATTTCAAAAAAAAGTTTAAGTGCCAGACAAAATGAACAAAAAATAATATACCATCTTATAAATGACATAATAAATATAATGATCTCTACAAAGAAACAATGAAGAGGAAGTTAAAAGAAATGTATACATATATACACACACATATATATATATATATATATATATATATATATATACCAAAGTATTTGGGGCTTGATAATTCTGCTTTGGTTCTGCAAATTTCTATTACATTCATTTTATTTACTTTTTTTAATTTTCCCTCAAGTTTAGTATGGTTTATGAATAAATTCCACGGGTTAATATTGTTTACTATTAATGGTTTTACACACACAGACATATGTGTGACATTTTAAACTTAGGGGGACAGAAACATCATCGCCAGGTTTTCTTTTCTCCGCACAAAAGTCATGGCCAGCGAGAAAAAAATAAAATAAATAAATGTAGAAGATTCAATAAGTCACTCCTTGGCTGCTGCAAGTTCATTGTATTAAACTGTAGCTATAATAGAGAGAAAAGCTCCTTTTGCAGACGATCTTTTACCGAAACATCCAAAAAAATATTCCATCATTTACTACATCCAGCCATACTCATGGAAGAGAGAACCCAAGAGTCCTTCTTCTTACCACCTCTCGAGGCTTCCTCTTTTTAAATCTAAAAAGGAAATTCTAGAACATTCTTTAGTCTCAAACCATCATTCTTTTATGTAAACATAACTCATACCCAGAGTCGAGATTAATATTTAACAGACAACAATTTTATTTAAAAAAATATATTATTTAACCAATTTATAATCGACTCAGAATTTTAAATATCTTAGGCAGATGATTTTTATAGACGATTAATTTTAAGAAAAGAAAAGAAATGAATTTATTGATATGCACACTATCAAATGTTGACTGAGAGAAAATAAATAAATGGATAAAATAACGATATTTTTTGAAAGCTATGGTTTTAGAATAAATTTAATAAGACTTTCTTAAAAAGGGTTGATAAAAACATAGAAAAAATGAGTTTTATTTGGAATATTAAGAAATAAAGTTTAATTAAGAATATTTTTAATTTAGAGCCATCTTTTTAAATTTACGCATACTGGAATAAATGTTTTTTAAGGCGAATTAAGAATTTATATCGTTTCCATAAAGATTAATAGATTAGATCTAGAAACAAGATTTTAATTTAATAAGTTGAAGTAAGTACGGAATATTATTATAAGGAAATTAATATTGTATAAAGGTTAGTTTTGGAGAAAAAAAATTAAAATTTGTAATATTATCCCCCCTCCCCAAAAATTTGTATGAAATTGATAGTTAAATAAAACTACAAGTTCAGACAACAGAAATCTAATAATTTAGAAAAGTTAAATTTTGGAATAAAACTGTCAAACTCAAGAAGCCAAGAGATGGAAGAAAATAAAATTAACGCAATATAAAAAATATTTGCGATTAAAAAAAATAGTTAAGAGAAAATTAAATTGAATTAAATTTAGGTAGGAGCATTTCCCTGAACGAAATACAATAATGTTGCAATATCACTTACTATTTGTAAGTGCATAGGAGATAATATATGCAATAAAAGTAAATAAGTTATAAATATTAATAAGCAAGAAATTTAAAAAATATAATAAAAACAATAATAAATCTCCTTCACGGGAGTTTATAGAATTTCACTGACTTAATTAGTAGTTTTTTTTTAAATAAAGTCCTTCAGTGAAAAAAGTCTTTCAAGAATATATAAAAGAGTCTTTTTCTTTTTCAATGTCCAGTGAATACAGTCTCTTTAATTAAAGATCCTCAAATCTTGTTTAATCTTTGGTTTTAATCTTATGTTTTTTGTTGGATTCCAACATTTTTTATAATATGTCAAATTTCTAATAATAAATATTATCACTTCAAAAATTAATAATAAATAATATAGAAAAATTTAAATAAAAAAAGTAACAATAAGTAGCATAATAAGACTCCATATCCTAATATTTCTCAATAAGAGTATAATTAATACTAAACTTCATTATCGAAATCATAATAATAATAATAATAATAATAATAATAGTAAAACAAGAGTATAATCAAAAGAAAATATCACAATTTGTTTATTATTGATAGGGAAAATATTGGTTGAGGATAAAAATAATTACATAGCAACTAAATAATTTTATTATCTTCTAACAGCATAAGAAAGTATTTTTTGCTAGCCGAAAGTATACATAAAAAAATAATAATTCCAAAATCCAAATAAAATTAAATCTAACTATTTAGAAAATGGACTCTCAACCAGTATTTCCTTACAATAATTCCTCTCTGATATTCTTTTACAAAATTGTCAAATTTGGTTATAAGTTTTCAAATGCCAAATGTAGAATAATGTTTTATCTACACATGGTTTATAAACTTTAATAATAAAAACAAATAGGAATAAAAGTTGTCATTTTTAATTGAGAAATGGAAATAAAAATAGTTTGCTTTTTTGAAAAACTTTTAATATCTGTAGTTTTCACAGTCACTGAAAATCATATATTAAGTTATAGGTTAGAGAGGAATCATCAGATTTTATAACTGTTATCACATAAATATCTCCTGAATAAATAGAATAATACTAATGTCAAATAAATGAGTAAATATAGTTAGGACTCAAGTTTAGTATGGTTTATTAATAAATTCCACGGGTTAATATTGTTTACTATTAATGGTTTTACACACACAGACATATATGTGACATTTTAAACTTAGGGGGACAGAAACATCATTGCCAGGTTTCCCTTTCTCCGTACCGAAGTCATGGCCAGCGAGAAAAAAACAAATAAATGTAGAAGATTCAATAAGTCACTCCTTGGCTGCTGCAAGTTCATTTTATTAAACTGTAGCTATAATAGAGAGAAAAGCTCCTTTTGCAGACGATTTTTTACCGAAACATCCCCAAAAAAAATTCCATCATTTACTACATCCAGCCATACTCATGGAAGAGAGAACCCAAGAATCCTTCTTCTTACCACCTCTCGAGGCTTCCTCTTTTTAAATCTAAAAAGAAAATTCTAGAACATTCTTTAGTCTCAAACCCTCATTCTTTTATGTAAACATAACTCATACCCAAAGTCGAGATGAATATTTGACAGACAACAATTTTATTTAAAAAAATATATTATTTAACCAACTTATAATCGACTCAGAATTTTAAATATCTTAGGCAGACGATTTTTATAGACGATTAATTTTAAGAGAAAAAGAAAAGAAATGAAATTATTGATATGCACAATATCAAATGTTGACTGAGGGAAAATAAATAAATAGATAAAATAAAATAATGATATTTTTTGAAAGGTATAGTTTTGGAATAAATTTAATAAGACTTTCTTAAAAAGGGTTGATAAAAACATAGAAAAATGAGTTTTATTTGGAATATTAAAAAATAAAGTTTAATTAAGAATATTTTTAATGTAGAGCCATCTTTTTAAATTTACGCATACTGGAATAAATGTTCTTTAAGGCGAATTAAGAATTTATATCGTTTCCATAAAGATTAATAGATTAGATCTAGAAACAAGATTTTAATTTAATAAGTTGAAGTAAATACATATATATATATATATATATATATATAAACAGTTTTGACAGGATATTTTGAACTGATAAAATTTATTCTGTGAGAAATCTGAACTATATATATATAATCCTAATGAAGCAAATTTATGAGAAAAAAAAATTATTAAACATCTAATTTTGATAATAATTGTCCAATTTTAATGCAAAAAAGCTAAAATTTCTTCCTTTGTTTTCTTCTTTATTTCAATGAGAAATGAATCTGTCTACATAGACAGACCAGATGTTATTATCAATAACAATATCTGAGTAGAATATGTTCATTAGTTGTTGACCCAATTAGCTTAAATGACAAAGCATTTTTCTGGTAAGCCAAGGATCTGGGTTTGATTCCCAGACTGGGCATTTTTTCGCTCAATTGAAAATATTCAATTCATATATCATTTACTTATTTCTCTTTCTCATCCATAGCAACAAAAAACAAGTTGGAAATTGAACGTGAAGCATAGCAAATTAGGTGCGTTCGTACGATAACGAAGTTTTAAAAATATTACTTTCATATATCAATATCATAAAATTGTAAATAGTGAATTACAATTAAAACGCTCATCAAATAATGTTCTCCCTAAGCCATTACGTAATGGAATACTTTTGTGTGGCCTTGTAAATCAATAACAAAAGTTCTTTGCACCACAAATTATGTAAGATGTATATTATAATATGTACTTTATAGTTACATATAAATTTTATTAAGTTCGCATGAGTGTAACACGATTAAAATGCAATTGAAACATTTTTACCCACTGACCGTAATGTAATGGAATACTTTTGATTATCCCTGTAATTGATCTATGCATCCGATTTTCATAAAATTTGAAATAACTCGACAAAATTATGTAATAATTATGTATTTTAAATTTCAAACGTATAGAATACATTTGAAACTTTTTCCCCATTGACCATAATGTAATTGAATACTTTTGATTGCCCCTGTAATTGATCTATGTACACGATTATCAAAA
This sequence comes from Maratus speculifer, assembly GCA_964019185.1. NCBI lineage: Eukaryota > Metazoa > Arthropoda > Arachnida > Araneae > Salticidae > Maratus > Maratus speculifer. Next base: position 57,264,666 of record OZ025298.1, read on the forward strand.
ACTTTGAAATAACTCGACAGAATTATGTAATAATTGTGTATTTTAAATTTCAAACGATTAAAATGCATTTGAAACTTTTTTCCCCATTGACCGTAATGTAATGGAATACTTTTGATTGCCCCTGTAACTGATCTATGCGTCCGAGTTTCATAAAATTTGAAATGACTCGATAAAATTATGTAATAATTATGTATTTTAAATTTCAAACGATTCGGTTGGGTAGTTTTTGCGTTGTTATATGCGGACGGACAGACTGAATGACCACTATAGGTTAGGGTGGATCGAAAAATCGAAATTCGGATAATCGAATCGGCGCGGGATGCAAAAGTTGCCTTTTATGCATACTAATTCAAATATGTTTTTTTTATTGAAATCCATTCATATCTTCCGGTGCCCCAAACGCCTCAAAAATAGTTAAAAATTGAAATTTTTATAGATTTTATAATTTTTTTTGCTTCTTAATATTTTTTAAATTATTTTTGGCGCGGGTTGCGAAAGTTGCCTTATATATATATTAGTTCAATTTTTTTTTTTTTTTTAATTAAAATCCATTTATATCTTCCGGTGCCCCCAAGCGCCCCCAAAATAGTACAAAAAATGAAATTTTTATAAAAATTTATAATTTTTGCTTTTTTAATTTCTTTTAAATTATTTTATCAGCGGGATAAAAAAGATGCATTTTATAGTATATTAGCATGCATCGAAATAATTTTCGACTTTGATAAATTTCTTCCAATGCCCCAAAACTTTTAATTATTTGCTGAAAATCGAGTTTCATGCAAATTTTGAGCTAAAAAATACAAGTAAAATTAACAGTTAAAGAATAATTTATCTAACGTAAAACGTAGATAGGGAGGATGATAAATCGTTTATCGTATTTTATTAAGTGTATAAAATAAACTTTTTATACTTTATTATTTGAAAGACAACATAGATAGGAGAGTTCTCAGCAATGAGCAGCAATATTTGCATAGCAACATCACGTGGTGAATGTGGTTCTGATCTGGCATTAATGAAACCTGGTCCAGTTTATCACTCAAGATGGCTAAAACCTGCGTGTAGAGTTTTAAGGTTGTAAGTGGCTACAGAAATTCCTTCTGATAGTCTCATTACTCTTACAACATATATTATGAAGGTATATGCACCTGTATAGTTTCATATCAAAACAAAGCCATCCATAACTGAAGGAGCGCGGAAACTTATCACATATTATAGATATTTGGAACCCAATTTAAGAAAGATCGTAGATGCTATTATTCAACGAAATAGTTTTTTTCCTCCCTGAAAATTTGCTATTGCTCACAGATAACAGAGAGCATATCAGATCTTTAGCAATAGGAAAGCTAATTTTGCTAGAAATAAGAGAAAATCACCAGAAATGAGAATTTTCAAAGTACCCCAAATAAACTTCAAAGCGAAGGATTATTTTGAACTTATTGACTGGCAACGAGTTGGACATTTTGAACAACCTCTTTTGATGAATGTGCCTTGTGAAGGAATTGAGAATATGATAAAAGTTGTAAAAACGAATGAATGGTCAAAATATCCATGCCATACCCAAGCGGTTGAAAGATGCGTTCGATTAGTGTCTGAGGCATCAGAAACAGTATCTGGACAAGAAAAGAGACATTGTTTTATACTATAAAACACTATGATACCAAAAAAAAAGATTATAAATTTTAAAAATATGTAAATTTCGAAATTGAAGGATGTATAACTTTCTCTACGTAAGTTCGATTTTTGTAATTTTTATGATTTAATGCTTTGATTTTTAAATTTATATGTGGCTTATTATTGTAAAATTAATGTTATTTATAACCTTATACGTTATTAATTAAACTGTTTTCAAAATTTGTAAGCATTTTTCGTAAATTATAATTCTTAATACATTTTTGTAAAAATTTCAGTTTTTAATTATAATTGGTGCATCAAAGATGTGAATAGATTTTGATTTAAAAAATATATGGGAGCTGCAGAGTTATGTACACTGTAAAAAAAAAATTCAAGAGGTTACTAAAAATTTTTTAGTAAATTTGTATTCCACAGAATTTTTTAGTAACCATTACAAACTTTTTTTTTTGCAAGTGAAACAAGCATTTCTTTTGTAAACTGAACAAAAGAATTTTTTGTATAACTAACTTAAAAATTTTTAGTATGAGCCACCAAGCAAATTTTAGTAATAGCGCCAAAATTACTTTTAATAACCATTACGTGCACCCGAAGGGCAGGAGGTTCCTTCGAGCTGTATCCAGACTTCTGAAGCGGAAGATTTTTGGCAAAACTGCAAAAGATGGCAGCACCAAACATTTCTAACTGCTCTGACAGGATTTTCATAATCCCTTTACTAACGAGTACTTACATCCAGTATCGAACCCGGGACCTTTTAGTCTGGAGCCCGTTACTATAACCACTATGCTATCAAGGCCACACCAAGTGAGTTTTAGTAATAGTCATTAAAAATATAAAACTATTAACTCTCTTCGTTGCTAACTTTTTTCTAGTAATTCTTACAGATTTTCTAGTAACCGACTAAGATTACTAAAAATTTTTTAGTAATTACAAGGATCACTAAAGTTTTTTTAGTAGATCGGCCCTTTTTTTTTTACAGTGTAGTATTGTAATAACTTTCCAACCCAGTGCCAAATGAATTTCAAAAAGTAAAATAAAATAAAACAAAACAAATTTTTTTCAAGAAAATTTCAATTTTAAACTATTTTTGGGGCACTTGGGGCACCGGAAGATATGAATGAATTTTATTTTAAAAAAATATGTAAGCTAAGATAGATAAAAGATAGCTTTTGCACCCCGCGCCAAAAGCAATTAAGAAAAAATAAATAAACAAAAGAATATAAAAAAAATCATAAAAAACTCAATTTTTAATTATTTTTGGGGCGCTTGGGGCACCGGAAGATATGAATGGATATTAATTAAAAAAATCCTGTAAACTAGTATGCATAAAAGGCAACTTTTGCACGCCGCGCCGATAGTGATTTCTAAAAAAAGTTTTTTTCCTATACTTTTCGATCCACCCTACTATAGGTGCTACGTATTATACAATTACGAACGCACCTAAAAATTGCTGCTAATATTATAGAAATGCCATTATAATTTAAAACAAATTAATATGATAATAATATTTGTTTTTTAATTTAAGAATCATAAGAGATATTAAGACCTTTCAACTGATGCTAATATGTCATCATAGATATCGCAATAGACAAGGCAGAGGTAGAGGTTATGTCAGCTCAAACTAGTTAATTTCATAGTAAATTATTTTTTAATGGATTCTTGGCGATTGAATATTGATAAATAAAAAAGTTTACTGATGAAGAAAATGGTACAATATTTAGAAAAAAAAAAAAAAAAAAAATCAAAAAGCTAAAATTGCATCAAAACCAGATTTTCTTTAACTTCCATTTAATCCTAAAACATTTTCTAATCCTGCACAAACTTTCAGTAAACAGATAAATTTTGGATGTATTTATTGCATTTTTCTTTTATTACAAACAAATCTTATATGTTTTTACTGCATATGGGTCATTTTCAAAAAACTTGTACATTTGGGAAATTTTTCACAAAAAAAATTTTTTTTTTAAATGCAACTTATAAAAATATGAGACGATACTAAAACATTTCTTGTATATAAAACTGAAAACAGCAGTTCACTTTTTGATTTGGAATGTCAAATAAAAAATAAAGTATGAACTTGCAACAGTAAAATTTTCCCCTTTGTTACCAACAGTCAAAAATTTTTATTTAAAAAAATGAAACACCTAAAACAGTAAATATCACATTTCCTTTAATTACATGATTGCTACTTTCAGAAAATTCTAACTGTTGTTTTGTTATGATTATTTTTATTTTTGTAAAACACAAAAGATTTCCTCTCTGTTACTTTTTCGGAAAAATCATAAGTTTTAATTAAATGTGCATTCACATTTTTTCAGTTAAATTATAAAAAAATATTACATAAATAAAATATTAGTTAAAGTTACACAATTAATTATTCAAAATGATGACTGATAAAATTTTTAATGAAATAAACCAGCTTAAATTGACGGTAACAGAGTGGAAAAAAAGTAACCGAAGGGAACGCTGATTGATAGTGGAGCGATATTTGATGTGACATTTTTTTTATAAGTTTATATCATGTATTGTATCCGATCTTAATGTTTCAAACATATCCAGCAAGAATTTAAAGATTTTTACAAAAATTACTATTGGAAAATAGTGGTATTTGGCGGAGCATTCTCTTTTGTAAATTTATATCATGTGCTATGACAAACGCACTGCTTAGTTTAAAAAAAAATCTTATCATATATTAGTCGAGGTAGTGGTGCTTTAAAGCAAGAATTTAAGATTTTTGCAAAAAATACTATTAAAAAATAGTGGGATTAGACCAGGCAATTTTTTAATATAACTTTTTATTATGTGTTATAAGCTATCATGACGTTTCAATGTTTCAAACAGATCAAGGCAGAATTTAAGACATTTGCAAAAAACTACTATTCGAAAATACTGGTATTTCATGTGGCATTGTTTTTATAAATTTTTATCATATGTTATAATCTGTGTTTCAATTTCTAACAGTTCGCCTTAGATTTTCAAATTTTAACAAATTCGTGTGCCAATTCGATGACTCTTTAACCCAAGAAATAAAGATTTTTACAGAAATTGCTATTTGAAAATAGTAGTATTTGACGCGGTGTATCTTTTTTATAAATTCTTTCATACTTAAATAATGATATTTTCTTATTTAATACATTTTTATCATGTGTTATAAAATATCCTAAAACTTGAAACAGACCAAGCAAGAATTAAAGGCTTTTACAAAAATTAATATTCGAAAATAGTGGTATTTCACGTTGCGTTATTTTTTCATAAATAAGTAGTATTGATTCATAAATATAAATGACTACAATTAAAGAAGCATTTTGTAGGAAATTAAAGGCTAATGTTTATGGCAGCTAGCTCACCACAAAAACTACTATTTTATATTTAAAAATAAAAATACATATTTTTAATTCTGTTCTAAGAACATGAAACGAGAATATGCAGCCTTCAAGAACAATGTTTAAATAAACTTGTATTTTTAGTAGTTTCTTACTCTGTTCCACTCTGTTACCATAAGCATGGTAACAGAGGGGAAAAAAACTGCAAATAATTTTATCAGCACAAAGTGAATTAAAAACAAGAAAAACTAAGCCTATTTATTTAAGAAGCACCATTTGATTTTATGATGAAAATTTTATAAAAGTATAAAAAAAATAAATTTCACATAAATAAGCTGGTAACAGAGGGGAAACTGAATAAAACATCCTTATCTTGTAAATGCTTTAGTTCAACACCACGGTGAAAATAACTTAATAATTAAAAAAATGGTGGCCTCATCTAAAAATAGACTGTTCAAAGAACTGCAAAACCTTGTGTTGAACACTTAGTAGTAATAATTTATTACAATAAATATGGTAACAGAGTGGAAGTAACAGAGGGGAAAAAATCTGGGGACAACAATAAATTGTTCCATTTTTATAAAATAACAAGTTTTAAAAAATATATTATATGGTCAATGTTACAGATAAGACATACAACAATTGTCGCAACTGAAAAAATTAGCACTTTTAACAATTGATTTATAATTTCATAGCAGTTGAAAAAGTAAAAAGGGAAGAGGGGACATAGCATTTTAGCTATAGCTGACACATTGAAACCATAACTACACTAATATTATTTTTAATTTCTGATAATATTTAGCCCACATTTACTCTAAACAGTCAGACAAGTAATGTAAATGCTTAAATTTTATTTTTAAAACTTTATTTTAGTTATTAAAAATTCTTAAAGTTGGGGGACATAGAATGTACAAGTTTTTTGAAAATGACCCATATACCAAAGAAAATATACATTATCATTTACAAAGCGGAGAATTTTACTATGAATGTATAAAACTAACATGAATTTTATCATTGTTGTTTTAATGAGTTTTGGGCATGAATGTACAAAACTCCATTATTGTTATCACCACATTTTTAGAACATTACATTGTTTATTTTAGCTGGAAGGCACTCCTTGATCTACATGGGCAATACCACCGGGCAGCCCTACTAGTAACTTATAAACATGTAATAAGCAATATTGAAAATTAGTTACAACTTTTTCTATTATATTATTTTCATTGTCATCATAATCTAAAAAATCTTCAAATAGAAAAAAAGAAAGGCTTTCATTAAAAGACATTAACGAGCAACTGTCATTAAAGTAATAAGTAAAAAGAATTTTATGCCGCAAAACTCTCAAATATACTATTGTAAATAACTTATAAACATATGCAATGATCAATAAAACCAATTATTACAGTAATTTCAAATTAAAGCAATGCATATTCATCTTAATTTTACTTAATGAAAAGGATAACATATGATTAACATTAGGATTTCCACAAATAGTTTTATTATTGATAGAAGTAATTAATATATATATATAGAGAGAGAGAGAGAAGAAAGATTAAATTTTATGCTTGTAAATCTTTAAAATAACTGTATATTCTTTAAAATACTGACATTTTGTTACAGCTTGTTATACCTTCACCAAGGAAAAACATTACAAGAAAACTTTGAAAACAAAAGAAAATAACTAAGAAATTCATAACATATTTCTCAAACAATAATTTAAAGAAAATACATAATGATTTTTCCAAAATGATCAGAATCAGATGCATATTCTGGATAGCAGGTTGATCAAGTTATTAGAAATGTATGCACAAAATCCAACCAAGATGAAAGAGAGTTTGAAAAGAGGCAGTTTATGAAATATTTTGGGAACAAAAATTCCACATAAAAATTAAAATGTCCTTTTTAAATTCCCTAATGTTCCCATTCGGGGGATGTCAAAGTCATGTGCTTTGGGAAAACATTTCCAACATCATAAGCATTAATTATGCAGCGACTCATTCTGTCATGCAATACTACATGCCATAGAGTAGTAATGGAGCATATTCTTGTCAGGAGAATTCCCATGCTTTAAGGAACATTTTTGAAATCACAGCCTTGAATCCAAAGGAAGAATAGAGTCCATTCTTCCATTTCAAATCCTAGATGTTAATATCAACAGGAGTGATTACGAGTTCATGAAGAAATATCTGAAATTTTATTGAGAAAATATTTCTGTACGGGAACAGGGGGGGGGAGGGAAAGAATATAATTTATTACAGGGAGGTCAAATAACATAATATATAAATTTTAATTGCGTTTAGCAGTCATATGAAATTGATAGTTTAATCTTATTTTATGAATTGACCTATCGGAAAAACTGGAATTTTGGTATATTGTGAATTCAAAAAATACTGAAATTCAGGTATATAACCTGAACACAATCACCCCTGTATCAGGTAAAGCATATGGTCAAATCAGTTCTGTATGGCCTTTTTTTAACCATTAGTATTGGATATATTTTGATGTCAGTTGATTGAAAATACAGTTTTGGTTAACTGGCTGCCAGATATATGGTTTCATAGTGTAACTATAAATGTACACTGAAAAATAAGTGTTTCCTAATTATTATTATTATTATTTGATGAAAGTGAATGTGCCTTATGCTAAACTTGAAGGAGGATTGGATAATTACATATGTATTAGCCATTAATTAAAAAAAAAAAAAAAAAAATAGAGAGAGAGAGATAGACGAATTAAATACACTTTGAAAATAATTTTAATGATTTAATAATAATACAAAAATAAATCATTATTGACAAAAAATAAATAGAAGCTACCACAACTATGTAATGATAAATTATCTATAAATAGTAAACAAGTGAATACCTAAATGTGTATAACTTTTCAGGTTTTACTGCCAATGCTGTTTTAAACTGGTGAGTGCAGCATACATTTCCTTTAATGTCAACCTAATAATCAGACATAAAATCATAAAATTTAACAAATAATTTAAAAATAAAACAAATAATAAATTATTTAAATTTATAAAAAGAACACAAAAAGTAACAGGATTGGCATAGTCCACAAATGTATGAAAGATAAATTATCTGATAAATTTCACAATTTTTAACTATATATTAAATATCAAAGTGAATAAAAGGAACTTCTGGAATCACATTTCAATACAAAAGTAATTCTGTATGAGAATCTTGGTATCTAAATAGCAAAATTACTAACGTAAAAGTTCAAAGAAATGTTCTTTTAAGAGCATAAATTAATCAATAGACATTCATTGATTTTCATAATTTATTTTTCAATATAACACAATAAAAATTCTGGAGTGTAAAAAAAAACATATCTGTTCTAAAATGGACAGACAAATCATTCTATTATTAAGCAAGAAATAAAAACAATGCATCACGCATAGAATATGAAAGACCTTCTAACAGATGATAGTTAGATAAATAACTCGGAAAATATATAACTATTGTTCTCAGGAAATAATGCATTTTAATTTATTTTTTGCACGGTCTAATGCAAGATCTAAAAATCTTTATACATACTGTAAGACTACAGTTGTTGAAATTCTGCTTGGCAGAATGTCAAGCTGATTCCATACCCATTGTAGGGACAATAGCCTTTGCAGCCGAAAGAATGGTGTTAAATATTGTTTCTTTTTTTGTTAAGAATGAAATTTTATTTTGAATTAAATGGTTGTGTACCTTCCATTAGTTCACGCATTAGGCCTTTCTGAAGTATATACATATTTGCTACATACTTGTGAATTTTAACAAAAGTGTGTTTGTTTTATCAGGGGTCTGTCCAGGTTTTTTTTCCAGAGTCCTCTTTTTGTGAAATTAACTATTATTTTTGTGAATTATTTCTATTTTTGTGAAAAAAGTACATTCACAAAATATTAGTTAATAATTTTAGATTATCAGTTGTTAAATCCACTTTTTGGATGAATTTCTAATCGGAGATTTTTACGCATCAGCATCTTGATCAATTCCCTTAAAATAATTAGAAATTTTATCACAGCCTTTCGCATCTGACAATCGTATTTTTTTCACGTAATAATCAAAATTTCGAGAATTTCCTCCCATGGAGGGACGTCCACGTTTCATGTTGATGGAAATAAAAGAAATGAGCACATACAGTAGAAACAAAAAAATAAGGGAAATCAGAGAAAACTCAAAGTAAGAACACGTAAAGTCCTCAAAGTACGTTTCATGCACAAAAATGAATGCAGCAAAATAAAAGCAGGTGTTGCCAAATTAGGAAGTGAAATCATAAAAAGATACAATCGCCACACTTACTATGCTGCTGACGTCATGTATCAGCCAATCGGCACTCATTCAAAATAAGGATAAAAGGGAGAAAGAGTGGAAAGCAAGATAGCAATAAATGAAAGAGGCTGTAGTTTGTTTACGTTGAGATTAATGATACAATGAGCACAAAAATCTAGATTTTTGCAGAAATTTACACTTATTAAGCTGTTTTTTGTGAAAGGGCCATTTTTCTGAAATATAATTCTATGAAGAGTCCGTTTTTCTTAAATTTATTTTTATGAAGAGTCTGTTTTTCATAAATTTGTTTTTGTGAAGAGTCCGTTTTATTGTCATCGAATTTTGTGAAGAGTCCGTTAACGGACTCAATTTTTGCCCTGGACAGAGCCCTGTTTATTTATTTATTTTTTACATTTATATTTATAACTGAACTGCAGATTTAACGAGTGCTTGACTTCTGTCTTGGCAGCTATACAATAAGTTTGCCAATTCTAACAACATAAATATTCAGGCACATATATGTCATGTACTCATTGGGACATTTACTTGGCACCAAAATGGCGTTATTGTGCCTGATATGGTAACCCAGCTATTGTTATTTATTAATTCATGAATTGTTTATTTGCTTTAATTTTCATTTTTCAAATTATAAAAAATGTTTTTTGTTCTATAGTTACAAGTTTTTAACATTTAATACATTTTCACATTTTTTTAAAAATTTATTGTTATTTCCTTTTAAAATAAAAGAAAATGATTTTAAAATGCATGTGTAACTAGTATTTGAAAACGAGGTTTTCGCTAAATTGATGTTGGAGAAAAATTGTACCAAACGCTGTGGTTATAGGATAACTGTGCCATATTCATATCCAAAGCTTGCAAATAATATAAATAAATAATGTAAACTATAATGCAAATAATAATGTAAAGAAATAATTTTAAACAATAGCCATTTTGGCAATTTTTAAAATTACACCACACAGTTGTTGATTCTAAAAATATTAAGTTACGCTATATATACGAAGGAAAACGTTATTATGCTAAGTTTAATAATCAACTTTAAATCATCTTTTTTATTATGTTTGACTTTTTATAACTTTTTTTATTGTAACAGAATTGCAATGTCACATTTAAAAGCATGTAATTCAATCTTCAATGACAGAAACAGAAAGATATTCGACAAAAAAATTCGACATATCTAGGATGTTTAATAAACTTAATTCGAGATGCTACGGACTTTCACATTTCCTACATGGACTAGCCCTTTATACCCATGCACAGTTCTGTCCAGGTTTTTATAAAACATGGTGCATTAGTATATATAAAATGCACTGAAATATAATTGAGCTAGAAAATGCACAACAAGGCTGAAAATGTTTATCTGGCAGGGTATCCACATCAGTCTGTTCAGTCTTTATATGAATTTATTTTACTACACTCGCACTACATGGAATATTTAAAAATTCACTTTCAATAATTAACACTGACAGAAATTAATTCAAATTCTTTTGGTCAGTTTTCTCAAACAAACTTTACTTCTCTTTTTTCATGCAGTTGAATAATAATAATAAAAAGATCACAACTACAAACACACAAATGTCACCATAATAAAAGTACTTCATGATTAAAGGGGTTAATTAGAAATTGGTTGCTGGATCCTCCCCCCTCAATTTTTTTTACCTGTGTTTCAGAGGGAAAAAAAAATTGATGGCTTTTCTTTGATAATTAAATTTAAAATTTTTATATTTTTTAACACTTTTTAGAGATTTTTCAAAAGTCTGCTACATGCAAAAAGCATCAAAATTGAATAGATGAGATGTTGAATAAAAATTAATTGATAAAACAAAAAACTTTTCATTTTCAGTAAAATAAAGACAAAGAAAAAAAAGAAAGAAAACAAAAGATAAAGAGAAAGAAATAAAAAAAATTGCTGAAGGAAATTAAACTTTATTGAAAATAGAACAAAATTTACTACATCAGACAAAAAGATTGAATATGGATTGCATTTATAACTGGATCAAAATCACCAGCAAAACCTGAAAATTCTGGAATAAACAAATTTATCTGTTCAACATAAAATAACAAAATGTAAAATCTGAGGTAGAGTTTTGAACTGAAACAGGTTATACTTGACACAAACCTGAAAATTCTATTTTAATCTGACCCAAATCCAACAGAAAAAAGAAGGGAAAAAAATGGGTTACATACTTCTTTTTTTTTTTTTTAATCTGTAAAAAAACCTTTTGATCTCCAATCCACATACTGGTAAATTGAGTTCAAGCAAAATTTTCATACTGGGCTTAGTTTTTACTAATTTTTATATACTGTTATGCAGTGCAAGCTAATTATTTCTATCTAATAAATCTTAAGTAATTAAATAATAATACAGATATAGTGTTAAAATAAATTTTTAATTAGTTTTCTTCAGATGACATATCTCTTGTTTTTAACCTCCTCAAGTTTGTAACAAAATACAGTGACAGGTTTTTTTTTTTTTTTTTTTTTTTTTTTTTGACAATCATTGAAAAAAAGTTCTATTTTCAAACCACTACCAGTTGATGCAATGTTAAAAAAGAAAAGAAAGGATAGAATGTAGTACCTTTAATTAGAAAGCAAATAGAAGCTAGCTCAAGTTAATAATGAGTAAAGATAGGAATGCTCGGAAAAAAACCCGGAAAAATTGGAAAAAAAAAACTTTTTTTTCAGTTTTTTTCCCGGAGGCTTTTTTTAAAAATTTTTCCAGTTTGGAAAAATAAAATTTCATTTGTAAAATAATATACGGAAAATTTTGTAATAGCTACATTCTCATACTTTTAATTTATTTTTATGCTGAGTGTCCTACATGAAAAATTTAATATAGGTAATCTGATCTTTCAGCACAAATCTGTTTGAGATGACTTGAAAGGATCCTTTATATTTTTTTCTAGTTTGAAACACAAACTCTTTCACAAAATTTCTCTTGGAAAAAAAAAAAAAAAAAAAAAAAAAAAAGTCAGAAAAAAGTTTAGTTTCCAAATTGAATCTTTTGCAAATGCAGTGATTGAAGGAAAAAAAAATCTTATGCCATATAGCAGCTGAATCTTATCAAGTTGCATATATGTATGAATAATCTTATTAAAAATGTCTAAAGAACTTAAATATAGTAATAAATTCTAAATCATAAATTCTGATTATATTTTGTATAAGTATATACAAGAAGTTCACAATTTCACAAAAACAGGATTACATGAAAAGAATCTAGATATATAATTAAATGAAACTTCTCTTTTTAAAAATTAATTCATGTGCAAAATTATTTCAATATGCTGATTAATAGAAATGGTAAAAATAAAAATTAAACATAAAATTTGAAGCATGCATTTATTACTTATCTATCTTTACAAGAAGTACGTATTAAATTCGTGAAAAATTTGACTTTCAGTTTTTGGAGTATTTAAATGTTTTAGATGGCCCTGAACACGATTTGGTGTTTTTGGAAAATATCTGTCACTTTGTGAGTCTGAATGTAACAAAAATTTTATGGGCACTCTACCTCAAGAACTGATGCACATGATTTCACAAAACTTTACACTCAGTTGCACCTTGATATATGAGAGATGTTTAGTTATTAGTGTATATTGCGCAACCGATGGCACTGCTATGCTGCATTATTCATGATTTCCACAATAGTTCTATCTTAAGAACTAATGTATGGATTTTCATAAAACTTCAGATTAAGTTAATCCTTGATATAATTTTGTGCTTATTACTTTTTGATGTAAATCACTGAACAGATGCTGCTGCTATGCTGCATAATTCACAATTATCACAATAGCTCTATCTCAAGAACTAAAAGATGATTTTTCATCAAACTACAGATTCAGCCAGTTCCTGATATATATTAATGTTGTTTAGTTTTTGGTGTAAATTGACCTATAGGTGGCACTACTATGCTGTATTTTTCAAGATTTCGTTATAGCTGATTAATAGAATGTTTTTTCAAGGTGTTGAATCTAAAATTGACCTTCATTTTACCTTCATAATGTACAGTAATGTTGCAAAACATGGGCAGTTAGCATTAGAAGAGTACAACTGTGATGAAAAAAAAATCCATATTTTATTACAAGTAAATACGTTTTAAATTATACTTTCCCTCTTGATTAAACTTTGAATTTTAGTAATTTTCTAAAGCACAGTAGAAGTTTATCTCTGTGTGTAACTGCTTTTGTTAATTCCTCAAATAGCGAGCATTTTCTATTTGTAGTGTTCTGTTTTCATAACTTTTGAGTTCCACTCTTAGAAATATGAAATTACCATATAGAAATATTATTGAATATGGTTTCTTACTCAAGAATAGAATACTAGATTTCAGGATAAAAAGAAAAAAAATTATGTTAAATTTAACTTTAAAAAAATATTTTCCTGGTTTCGGTGAGTAAAAATCTAACAGTCAATAAATCCCATGCTGTTTTTTAGTTGCAGACCTGAGTAAGCCAAACAAAAACTTAGTTTTGTTTGAATTTAGATTAAAAAACTAAATCAAAACATTTTTGAGTTGAGTTTGGAAAGCTATACCAAAACTGAACATATTTTTTAAAGGAGATAAAATTATAAGTGTAAACAAAAATGTAATATTGTAAAAACATACATTTTTTAAACAAACAATGGAATTTTTGAATACTGTTATTCATAATAATGATAAAACTGCAATAATTTTATTCCATTAAACTAATAAAATTTACTTAAAAACTATACTTATGTAAATGGGATACATAATTTATTTCATTCCAAACTGTATAGGCTCGGGTTTTTACATTAGGTGAATTGGTAATTAAACATGTAACTGAAAAATCGTTTCAACAGAGATATGATACAACAAACAACAGCATTTAATAAAAATTCTTAGGCTGTGAAAAGAAAAAAAAAAAAAAGATAAAACTAAACTTTTATAAGCAGGTTTTGCTTCTTTCTTTTTATTTTGTAATATAAAGTGAAAATAATTTTCTTTTAATACATATTTAAATTTTTTTTTATTATTTAATATTCTCTAAGAAAATATAATTTATTTGGAAGAAACAATCATGAAAAATCAATTTTTCCAACTTTTCTGTTTTTTTCTGGAAAAAAACCAGTAAAAAACCGTTTTTTTCCGTCACTTATATTTTTCCGGAAAATTTACATCTCTAATAATGAGTAGTATATATGTAGCAAAACTATTTTATTAGAAATGCTTGCTAATTATCCAAATCTAACACATTTCATAGGTATAATTATCAACTTGAGTTTGTAACTGTTAGGTCAGGAAATAAATACGCAATGGCTCAGTCATATAGCCATAAATGTTTTAATATACAGTAGACTCCCTCAAATCCGCAAACCAGAAATCTGCAACTCTCTAAAATCCGCACATATTTTATGGATGTAAACAATGAAACTTTCAGCTCAGATATTGGTAGAAAATATGATTTTTTTTACTTTTGTATCAATTCCATACATTTTTTAATTTGTAATTTTCTGAATACTCAGTTTATGTTTTTTTTTTTTTTTTTTTTAATAAAGAAATAATAATTTTTTTTTTTTTTTTTTTGGAAAATAATTCAAGATATTTCTAATATCACTGGTAATCACAATCTTCTTACCAAATATATTTATGCATTAATCAAGTTTTTTTGGTTAAGCCTGGCTAAACTTGGGGAAAAAAATTCTTATTTTATGAAATTTGATGTGAATTAGTAATGTACTTTTATAAAGAAAATTTTGTTAAATAATTTTGGAAAAATACATTTCATCTTTATAATGAATATTTAATCGTACACTATTTATTATTAATTTGACCTTTGCTATTAGTACTTTAATCATTTAAAAAATTATCTAAATTTTTATTATTTTAGTTTATTACTTATTTTAATATTTTATTAAATTGTAAGCATTCATTATAGTTCCATTTGCACTATTAATTGTACCTAAATTACTGTTTAAAAAATGTAAACAAAGCAACGACCAGAAATCCGCAAAATTCTAAAATCCGCACAACCTTTGGTCCCAAGCTGTGCGGATTTGAGGGAGTCTACTGTATTGTTGATTGGTGATGAGTATGCTCGAACTTGTGCAGTTGCCAATTTTAACATTTGTGAGGGGGAGTCTGAAAATAAGTTTCTCCTGGCATCTAATGGAAGAGATGCATAAGAAAGTCTAACAATATAATGAGACATGAAAGGTACGACGAAATTATATTTGTCACTATAAATATCAAATATGTTGAGACACTTGATAAATTGCAAAAAGCTCTCCAGGAAGACATCAGGGCTTTGCATATGGAAAAGGCGTAAAATGCTTATTCCATTTGCAAAGTCCTGAGTTTTTCCTGGAAGGCTTTTCGTAGCTTATCAAGCGGTACGACAAATGTCTCAATGTATTTGGTAATTATGTGAAAAAATAAAGATATGTTTTATCTTTAATGTCTCATTCCATTTTTGACTATCATACACAACTATGACCACAGTTGACAGAGGAAACCTTATTTTCAGACTCGCCCTGGTACTTGCTGCAACCAACTTTAAATAATAGTCTTTGCTTTATTTAATTGCATAAATTTAATATTAAATAAGTTGAAAATTATTATAATTAAAAAAATACTGGGAATAAAAAAGTGTAAAATGGGAATTCTTTTCCTATACTTGATTCACTAGTTGTCATGTAATGGGTAAATCCATTTCAAGTGGTCTAGCACTGGTCGCTCGACTATTTTTAAAAAATCTGAAATTTTTTGTACAACAACTCTAACAAGACGGAAGTTCAAAATGACCTTTATTTTAATTTTACTATTTTTTGTTTGTGCATGGCGGCCATCTTTGTTTCATAGTGTGCAGCAATTTTCTCAGATACTAGGATACACAAAATTGTAAATATCTCGTCTTTTATTTTCCCAATCGAAATGGGGTTTGCAGCATTTTGTTCAGAATAAAATAGGCTAAATATACTGTGGTAGAAAAATTTTGAAAAATAATTTTTGCAGGTGAAATTTCAGCACAAAATTTAAGATTTTTTCCAAAATCTATCCGTTTGCAAGAGGAAATTTTTCATGCAAGGGAAACTGTCAACCTTACACAATTTTTTCTACAAATAGGTCAAACGTGCGTGTACTCATACACCAAGTCCTATATCTGGGAGCTGATTTCTCTTTGCGAAAAAAATTCCGAAATTCGTTGAAAATTTCAAAAATCGCACTTTTTGGGCTTTGATATCTCTAGTGGAGCACAAGATAAAAATCTGAAATTCTGGCCTTTGATAGTATGGTGTAGTAGTGTTATGTACAAAAAATTTCAAGAAGGAGATTTGACTACAAGTTGAGATATGACATGGACAATATGTGAAAACAATACTGCCAAACTATTGTAACCTACTATGTAACTGTTCATACCTCCAAAATTTTAAATTAATGATTTATGGTACAAAGTTAAATGTCAATTACAAATATCTTCAAATGCTTCTGCATGATTTAAACAATTCAGAATGTATGCTAAGCCAATACACTATTTATCCAGATGAACAAACCTACTAGAAATGCTATTGTAACAATTTTACTCGGAACACATTTCAGGAAAAGTAAATTACACACAATGGGTTGCAACTGATCGAGTTAATATGGTTTCAATTATTAAACTTAGCGAATTTTATTCAAGTTAACAAGGGATGACAAGACTTGGGTGGCTTCAAATAAAATTTTGAGAAAGAACAGCCTAATGGACTGGCAACAGTAACTGGTCGAACTCATAACATCTCGCGTAAATAGTGTTAAGCTCTTTGTTGAGCATATATAGTATCTTTGTAAATTAAATGTTTATTATTTAACTGTTTTCAACAAACGATATTTTCTGTGTAAATATTGTAATAAAAGAGACTAATCTCATTTTTCCTAATATACTTGTAATAGCATTTTTAAACATTCTTTTAATCACTGTATCTCAGCTTATAGTCAAATCTCCTTTTTGAAATTTTTTGTGCATAACACTACTACACAATACTATCAAAGGCCAGAATTTCAGATTTTTATCTCGTGCTCCACCAGAGATATCAAAGCCTAAAAAGTGCGATTTTTGAAATTTTCGACGAATTTCGGAATTTTTTTCGCAAAGAGAAATCAGCTCCCAGATCTGGGACTTAGTGTATGAGTACACGCACTTTTGACTTATTTGTAGAAAATATTGTGTAAGGTTGACAATCTTGTTGAACAATTACATAGTAGATTACAATAGTTCGGCAGTATTGTTTTCACATATTGTCCATGCCATATCTCAGCTTGTAGTCAAATCTCCTTCTTGAAATTTTTTGTACATAACACTAGTACACAATACTATCAAAGGCCAGAATTTCAGATTTTTATCTTGTGCCCCACCAGATATCAAAGCCTAAAATGTGCGATTTTTGAAATTTTTGATGAATTTCAGAATTTTTTTCGCAAAGAGAAATCAACTCCCAGATCTGGAACTTGGCATATGAGTACACGCACTTTTGACCTATTCGTAGAAAAAATTGTGTAAGGTTGACAGTTTCCCTTGCATGAAAAATTTTCTCTTGCAAACGGATAATTTTGGAAAAAAAATCTTAAATTTTGTGCTAAAATTTCACTTGTAAAAATTTATTTTTCAAAATTTTTCTACCATTGTATATTTTGCCTATTTTATTCTGAACAAAATGCTGCAAACCCCATTTTGATTGGGAAAATAAAAGACGAGATATTTACAATTTTGTGTATCCTAGTATCTGAGAAAATCGCTGAACACGATGAAACAAAGATGGCCACCATGCACAAACAAAAAATTGTAAAATTAAAATAACAGTCGTTTTGAACTTCCATCATGTTTGGGTTGTTGTACAAAAAATTTTAGATTTTTTAAAAATGGTCGAGCGACCATTTTTATATTTTCTGGACCACTTGAAATGGATTGACCCAATAAAAAAGTTTTTTATTTCAGCAAGTGTTTCACAATATATAAGAACCACAAAAATTTTCTATATGTTTTTAATTATGAAAGTAAAATTTAATAACACTTAAATTAACAGATAAATACCTCCCACATTCTTGAACCTGGCCGAGAACAGTAAATAGTACAAGGGTCCACAGATCGAAGGCCTGGATAGAAACAAGCTCCATATTCTCCATCACGTAATTTTTTCCCGATGGTTAAAAATTGTTCTCTATATAAAGAGCAGATAAAATTTATAATACAAGTAGAAAATAGATGCTTCATAGAAAAAGATTTAAAAAAAGAAAAAACTTTGCCAAAACTTTTCTAATTAATAAATACAAAAAGTTTAGCTAATATTTTTCACTCTTCCATTTGGTAGATTTCAAATACAGTGACGTCTCAAGTTAAGTTTTGTCCCCAGAGAACTTCAAAAGGGAAGTGTGGAAAATAAACAATCATAATTAAAAACAATATTAATAGAACATTGATCATTTGAACATTTTATTGAAATATAATACCTAGGCAATTAACCTTGAACTCTTTCATTTTTGATGAATGATTTATGTGAACTGTAATTGGTTGTCTAATTTTTCTTTGTTTTTACTTTCTTCTATCTTCAATAGAAGAAAGTATTGTAATCGAAATTTTTTCAGACTTCTGTTTTTTGACGGATGTACACATTTTAGGGGTCAGAGATTCCAAAAAACCTGTTTTTATAAAATGTCTGTCTGTCCGTGTGTCTGTCGCCATTCTACCATCAAAAAGTGTATGAAGTTATGCATGGAAATGAACCAATTTTTTTGTGAATGTTTCTGGCTGTGGCAAGCAGGTCCTCCTTCAGTTTTGAAATATTTCGCCGGAAGGGCACGCTGCAATCGCGATTTTTGTGCTATTTTCAATATTGTACCGGCCAAAAGCATATGAAGTTATGCATCGAATTGAACCAAATTTTTTGTGTATGACTATGGCTAGTTGGTCCTCCCTGAATTTGAAAAAAATCTGCTGAAAGGGGGTGCTGCAATCGCGATTTTTGTGCCATTTTCAATATTGTACCAGCCAAAATTATATGAAGTCATGCATCGAATTGAACCAAATTTTTTGTGTAAGTGTATGACTATAGCTAATTAGACCTCCTTGAATTTGAAAAAAATCTGCCAGATTGAGGCACTGCAATCGCGATTTTTGTGCCATTTTCAATATTATACCGGGGTCATTCCATGTCAAATCAACGAGGCCCACAACCTGACCATCTCCAATTTTTATGAAATTCTCAGGATTGTTTCTACTTATGTAATAATGCAATAAAATATTTTTTGTAGATTTTTTGCAGCCTTTTTTTTTAGGGGGGGGGGGGGGCTTCATGAAAAAGTGGAAAACATGTAAAAAATGACATTCTGGTAGTTACAAAAATACAATTTTCTCAACTCCTATGATAGGTATAGAATTTATCTTGGTATTGTTTTGAAGGTCTTTGTGTGGGCTTTCATATGACAAATCACTTGACAAGATTTATTAAATTTAATATTTCAAGGTCATCGAATATTGTTTTTGACCTTGAAAATATTAAAAAGTCCATTTTTGAAAAATCTGAAAAAAATATATTTTTTACTTCTTAATATGACAGACATTCTGTAAAAATTTCATATTGGGATTGCAATGGGATTACATTAAAAATTATATATCGTTGGATCATTCCATATCACTTCATCCAGACCATGAAACCCATGGTCTCAGATTTTGATAAAAAAATTTGTAATTGTTTCTTTTACCACCCTTAATAACAATCTAAAATAATACTTCAATATCTCAAGTATTTTTTGCGAAAAAAAAAAAAAAATACTGAAATAAACAGAAAAGGTGCATAAGTGGCACTTCAAAAGATCCGTATTTAAAAAACATCGTTTTAGGGGAGAAAAAAAAAATCATAGTTTTACTATTTATAAACATATTAAGTTGAAATTTGCATTAAAATGTACACAAAAGGATGAAGATATAGGAAAAAAAAATGTTTGATGATCATAATTTAATTTAAGACCTTTCAAAATTGTCTAAAGTTTGTTTTTACAAAAGAATTTTGTAAGAAAAATAATTTTCAAATCTCATTTTTTGAAAAAGGCATAGCAGTTAAACAATCAGTTTTCTTTAAAATTATGCATAAACTGAAAGACTGAAAAAAAAAGGCTTTTTGGGTGCAAACATATTTTATTTATCACAAACTAAAAAATATGTAATAAAAATAAATGCTGAAAAAAGCAACTGTATACAAATGGCTTTGGAAATCCCTAAACAAGCATTGAAATAATTGTTTGTATTACAAGTGATCATTTGAAAACAATACATTACTACTTCTACTTATCTTACTTTGATTTAAAAAATTTGATATTATATGATAATTTTAAATAATTTAGATTTAATTTGATTTAATGTCTGTGTATAGCATAGTGTGTAGTTAGTTTGTGTATAGCAAATTTGTATACATAAATTCAAGTAAAATATTAAATCAGCTTCAAACAACTTTGTAAAATAATGACTTTTTGGTTACCAATATATTTAATTCAAAGCCTGGCTTGAAAATAAGTTAGGGGAGTGGGGGGGGGGAAGGGTAGGTATAACCATGATTAGAGGCTCCTAATGTATCTTGCCTTACTAAAATCATCTGCCGATTGATTTGGTATCAACAAATAATCTATACATATAACAAAATTATATATTTTTTTTAGGGGGAGGGGGAACTGAAATTTGGGGCTCAGGCTTTGCAGGCCTAAGAAGAAGTTAAGACTGTTTTTGGTCCACAAATCAATATTTTTAACAGTCTCAGTATTTAATGAAAAGTTATTGTTATCCATATCCATTTTATTTTTTCAGTGTTTTTTTTTCTTTTTTTTTAAATTGAAAAATTTTATTCACATTCAAAACAAAGCAATGGCATTAAATACTTTTAAATAAAAATGCTCTAGTACAGCGGTTCTCAAACTTTCTTGGTACGTGACACGTGACCCACCTTTCAATGAAAAAAAAAATTCAAAACCCACCTTTCAGTAAAAAAGAAAAAAAAAAAAATTTCATGACCCACCCAAGAAAAGGTTGTATATCAGTATAGCAATTTTTGTTCGATCTCGGCTACCCTGTCCTACGAAAAGCATAAAATTTCATACGGAAGATACATTATCAACAAAAACAAGAATCTGTAATCTCAATGTGTGTAAGTGAATAATAATTAAAACTATGTACAAACTACCAAGATAGTAGAAAATATTTTTAATAAGTATGAAAACATAACTTTATAATCAATGAGATTTCTGACACTAGTAGTTACCAATGTGGGAACATGTATTAACACAGAGTTTATCTCAGCACTTGTCTTTCAATAACAGCAAAGTAAAAAAAGCTTGTTTTCATAAGCATGAAGTGTTCATTTTAACCCAAAACTGATTTAAATATGTCTGGATATTCTGTTCGCATATTAATCAAGAAGGAAATTAAGGATGTTCCCTTGAAATATCATTTCCTGTTGAAATTGTCATATCTTTTTTAACAGATGACATAAAAGATATATTTTTTGACAAACCTACATTGTTTTGCAACCCACCAAAACAACAGCCACAGACCGCCAGTGGGTCCCAACCCATAATTTGGGAACCGCTGCTCTAGTATATTTTCAATTTTAACAAAAGTCATGTTTAATTTTTTTACTTTGTTACAAGAAATTTAAAATAAAATATGATATTTTTCATATAAAACTTTTTTTAATAATATCTTTTAATTTTTTTAAGTTTTGTACAATAAGAATTATTCTGAGATTAAGTATGTTGTTTCTGTGCAAGAAAATCTTTATTTTTAAGCAACACTGAAATGGTAGTTCCCTATATGGGGCCATGTGGTTTTGTTCTAAGGGAGACATTATACTTGACATAACTGTGAAGAAGTTGTTAAAAAAATCATCTTATTAAGTAAAATTTACTTTTATTTTTACTGAATACTTCATACAAATATTACAAAAGTTGCAAAATCCTAAGCAGATAACATGAATTAATTTAAGCCTATTTAATTGCAAAATATAGTATTGCAATATTCGTCTGAATAACTGCAATCAAACAGTGAGGACTAGAATGGCCACAAAACAAAGGTACAAATGACAGTTACCTGTAACGTAAGTTGCTTCTTACTTAATTTTTATGTGATCCCATTGCAATCCCAATATGAAATTTTTACAGAATGTCTGTCATATTAAGAAGTAAAAAATATATTTTTTTTCAGATTTTTCAAAAATGGATTTTTTAATATTTTCAAGGTCAAAGACAATATTCGATAACCTTGAAATATTAAATTTAATAAATCCTGTCAAGTGATATGTCATATGAAAGTTCACACAAAGATCTTCAAAACAACACCAAGATAAATTCTATATCTATCATAGGAGTTGAGAAAATTGTATTTTTGTAACTATCAGAATGTCATTTTTTACATGTTTTCCACTTTTTTATGAAGCCCTCCCCCCCTAAAAAATGGCTGCAAAAAATCTACAAAAAAAATTTTTATTGCATTATTACATAAGTAGAAACAATCCTGTGAATTTCACTAAAATTGCTTGATGTCAATCTCAAAACAGGGTTCATACTATCTTTCTGTGATAAAATTCAAGCACCTAACCCAAATTTCAAGCACCTTTCCAGAAATGATAACGCTTGTATCTTTCTTGTTCCATCCACAGTTTATTAAAAATACACTTTCTTGGTATCGTTATAGTCCATATCTCAAAGAATAATTACTAAAGATCAATGGAAGGCAGAGGAAAAACTAGTTGTTGCAAAGACCTGAGTATGTGCATGTGCATATGCATCAACTGATCAAGTTCAATATATATAGTCTGTCTCAAAAGTTTAAGCACTCTGCAAATCTGGTTTAAAAGAAATGAAGAAGAAAATATTTTATGCTAATTTATAATAAATACTCAACATTTGATCAAAATAAATGAAATAAGCCATTTTGGGTGGTTAAAATAAAAAATGTATTTATTTTTATTTATTTCTTCTTTTTTCTTAAAGAAATGCTGTCTCAAAAGTTTAAGCACTTTATGCAAATTTTTCTAGAAACACGGGATTGGCCATGTGTAATGATGCTGTATGACATTGTATTGCACTTGCATAAAAGTATAGGTCAGGCAGAGAAATTATTTCCTCTCTTTTTAAAAATGCCGAAGGGTAAAGAATTCACAAAATGTGAGATTTTGAAAGTTTTCAAATTCAAACTACAAAATAAAACTGTTTCTGAAGTTGCTAAAGTTTAAATTCAACAAAAGAAAGGTATATATCAAGTACTCTGTAGAAATGATAATTTTAAGTGGAAACCAAGATGTGGACGACTAAGTATGACGACTGTTCAGAGTATGGAGTTTGGTATCTAGACAAAAATATGTCCATACCACAAATTAAAAATAATCTCAGTGTACAAGCATCTAAAGACATTGTACATAGATGCATTTAAGAGTGTGATTACATCATATTAAAAAAATGACTTGCAAACCATCTCTCAAATTGCATCACAAACAGGCAAGAATGAACTGGGCTAAAAAGCACATGTACTACGGGGACAAATGGCTAACTGTTTTATTCAGCTATTAGAAAAAGTGGAACTTAGATTAGTTTGAAACACATAATGGCATGATTCATGTAAGTCATGTAAGGAACCAAGGGTATTTTTCAGCAGGCAGCAAAGATGCAAATCTGTTATGGTTTTGGGAGCGTTTGGATTCAATGACCAGGCCTCTATGGTTTTTCTAAAAGGAAGAAAAGATTTTTAAAATATCAAGAGACGCTTAACCAACATTTGCTTCCATTCAATGACTTTTTTTTTTTGGGGGGGGGGAGGGAGGTTGAATGGATTTTTGACAATGCTTCAATTCACATATCATTCTACAAAACTTTGGCTTTCTCAGAAAAATGTTAAAGTTCTTGACTGGCCATCTTTAAGCCCAGATTTAAACTTGATTGAGAATGTCTGGGCTATTTTTTTAATCCACCAGGTTTACGGCAATGGAAAGCAGTATGACTATTGAAGAACTCGAAGAGGCCATTGAGAAATCATAGTACTCTTTGCCACCAGAAATCCTACAAAAACTAATAATTTTGATGGGAATAGAGTACGTTTATTTGAATTAATCCAGTCACAGAAAAATAATTTGTAAGTAAAAGTTCGGTAAAAATTATAAATCTGGTTGTTTTTGACATTGTGCATAAATTTTTCATACAGTTTTTTTAAACATTTTTTAAATTATATTTTTTATAATTATCTAACTTATTTTTTTCTATTTTTGCTATCATTTATTTAAATAATGTTGTGAAATCTACAAATAAAAAAATGTCATTCATACTAAGTTTTTATAATTCTTTGAAAATCGATATCTTATGCTTGTGCTTAAACTTTTGAGACAGATCTTAGAACAATGCAAAATGCAAATGCCCATACTCTGATCTCCAGAAAGGAAAACTATTTCAGAACAAATATTTTTGCCTAATTAATCTTTTTCAACACTTCGATTTCAACACTTAATTTTGAACACCTGAATAAGAAAAATTAAGCACCTATAAAAACAAATAATGAAAATCAAGCACCTTCAATAAAATTTCAATAAATTCAAGCACTTTCAAGGACCTTTTTCTCTCCCAAAAATTCAAGGACTTTCAAGTACTTTCAAGCACAGTATGAACCCTGTCAAAAGTATATTTTTCTTTGTTGATTTGACATGGAATGACCCAACGACGAAAAGTATATGAATTTATACAACGAATTGAACCAAATTTTTTGTGTAAGTGTATGACTATGGCTAATTGGACCTCCCTGAATTTGAAAAAAATCCGCCAGATAGAGGTGCTGTAATCGCGATTTTTGTGCCATTTTCAATATTGTACCGACGAAAAGTATATGAATTTATACAAAGAATTGAACCAAATTTTTTGTGTAAGTGTATGGCTGTGGCTAGTTGGTCTTCCCTGAATTTGAAAAAAAATTTGTCGAAAAGGGGCGCTGCAATAGCCAATTTTATGCCATTTTCAATATTGCACCACCTGAAAGTGTATGAAGTTAGTCCTAGAACCGAACTTTAAATTTTTGTATATAATTATTTTTTGGGTAAGGCAAATAGGCCCTCCCTGAATAAAAAAAAAATCTGCCTACCATTCTATTGTTCATCGGCTCGTGTAGAGACGGAAATTTGTTTTTACTCTGATTAATTGATTGAAGCAGAAATTTAAGATGAAAACCAAAGTTCGTATGCTATTGAATTAAAATTATTAAAACATTAAAATGAGTAACTATTTTTTAAAAATATTAAAAGTTACGTATGAGATAGAAGAAAGGTTTAGGATTGGCACATCCAACTAGTTTAATTTTCAGAACTTTTTGGTAGTTGTTGAAATAAAAGCGTAAAATCAACATGTATTATGTATAAATAATATAACTTGCGATGTGTGTCTAAGGTTTCTGTCTTGAATTTTTACGAATTATTTTTTGATTTGTGAAGATGATAAAAATTATAGGATGACGCTGTACATCCCACACTGAACCCACAAGGTAAGAACTTATTTTATTATCATTTTATAGTCAATAAAGTTATT
Source organism: Maratus speculifer (assembly GCA_964019185.1). Taxonomy (NCBI): domain Eukaryota; kingdom Metazoa; phylum Arthropoda; class Arachnida; order Araneae; family Salticidae; genus Maratus; species Maratus speculifer. Next base: position 57,290,441 of record OZ025298.1, read on the forward strand.
ATTCTTACCTATTTTGAATTAAGAATTTCATGGTAAATTCCTGCAGGAGATGTTTGGTATTGGTAAAATTGTATTTTGAAATAATTTAGAAATATTCAAAAAAGTACTCAGTTGAATTATTAAGAAAGATAGTTGTTCTGTATCTTTTTTGACACAGACAATGAAATATTATGCCTGGAAACAAAACACTAAAAATTCTTAAATAAGAAAATTTTTTTGATTTGTTGTCACTAAAATTTTAAACAAAATTGAACCTTTGATTAAATTAGACTATGTGTATGTTGAAGAACTGCAAGAATACATAAAAGTAGTAAACTAACAAATTTAAGTCATTAAAAATTATGGATAATTCAATTTAATTATTAGTCAATCCCGATGATTTAGAAAAAAATTTGGAGACAAGGTGAAAAATATTACTGAAAACATTATTTTAAGGAAACTAGGCAAGAATAAGAGAATTATAAATCAAAACGAGAAGTAAATAATGAACATGGGTGTTTTGCGATTCCTCAAACAGAAGGGGGGGGGGGGACTAATAAATAGCTAACGAATAAGGGATTTAAAATTGGGAGGGTTGCAGTAGTAACTGAGAGAACCCTTTCTGAGGATTAAGCTTGCTTTCCCCATTTGACAGAGTTCTGTTGGGTAATCTCTCTTCCTCATATTCTTAGGAAATTTGTTGACCAGAGGATTTTCTAGAAAACATTTACAAAAAGTGTTGCAAAAAAAGTGAAGAAGCAAGTTAAATGCAAATGAATACAAATAATAATAATTTTTCTTTATTTTTTAATTTAATGATTGAAAACAATTATGCCAGAAAACATTGTGACATGTTTTACCTTTTCCTTATAATTATTCATTACAAATCATTTTGCACTGAAAACAGGTTTAATTATTTATTTATGAAAAAAGTATAATGTTAAATTTTAATTTTTTGTTATAATTATCATTTTAATTTATACTGAATACTTATCATTTAAAACTGGATTTTTATTAACTTATGTACCCTATTACACATCATGAAATGTAATATAAAACATTTAAAAAATATGTGTTAGAAAATTTTAATTCTATTATGTATGTCATAACTGGTGAATTCACTAATTTGTAGTTTTTATATTTTTAATTACTAACTAATGTTAGTAATTAAGAGTGTTAATTGTTTCATAAACCTGCAATTCTTGATTCTTCAGTGTTTTAGTGCAGGGAATAATAACAATAATAAACAGATTCAAATAAAAAAAAATCCAATTTCAATAATTTTTTTTTTTTTTTTTTTTTTTTTGTAGGATATTTATAAGATACTGAAAAATACAATGCAGAAACACAAATCATGGGTTTAAATGAAAATGAGCTACTGAAGATATATTTAAAACTATATAGATCATTAAATTAATTTTGTTAATAATTTTTTCTTTAAACATTTAAGTGCATAAATTATTTTTAAGCAGTAACAATCTAAATTATTCCAAAATGTAAATTTCCATGGCATTTTCATTGCACCTCTTATTCTTATTTAAAATTGAAATCAAAAGTTAAATTGGGGGAGGGGGGGAAATACAGCTAAAGTCTTGCATTCGTTGTAATGTACCAACCCGGGCCCAAAAATTCTATTTAAATTTACTTGACCAGAACTGGATTTAAAATTACATACATACACACACACACACACATATATATATATATATATATATCTTGTTTAATATTGATTTGTATCTTAATGAAATCTTGTTTTAATTATGAAAAGTAGTATCTTATACCAATTTTATGTTTTATACAAAATTATGAACTTTTCTTTATTATTTAATTTTCAAATCAAGTAAAAACCTTGAATAGCAAATTTGGGTCGGATTGTATTTATTTATTTATTTTTCCTATTTTTTTTTCTGTGTTAATTTTAAAATAAGTGATTTTGCAGAAAAATTTAACTGAAAAAATAACTCAAGAAATTTGCAGAGCTCAGTAAGCATAACTTAAAAACAGAATTCTGTTAATTTACAGAAAAATCCCAGCTCTGTTGTAAAATATGTTTTACTAGCTGACCCGCCCGGCGTTGCCCGGGTCCGTAATAATAATGTTAAACGAACTTGAAATTTTTATGATTTTATCTTTAACTCGAAATATGTGTAAATACATTGTTTTAAATTTGACCCTTTTGCTGCATCGTCACTCCACCGCTTTTATAGAAAATGATTACTTCAGCCTATTATGGAGCATTCTCATAGGTCAAAAGAGATATATTCTATAAAAGCGGGGGAGTGACGATGCAGCAAAAGGGTCAATTTTTTTACAGTGTACATTATATTAAATACGTGCCCCCTGACTGTGTCAAAAATTAGTTAAGAAAAAAACTAATATTTAGCTGCAAAAATACCCAAAATGACTGCAATGGGAAACGCAGGTGGGAATATGTGTCCAACGATTGCGTGATTTTCGTGCTAAAGTGTTGATATTTATCCTTAACATTACTGTTAATTGACTTAACTAAATACTTTTTTTCACATAGATATTCCAAGTGAAATATTTTGAATTTCAAACTAATTATATATCACTCTTAAATCCGACTATATCGTGAATGAAATCGATTCTCGATGATTAGCTAAAAGGTTAGTATATAGTATTATAATTTCAGAGCCATTTTACAAAAATAGGTGTATATTTTTTATCAAAAATGCGTAATGTTCATTCTGTTAACAAAATCCTAACCGTAACCTAATTGTATCAGAATCATAACTTTACTGTAACCTAGCTGTATCTTAACAGTAACCTAACTGTAACTTAAATATACCATAAATGTAACCTGGCCGTCACCTAATCATAACCTACTCATAATCTAACCACAACCTAACCGTAACTTAACTTTAACCTAACTGTAACTTAACCATGACCTAACTGTAACCTAACCGGAAAATAAATATAACAAAGGGGTCACCAGAACGTAATTGCAACCTAACTGTTACCTAACCGTAACCAAGTTTTAATTTAACACTAACTATAAACGAAATATCTTAACCATCTCGTGCTAAGTACTTAGTTTCACTTTCCACCGCTACGGAGCGCATTATGTTTTGTAGAACACCCGAATTTTAGGTTCGGATTGGATTCATGTTCATGGAAATTATTTTGTCTTCTTCGGATACGGTTATGGTTGTTCGGAATATTTTTGTTCAGTTTAGATTCGGTTCAATTCAGATTTCGTGGGGTTTTTTTTTTTTTCCCTTCAAATGGGATTTTTAAGTTCGGGTCGGGTTGTACTTATATGGAAATTATTTTACCTAGTTCCAATGAGGTTATACTTCACTGAAATATTTTTGTTAGGTTCAAATTTCTGGATTTTTTTTTTTTTTTTTTTTTTGGTTTGGATTGGGTTTTTGTCCATGGAAATTATATTGTCTTGTTCGTATCTGGTTATAGTTATTTGGAATATTTTCGTCGGATTCAGATTTGGTTCGATTCAGATTTTAGGTATTTTTTTAAATTGATTTTTAAGGTTCTGGTCGGATTCATGTCCAGGGAAATTATTCTGTCTTGCTCGGATCCGGTTTTGGGTCTTTGGAATATTTTTTTCGGGTTCAGATGTCCTTCAATTCAGATTTCTGATTTTTTATTGGAATATTTAGGTTCAGGTTGGGTTGCCATCAGCTGAAATTATTCTGCATTGTTCGAATAAGGATATGCTTCGCTGGAATATTTTTGTCAGATTCAGATTTAGTTCATTTTTTTAGGTTCGGATTGGGTTCATGTTCATGGAAATTTTTTTGTCTTGTTCAGATCCGGGTATGGTTCTGTGGAATATTTTTGTCAGGTTCATATTTGGTTCTATTCAAATTTCAGGTATTTTTTTTTTCAAATGGAATTTTAGGTTCGGATCGGTTTCATGTCCATGGAAATTATTTTCTCTTATTCGAATCCGGTTATGGTTCTTTCGAATATTTTGATCGGATTCCGATGTAGTTTGCATAAAATTTCAGGTTTTTTTTTCCAAATGGAATTTTTTAGATTCGAGTCAGTTTTATGTTCACGGAAATTATTTTGTCTTGCTCTTATCGGGTTATATTTCTTTGGAATATTTTTATCGATTTCAGGTTTCGTTTTGGTCATTTTTCAGGTTTTTTCAGAGAAAAATTTTAGGTTCGGGTCGGGTTGCATATACACGAACATTATTTTTCCTTGATCGGATTGGGGTATGCTTCATTTGAATATTTTTGTGGGGTCAGATTACAAATCCATAGTTTTTTTTCCAAATGGAATTTTTAGGATCGGGTCGGGTTTATGCTCATGGAATTTTTGTCTTGCTTGGATCGGAGTATGGTCTGTTTTTTCTGGTTGGGATCGGGTTATGTGTTAATACGCCTAAACATTATGTTTTGCTACTATTCTTTTAGTGACTATTTTTGATATATAATTTATTTTGCTATTTGATAATTTATCACTGTGTATGAATCGTCTGCCTATTCGAACAATTGTACGTCAAATAGCCATTTCATTTTTGTTTTAAAAACAAATTAAAGTCTTAAAAAATTTTAACTTAAATAAATGCATTCAAATTTAATCGATGATTTAAGAGAAACTGCTAAAGAAGCCTCATATATACATATACATAATATTAACTGCAACATAGCCAACCACAAATACATTCTAATGTACGAAGTACACACGGTCTAACGTAACAGCTATGTTAAAAAATTCTAAGTTAAACTGGCATTTTGCCAGTCTATGAATTTTAAAGGTCTTTGGGAAAAAAACAGTCATTTTTGAAATGTCAAAATCTCAAATTGGTTTCTTTTATAGAGTAAAAAGTAATTAATAGAGTGGAAATATTATCTCTGGAGATGATGCTTAAAATATAATCCTACATTAAGTCAATTAAGTAACAACAAAAGCATGTGCTTTGACACGCCTATCAATTGAAACAGGTTTAAACCCGTATTTTTTTTCTCTCGTTTTTTAAAAAAGAATTAATTTATCGCTTCACCGGTAAAAATTTATTAATTATTTTATCATATGTGTTTTAAATATCAATATAGAAAATTATTTTAACGTTTTGCTTGAAAATATAACATTATTTTGTTAGTACATTAAAATAGTCTGCAGTCAGAAATTTATATTTTAGATTAATATTTATTACTTATGTTTTCATACATGATTTTAAAAGAATGTTTTCGTCATTATATTTTAAATATTTATTTACATGCAATTATTAAGTCAAACATTTTTAATCTACGTTATAAAGTATTTAAAATTACATTAATGAAGGAAACTTTTAGTTATATTATTTTTAGTTCGTATCAAATGTTTTTAATATCTTATTTAATTTTAATTTGATATTTAATTATTGCTAATTTTCCAATTTCCTTCATTTTAAAAAGCGAATATTTATTCTAATAAATAATAATAGAACAAAGACCAGTTTAAAAATTTGCTATATCCTCTTGAAATATGCTTCAACTGTAATTCATTTCTTTCAATTCGTCTTATAATACAAAATCCCTTCCACGTCCTTTTGTTTGCCACATTAAATTTGAGCGATAAATGGTTTCATATCGCAAAACTTTTTTGAGGCTTACTTCACCTCTACTTATCTTATTCCTCCATGGGTTTCCTTAATTCTGTTTCAGCTTTCTTATTACTTCTGTGAAAATTTTTACACAACCAACCAACCGTAAAGAAGCGAAAGAGAAAGAAATTGGGAAAAAGATGATTTTTTATGAGAGTGACCTCTTGATTTTAATTAATTACTCAGTTAATAATTGGAATTTTGAAATTCTGAAGCTCAGGTGCATCAGGAGAGATATTGGGCTACTCTCAAAAAAAGTTTGAGCTTTGTACGTGCTGTAGATTTTGCTAGCCATCGCAGACACACAGACACAGACACAGACAGACAGAGCGTTTTGTTCTTTTATTAGTATAGATAGTTGCCGGGATGAATACTTTCTGCTATTAAGTACCTAATGAAGACAATTGAAAATTAACTGTTCTTGAAATTATAGTGGTTTGATGTTTTTATTCAACCTCTAAAAGAAAAACAAGATCTTTCTATACAGCTTACAAATTACAGAATTTATAATCAATAAAAATTAATATTTTACTAAAAATTTCAAATTTAGTTTTGTATAGAAAAAACTAAAATAAAATTATCAAATCTTTTAACTCAAATGATTAAAATATTTTATTACTTGTTTGTATCACAAAGATAACATCTTGTCAAAGTAGAAACCAGCAAATGATCCTGTGCAAAATCAAGCTGGACAATTTTCGAATCCAGTTTCATCAATGTTGCAGTTGGAACTTGAAATATGTTTCTTGTCTGTAAAATATAATTTTATGATAAATTAGTTTAATAATAAATCATGCAGCATACATTATGCATAAGTATTTTTATTCAAAATGCAAGGTAATTGAAAATAATAATATAGTAGACTCTCTCAAATCCACACAACTTGGAACCAGAAGTTAAACAAATTTTAGAATTTTTCAGATTTCTGGTCATTGTTTTGTTTACATTTTTAAAAAGTAATTTGAATACAATAATGCGATTGGAATTATAATAAATGCTTAAAATGTAGTAAAATATTAAAATAATTAAGTAAAATAAATAAACTAAAAGGTAAAAATTAAGATAATTTTTTTAAAAAGGATTAAATTATTAAAAATAAAGGTCAACTAAATAATCAATGTATAATTAAATATATAAAGATTAGATACTATTTTACTAAATTATTCAATAAAATATGTCTCATAAAGGTACACAAATAATACACTTTAAAATCATGAAATAAAGAATTTTTATTTCAGATTTAGTCAGATTTAAATATAAATAGTCAAAAAAGCTTGATTTATACTTAAATATATTTGTTAAAATAGCTGTCTTTTCCACTGAACTTTTGCCCTTCTTCCTGTTCAATAGTGGCATTTTTAGTGACTTCAACATGCCCCTTTTCTTTCAAAACTGAACACTGACAAATCTAAATCAAAATTTTCACCCTGAAATTGCTTCATTTTGACACTGCTTAAATTTAAAAATCCTGCTTTAGCAAAATAGCAATTTGTTATACCATGTTTTGCTGGACATTATACCATGCAAATGGATTCCCTCAAATCCACATAGCTTAACCAGAGATAGCGCAGATTTTAGAATTTTGCAGACTTCTGGTCAATGTTTTGTTTATATTTTTTAATTGATAATTTGCATTTAGTTAAACGTTGGAAATTATAATGAAAATTCACAAAAGTAAAATATTAAAGTAATTAAGCAAAATATTAAAATAATTTATTATTACATAAAACAATTACTAAAAATAATAAAAATTTAGAAAAAAATATTAAAAATAAATTAATTTTCTCTCTGCAATAGTATTGCTGTCATTGTTCATGCAGATTCCCCCCCCCCCCTTGTCATGTCATTCTAGGCTTATTTCATACAATTCTGCCAAAAAATAGGTATTTTTTATTTTCTCTATAAGAAATATTGGAACTAGCCAAATTAGTCATAATTACATTCAAAATCACAATAAATAAATAAATAAATAAATAATAAAAATCACTAAACATTAAAACCAAAACTGAATACCGGCACAACAAATTTAAAAAAATAAACATAAAACAGCTTCAACAGTTACATATCTTATACGATAGCTGCTACTGTACCATATTTTTATATTAGATAAGAAGTAATAAAGTAGCAAAATTTTATGTCCTATTGATCCAAATTTAATAAACATAAAAGGCTTAGTTAATTCAAAAAAGTGCTTAAAAAAATGTCATAATTGCCATTAATATTGCAGCATCCCATGAAAAACTGAATGAACACTCATCTCTGATCTAATGCTTTTATTATTCAAAAATTCCTGAATGTATACACACTTGTCTACACTCCGAAATCTTGAAATAAAACTTTTTTACCATGCATTGTTGTTTCATGCATGGGCTCTTTCTGAAGCAGATTTTTTCTCTTGCTTTTACGATGTTTGCCATAATATAAGCACCCCATGATTTATTTACTTATTATTATTAGTATTATTATTTTTTTAAATAAGAAATAAATTCACATGTTTTTCAAGAAAAAGCTTGCAGTTCAGTACTATTAACCAGAATAAGATATTAAAATGTATTAAAAATATTAAAAAATAAAAATTAAAACACGAAGAAACAAATGCAAGAAAAATAAACAATTTGAATACAGTTAATACTTGCTAATAGAGTGCTGGAAAGAAGTTTGACCTTATGTTAATTTTCTTGTTTAGAATTAAATTCCGAAAACAATTATATATTTTGAATTTAGACATAAATATCTGATATGTAAATTTAATTCAATTGCAAAAGTTTAAAAGTATTTTTTCTACAAGTATTAAAATAAAATCGTGTAATATTAACAAATAGAAATAATTTTACAAACAGTTCTTTTAAATTGAGCATAATGAGACATTGTCATGACTAGTAATCTACGTGAGACTATTTTGTGATGATGTTTTTAGGTTAGTTATAACTAGATTTGAGGTTTTAGGTTAAGCAAATAGAGAAATCACTAAAGAAAAAGGTACAATAAGGACTTTTTCAGACTGTGGACTAACTGAAAGGCAAATTGTCCACAAAAATAAATTAAAACTGATGAGCACAATTTTCGTTATGATCTAATGAATTATGTTACTGATAAAAGAAACAGATGGGTATAAAAACTCTCAGTCCATTTAAAACAGGATGTTATTAGAATGGTGATTCAAGATTGTGCTTATTCTTCTATTATAAAATCTACTTTAACTCACAGTAACATCCAGAACTGTTAGAAATATGTTAAAAGTGCCAAATGCTTGAATTATGCTAAATTAAAAGCAAAACGAACACTACAAAACCATCATATTGATGCAAGATTAAAATCTGTACCTTCCAATGTCTTAAAATTCAATCTATGTCAGAAATAGGTTTAACGAATGAAAAAATATTCAACCTTGATGATACAGATGATTTAAGATGTTATAGGCATGATTCACCAAGTGAGACAAATCTGCTTTCAATATATGTACAAGGTGGCTCAGTCATGATTTGGGCAGGCTTTAATGCAAAAGAAAAAACAAGTTTGGTTTTCACAAAGACAAATTGTTTAAAAACTCTTTTTATTATCAAGATATTCTTGGTAATAATTTTTTTTAATTTAAAGGTAACTTATAGACTAGGATTTAGCATTACCTCAAGATAATGCTTCTATTTGCAAGTCTGTGTCAGCTTAAGATTGGTTATCTGTTAACATCATCAAAACTTTACACATTTTATCTAAAAGTCCTGACACAAATCCTATAACAAACATCTGGAAAATCTTAGTTTGTCAAGTTTCTAATGGCAGAAAGTAGTCTAATTCGATTGTTGAATTGAAAACAGCCATTTTGGAAAATGGAAACAAACACCCATATTTTCATATGAAAAACCTGACCAAAATCTGTAATTCCATAGCATCTTTTGGAAGTCATCTGTGTTAAGGAGAAACAAAGTACTAACAATTATTAATGCACAAACCATTTACTTGTGTAATTTAGATTTTAAACATACCGGTCTTAAATTACTTTTCATCAAATTGTTTTGTCTAGAATTTTACTTTATAAAACATAGTTTTATTATTTTAACACCATAAGTGTTCATTAAAAAAAAAGTAGTTTTCTTGAAATGAAACCAGCAGATAAACCAAATATTTTCATGACATGCAAAAAGAGAATAATTAAAAATTCAACATTAAAAAAAAAAAAAAAGTTAAATATGGGAATGTTTTAGCATCAAGAACAAATAATATATAAAAGACAAGTGTATAAAAAATGCTTTACTACATTTTATAAACATACATAATAAGTAATCTTTCTATAATGAAAAATTAAAAGAGTTCCTACCCTTGAAGTGGATACACTTATCACAGACACCTTTCCTTTGTCATCCCCCAGAAATAATTTTGTAGATGATACATTCCATTGCATACATGTGACTAGAGATCCTTTGTGCTCATAAGAAAGCTGAAGTCTTTGAGGTTGGGCTGCACCACGTTCAGCATTGTGCTCCATAACAACAGCAACACCACGACTATAAATTTTAAATAGGCATTAAAACTCTGAGAAAAATTGACTTAAAATCTCATTTAAATTTCAGTTTGCACTATAACTTGCAACTAATTATACAGTGTCTCACATAAGTGATGGGACACTTGTGCTTTACAAAAGGAAACTAATCAAATAAATTAAAAAAACATGTATACATTTTTTTGTGGGTGTGTTTCATACTTAAATTTAGTAAAGATTATTACATAACATGCATTTTGTCAAAATATTAAAATATTAATTTAATAAAAATACAAATGTTTAGAACGGAGCAAAAAATAGCTCACATAAGTGATGAGACACCATTATATATGCAACAAAAATCGTCTGAAATAAGCAATAAAAATATTTTTGGGGTTTTATTTTTACTTAAAAGCAATCGGCAATAATTTATAAAATCATCTGCAGTATTTTTCTCCAGTTTGTTTTGGAATTTTTGTGTTTTTTAACTCTGTGTAGCCATGAATGCTAAACAAAAAGAAACTTCACCTGAAATTCGAAAATTAGTTATTAATTTGCATATTGAACGTGGAAAATCTATTAGAAAAACTGCTGAAACAGTTAACTTGAGTTGTTCAACAGTTTTCAATATCATTAAACGATATAAAAAGAATCATATGATTCAGGATAAAAGAAGACCTGACCGACCGTCAAAGCTATCCAATGGAATAAAGCGAATTATCGTTCGAAATATTAAAAAAAATCCAAGAAACAGTGCTTCAAAAGTTGCTGCTGATTTACAAGCATTATATGGAATAATTGTTAATCCTCAGACTATTAGAAGGGTAATTAGATCTGCTGGATATCACGGTAGAGTAGCCAGGAAAAAATTTTTCTTAAGTGAAAAGAATAGAAAACTCAGACTAGCTTTCGCAAAATCCAACATAAATAAGAATTCTGATTATTGGAATAAAGTTATATTTGCTGATGAGAGTAAATTTAATATATGTGGTTCTGACGGTAGAATCTTGGTGTGGAGAAAACCCAGGGAAGAATTTTGCAAACAGAACTTGGTACCAACAGTAAAACATGGTGGAGGAGGAGTTATGGTATGGGGCCGTATGTCGTCCGCTGGAATTGGTAATCTTGTTTTTATTGACAGTATAATGGATCAGTACAAGTATATTGATATTTTAAAGCAAAATTTGAAATCTTCAGAACGAAAATTGAACCTTCATAACGATTTTAAATTCTACCAGGACAATGACCCCAAGCACACTGCTCTGAACGTTAGACTCTGGCTGCTATATAACTGTCCTGAAATAATAAAAACACCACTACAATCTCCAGACTTAAATCCCATAGAGAATATTTGGCAAGAATTGGAATCAAGAATTCACAAACACACAATTTCTTCAAAACAACAACTAAAATCGGTGCTTCAAGAAGAATGGGGTAAAATCACTCCAGAAATCACAAAAAAATTAGTCGAATCCATCCCAAAAAAGATTAAATCATGTTTTAAAAGTAATAGGAAATCCAACAAAATATTAAAACCTTTTAAAAAGTAAAATTTTTGGATAAATATTTGATGGAAAAGTAAGTGTCCCATCACTTATGTGAGCCATTTTTTGCTCCGTTCTGAACAATTGTATTTTTACTAAATTAATATTTTAATATTTTGACAAAATGTATGTTATGTAATAATTGTTACTAACTTTAAATATGAAACACACCCAAAAAATTTTTGCACATGTTTATTTATTTTATTGCAGTTTCTTTTTATAAAGCACAAGTGTCCCATCACTTGTGTGAAATACTGTAAATTAAAACTTATTCAAATTATGTTTAATGATATACCGCACCCTTGCCTTGCTACAAAAGTGTCACAACTCAAAAATTAGGCCATTTGATGTGGTTTTCATTCATCTACCAATCACCTAAAGTAGAAGATAGTGTACTAAAAATCAGTTTCTTGCTTTTTTGCAAACAGGGTGTTCCTAAACTAAATGGAATAAACTTTCAAAGGTAATGGGCATCAAAACAGGAATGTTTTGTCTAGCGAATCAGGATGGCACTTCACTTAATCCATCAAAAATAAAGCATATCTCATACCAGGTTAAACTTTAATTTTCTTTTGTTATTTTAACAGTAATAAAAGTGATAACTGTAATGTCGATAGAATTATTTTAAATTTTATAAAATATAACATGACAAAAAATGCTGGAAATTGCAACCATTTATATCTAAATGCTACTGAACTTGACATGTAGCTTACGAATGTATAACACTACTATACTACTGTATTATTGGCCAAAATTCAATCATTTCTATTGAATTCATTACATTTCATACAAACAACATAACAGAAATGATAATAGTCAGATTTGCATCATATTAAAGTTGTGAGCAATAATGTGATTATGGCTTGTAGTGATAACTTTTTCATTTTTGATGGAATAATATGTTGTTTCTTGTTTAGAGTGTCGAATTTAAATTTCGTTAGTTAAAAAAGTTTTAAATAATTCTCTTAAATAACAACACAAAACAGAGGGGTTTCTTTAGTACAACGTTTATTTATAAAAAAAAAGTTTTGTTTACCAAAATTGAAGTACCTGACCTAAATATTATGTAATTTTTTTTACATGTAACTTTTTAATACTGTTAAACTCAGATATATAAAAATATATGATCAGCCAAATAGTCATTATTTGCCTGAATAATTATTACTATTCAGACAATTGAATATTCAGTATTTGGCCTAACAGTTACTATTCTGCTAGCCGAATATTAAGTTTTTGATTTACCTGCACTGCAGCCCAAATATTGGTACTACTAGGTTATCCCGTCAGCCAAAAAATTATCACCAAACTGTAAGATTAAATGCCAATAATGGATAATCGTGAATCTCCCATTCAATGACATTAAATACGATTCACGTGTTTAAAATGTCATTAAGGGATTTTTATTTTGACTTTTTATTAATATTTTACTAATTATATGTTTTTTTGTTATTTAATGTAAAAATTATGTCAATATGTATAATTTGGCTATTAGTTTGGTGATTTGTATAATTTGGCGAAATTGGTCGACAGGATAACAGAGTAGTACCCAAATATTTGACATTCAATAGTCAACCAAAATCATTATTTGGTGCATCACTATGTAAAATGTACCAATTTTTAAATAAATTTTGAGGGAGTGGGGAGATAGAGGGATGATGTAAAGCAGAAACAAAAATAAAGCAACTAACCCTTTCACTCCTATTGAATCCAAATGGCATCATGACATTCCTTATTATTATTTTTTCTCCATATATATATCTGGATGCATCAATATTATTCCGAATAATGAAAATAAAAGCTATATATAATCCCTAGTATATAAAAATTTTTGTTTCTCTTCAATAGATGGCAGCATTTGGCAAAGAAATGAATTTAATATTTCTGATATGAGATTCAATTCATTTTGTAAAAGGAGACTTGAACAACTTCCTTTTATTTAGACTTTATTTTGTCTAGTTTATATAAATATTTTATAAAACATTTTGTTTGCTATGCTTTTTAAAAATTGATGATTCCATTTGGCATCAATGGCTGTTTGGGTCCTGGCTACTGCTGAACAGTTCTTGATATTTCTTGCTTACATTTTAACACGTTTATCTTGGAAGTATAATTGTTATATTTATACCTTGTTTATTTTATACTGCTTTATTATAATCTTAAATGTTTTAAAATGCCGTAATTTATCATATTATCAAGCCTCTCAATAAATATTGCATTAAATATGTTTTTTTTCTTTTTTAATAATATATCTAAAATATTTTAAGAATACATACATGTTATATTTCTTGATAAAAATCTTACTATAATTATTTTCTACCGCTGAATAAGTATATTTGTTTCAAAATCTTCCACCTGATGTATAATGTAATAATATTGTGGTGTTTTAAACTACATTATTCAAACTGAACTTCAAGATGTTATTAAGTAATTTATCAGGTTGCATTATTAGAAAATCTTTCCATAATATTGCATTAACTATTATAATGTTTAGAGATATATATAGAATACTTTGACTCATTACACATTTCCTTATAAAAATTATATGTCACAATGATGCCAAATGGCATCGTTAACTTTTTCAATTGATGTATTACTTAAGTCCCAATGATGCCATTTGGAATCATTTTAAATAAAAAAAAAAAAAAAAAAAAAAAAAGGAAAAAAAATTCTTTTTTTTATTTCTTATATTGAGCATAAAATCAACCTATTTTAAGAATTTCAGAATTTTATCATAAGCAGGTAATGTATGGGATTGAAAGAGCTAAAATACTTAATATCCATATAAAAGATCAGTAGGGAATAGAATACATTTATTATAATCCAAAATTCAGATCTAAAAAGATATACCTGGTGGCAAATCCAATAATATTTTCATCTGGTGCAAGAGCAGCTTGGCATACTGTTCCTTCCTATAAATGCATGAAAATTAATGAAGATATAAAAATATAAAACATCGATGCAAAAAAGAGGTGAAATAGACTTCTTTTGTTGCAAAATTGGAAAATCAAAACCAATAATTATGTATTTTCCATAAATCAATATTTTATGTAGTTAGAATATAATACTACTCATATTTTGAAATACAATGTTCAGCAGTTTCCATTGCAAAATTAAACTTCTTTTAACAATTTTATGAATATTATTCATTTGAGAAGACTTTATAACTCAAATGAAAAATGTTGAACAAGATGATGTAACTAAAATTGCAGTAATACCTTTTCCATCAATCATGGTTAAACACTTCTTGTGATTAATGGCCATATTTGTATACTAGGCTTTACATTGGTTTCTCTTTTTCCAGTCTTTGATATAATTTTAAAATATTTTAGATCAGAAATTTGGATCTAACAGGTGAAAATATGGGCGTGCGAAGAGAAAACTGCGCCTGGGCCAAATTTGCAATTTGATGCCCCTTTCCTCAAATTTTTCTCGTGACAGACCAAAATATGACACTGGTAGTATAAATTTAGCGTCCCCTAAATTCCCACTCCCTTCGCCCCCCCCCCCCTTTCGCACGGCACTGGGTGAACAAGATCTGGTTCTGGTGGAGATTGGTGTTTGGCTTTGACAACTGTTTTTTCAACCAGCATACTTTTGAATTGTATTTGTACAAAACATACATAAAAGATCTTTTGAATTTTATTTATCAATTGCTGAGGCCATTACCCCAAATTGTTCAATGACACGATTTCTCATAAATAAAAGCACTATTAAAATTCTTTACAAACAGAAACAAATTTCTATTTGTTGTAAAATTTCAAATGAAAAAAAAAAAAAAAAAAAGGTTAAGAAAGTTAAAGAGTTATGTAAACATCACATATATTGTCAATTAAAAATTAAATAAAAACTGAATATTCCACAAAAAAAAAAAAAAAATTGGATATAAGTAAAAACTGGATAGATAATAAAACTAATGTCTACTAAGTTTTTTTGCTCTAAATTTAGTTTAGTTAGCCGCAGAATCTCTCTAAATTTCTTTTTGAAACTGAAAAGTATGAAATTGTTTGTAAAGATCATTGAAATACCTCCAATTTTATTTATTATGCTCATTTTAACCTAAATATAACAAAAAACATTATATATATAACCTTATACTATAGTGATAAGCCTACGTTTGCCATTGCCTATACCTTGATCCACTGTGAGGCGCTTGTGGGCAACACAGGGATGCCACAGATGCGCTATAGCGCATAAAATACGCAAAAAATCGGTGACAGAACGAAAAAAAAAAAATTGAGCTTAAGCGTCCCGCGTACTTTTCATCAAAAGTAAATTCGTGAAATAACGAATAATTTTCCAGAAAATTACGTCAAAAAATGGCTAATTTTGCTACAAAATATCCCCCTCCCCCCCCCCCCCCCCCCAAAAAAAGAAAGATTTCATCAAAAAATCGCGAAAAAACTACAAATTTCGTTCAAAAAACGTGATAAAATGGCAAATTTTGTCAAAAGATTCACAAAAAACGGCAATTTTTATCAAAAAATCATGATAAAATGGTAACTTTAGTCAAAATATTCGCAAAAAAATGACCCATTTTGTCCTAAGATCGCAAAAAAAAAAAGGCACATTTCGGCAAGGATCCTAAAAAAGGCAAATTTCATTAAAAAATAACGAAATAATGAATAATTTCCGGCAAATTTCGTCGAAAGATTTGTGAAAAAATGGCTAATTTTGTTACAAAATCCTGAAAAAATGGCAGATTTCATCCAAAAATCGCAATAAAACGGCAAATTTTGTCAAAAAATTTGTGGAAAACGGCAATTTTATTCATAAAATCATGATAAAACGGTAACTTTTGTCAAAAGATCGCGAAAAACTGGCACATTTCGTTGAAAGATTGCGAAAAACCGGCAAATTTCGTCAAAAGATAGCGATAAAACGGCAAATTTCGTCAAAGGGGCATGAAAAAAAGTTAATGTGAGGATAGAATTTTTCTGTTCCAAAAACTAACTTTCCTGCTTCCACTTTTTTTTTTCTTTTGATGCTCCAAAAACAGATTTTCCTGCTTCACAATCTGTTTTTGATTGTTCCAAATCTTTCTGAGTGAATGTAACTTCAGAAAACACCCTTTCATTAAACAAAAAGTACCCCTTTACTCAACAAAAGTATTCTATTTTCAGGAAAAATTTCTTTTTCAATTGCCCCTTTTTAAAAGAAATGCGAACCGTAGCGATACTTGTTATCTTCTACACTCAAATAAGCATTATTTTATACTTTAATTTGTATCTTGCACATTTATTTTTGAAAAAAAAAAAAAAAATCTCTTAATACTTTTAAAAAAATTAATATTGGCTTTAGTTATTTATACAATATTATTACAACAATAATTATTGCATTTAATTTTTCTTTTACAAATAAACAAGTTTAATTTTTGCATTTAAAAATATGACTTACCGTATTTTCCTGCATATAATCCGCGGCCGTAAATTGTAGCCTTTTTAAAAAAATTTCAGTAGATAATCCGCACTGGCGTATAATCCGCGGATTATACGATGCTCATTGTTTTCAACATTCCAAAATGCTAATAAATAAAGTTTCTATTGATTTAGTTGTCCTATTTAAATGATAATTGTAAATAAAATAATGATAGGATTACTGCAAGTTAAAATAATAATCATTATTAGTAATAATATTTGACAATAGTTTAATCATTTTTTCCTTGTTCTTCGGCTATAATGGAAATTCGATTATGGTGATCAATTATATTCGATCTATTACCAATAATATTTGACAATTGTTTAATAATAGCAGGTAATAATATTATTTAATAATTATAATTTTTAGTATTTAATAATAAGTAAGATACTCTTATTCCGTGAATAATAATTATCTCCTTTTTCTTTTGCCCTAATCGAACATTCTCGATTATGGCAATCGATTATATTCGATCTGTTATGACTTCTTCTGCCTTTTCTATTACACCCAGCTTAATTCAGCTGTGTAACTTAAGCATTTTCTTTTTCCACCTGACAAATAAAAGAAGATTCAGCTAACAAATGATTAGATTGCAATTTTTGATTGATATGACCTGAGAAACTCTGTATTCTTCATAGAGGCATGTTGCTAAATGACTAGACAAATATTCTTTAAAAATCAGAGGCCACTCCCACTAGAACGGACACGTCATATTTCAACCAATCACAAGCAGCTCCGCGAGCGGTTTCCCAAACAAAAAATCATTTGATATATTTACATTTTATAATTGCCGGGGAAAAAATGGGAAATCAGTTCTGCTTGAAAAAATTTCACCAGATTATCCGCAGTGGCAGATAAACCGCACATGAAAATTTTGAAGTTTTTTAACAGATAATCCGCGGATTATACGCCGGAAAATACGGTATTATTAGTGGGGACCCGCTTCTGTAAAAAAGGGACCCAGAATTTTAGAAATCCAGGATTTTTCAAGTTTAGCGGCATCACTGCCAGTGATAGAAATTGGGAGATAAAAGGCAGGCGTCAAATGACGACTACTGTAAAAACCTTAGGCGTCAAAATAAGATTTTCAGTTGCAGTTTCTAAAATTCATATTAATATTACTGTAATACTGCATATAATTTTGGAGTGATTTGGAGTAAAAGTATAATTTTGAAATTCGCATCAAATTTTCTTTAAGGTTACCACAGAGACAAAAAATCCACTCCCAATATTTTTTTTATTTTTTTTTTTTTTGGTGGGGGGGTTGTACCACTTTTACGAATTTTACTATCTTTTGGCCAAATTTGCTGCTTTTTCGCAATCTTTCGACAAAATTTGCAGCTCTTTTTGCGATCTTTCGACGCAACTGGCCGTTTTTTTTCCGTGATCTTTTGACGAAACTTGCCGGTTTTTTCGCAATTTTTTGATGAAACTTGCTGGTTTTTTTTGCGATTTTTTAAAAAATATTTTGCCTTTTTCGCGATCTTTTGCCAAACTTTGTCATGTTTTTTTGCAATCATTTGGCGAAACTTGCCATTTTTTCGATCTTTTGACAAGCTTTGCCATGTTTTTTTGCGATTTGTTGACGAAATTGGCAGTATTATTTCGCAATATTTTGACAAAATTTGTCGTTTTCTGCAGGGCTGGGAACACCCCCCCCCCCCCTGCTATGTATGTGTTTTTTTTCACAACCCGTTGGCGAAAATTACTGATTATTTGGGATTCCTTGAAGAAATTTGCGTTTTTTCGCGAGCCTTTGATGGAATTAACAGATTTTATTGCAATCCTATGACAAGATTCTTATTTTTTCTGTAATTCTTTGACAAAATTAGCTTTTTTTTTAAGATTCTGTGACGAAATTAAGATTTGTTTTCACGATCCTTCATAGAAAATTGCATTTTTTTGCGATTCTATAACAAAGTTCGGCTATTTCCCAAGATTTTTTTGACAAAATTAACTTTTTTGCAATTATTTTATGGAATTCGCGTTTTTCTTGCAATTTTTTGATGAAATTTGCATCTCTATTCGCAATACTTTGTAGAAATTTGCCTTTTTTTACGCCATCGTATAAAAAACTTTTACTTTTTTGTTATTTTTTGAAAAAAAAAATCGTTTTTTTCTCCCATTTTTTGCCGAAAGTGGCGATTTCTTATACGAGCAATTGATGAAATTTTTTTTTTTTTTTTCGCGACTATTTCTCGAAATTCGCAATGTTTTTTTAGTTCTGATTTTTCAGACTAGACCATTTTTTTTTAATTTTTGGAGCTGAATGTCTAATAATTTTTTTAAAAGCTAGGCATCAAATTTGACGACCAAGAATAATTTTCTAGTCATCAAATTCAAATTTTTAGTTGCATTTGACGACTAATGACTGCTAATTTCTAACACTGATCACTGCAACATAACAACCTTTGGCGTCTTTTTAGTGTTTTATTGAAAGTTTCTTGTTACTAACCTTTTTTAAAAATAAAATTCCATTTAAAAGGCTATTTTATTTAAAATCCTTGATATTTGCTAGCAAGAGATATTTTAAAAATCTCTATAAGTGTATTTCAGAATTCAAAGATGAAAATGAATTTTAAAAGCTTGATCATGTGCTATTGTATTTCTTTACTGCATACATTTCCATAGAAGTATATGACTTTTCAGGGAAAAAATTGTTCAAAATTGAAACGAGCATATAAGTCTATGTTAAGCAAATGTGATGAATAATTCAACAAATGAAAATCTAGCACTTCTTTTTTGCATAATTAATAGAAAAAATGAGCTTCCAAAAATTATTGATGTCACCTATAGAACTTCAGCAGTTCTCTGGTGTTTCACTTCTACTAGCGAGCTACGCCCACTAGCTGGGCCACTTTTTCCAATCGAACCTCGATATTAAGCAATATATAATAAACAAAAAAATTCATTTAATAAGCAAGTCTTGGTGTTCGAATCCTCAGCACAAAAAAAGTAAATTAAAGAGCTATGGTTGTTATGCGCCCATTATCCCGTTAAAATATGTGATTTCACACAGTGGGCGGTATGGGCCCATCGTGCGAAGCCGGCCCACCGGCGCTACGCGCCATGGTCGCCATTGTCACGTTAAAAATATTTGGTTTTGCACGGTTGGCGCTGCGCGTCCATAATACATTTTCTCGTATTTTTTGGATCATCAGAAGCAGACTTTTACGCAGATTCTAAATATGCAATCAGTTTTTTTCTACTTTAAACACTGTCTGCATGATGGTTTAAGAAAAAATGCGCAAAAAAAGTTTGTTTATTAAAAACTGCAAAAGACTGCTATTAAAAAA
Source organism: Maratus speculifer (assembly GCA_964019185.1). Classification (NCBI taxonomy): domain Eukaryota; kingdom Metazoa; phylum Arthropoda; class Arachnida; order Araneae; family Salticidae; genus Maratus; species Maratus speculifer. The sequence continues at coordinate 57,310,730 of OZ025298.1, forward strand.
AAATAAGTAATTTCATTAATATCACAAAGAACATAACTAACAAATAATTTTGGCAGCTCCTTTTCCGTTTGTACTAACAGAAATTAGTATTAATCGCGTAAATCTTAGGTTACACAATATTTGTGTATGCTACCAAAAAGAAAAAGTATGAAAATGAGCTACAACGATTAATACTCACATACAGAATAAATATATGAATAGCCAGTTACATCTGAGATCCTTAAAATATTAATTAGCAACACTATTACCTCTTAGTGAACATATCTTGCTGTGCTTAAATAGTTGTACTTATTATATTAATTAAACAGTGTTTAATATTTTTTACCAATTACTTCTTTTTCTCTTATACATTCTTTGACAAATTGACGGGAGAAAAATAGGTTTTCGGCTGCTTCTTCTTTTAGCCAAAGGGGAAAAGTTCCGGTTCTTCACCGCAAGGTAGCGCAGTGTTCTGCCTCAGAGCTCCGTTTGAGACCTGTTTGGGAAATAAGACGTTTTCCGTTCCGATTCCTGACCGTTTTTTAATTCATAACTTTTTTAATTTTGGTCCCACGGTCTCGAAAATGCCCGAAATGACTTTCCCGGAATTTTTTGAATCGAAAGACACCTCTCGCAACTTCCAACTCGCCCGCGTTGCGAACTGTAATCGGCTTCAAGCAGACAGACAGACAGAGGCGCACGGATTTTATTAGTATAGATTCTTTAATAATCAAACATTTTTTTAAATGAATCATTTAAAGACAGGCTTTGTTCGAAATAGACTGAAGGAATATCATCTGTGATTGCAACTGTGACAAATGTCAGAAAAAAAAAAAAAAAAAAAGGTTTTTTTGCTATCTTGGAATGGGAAAAACAGCTTGGTTTGAATAATAATGATTTCTGTTATGGAAATGATTGTCTGATCTTTCAGAAAATATCGGATCAAAAATGTGATGGATGAAAGAGAGGATGACACATATTTGAAGAAAAGCAATTTTAAGAAGTTTAAAGCAATTTTAAGCCACCAAAAGTAATTTTAAGAAATTTCTTATGCTGATTTTACATTTATGTCTTCAACTGCAGTATGAATTTGCACGTATTTATCACTACTATCATTGTAAAGAAATTTTGGTGCATGTTTTTATGGTGTCCTTCATTGTTTGCCTAGAGCCGAAATGCTAGCCTGCTTAGTGAAAGGTCAGACAGGCCTGTATTACAGAAATTCCCATCCTAAGGAGATTAAAGGGCTGAGGAGGGGAGAAGGTCAAAAATTTAAGAACATTTGGCTGCATCTCAGTAGTTTTTTTAGGTAAGAGCGAGAAAGCCAAGATACACAATTTATCTTAAAATTAATTATCACCCTAAGTAGGATAAAGGTGAAAGGATCGAAAAATTTTAAAACATTAGGCCATATCCCAGCAGTTTTTAGCTATGAATGTGAAATAAAAAATAAAAAATGTACATTAAAAAGGTAATTAAGTACATGTTTCAGCGATTTTAGAAATCCTCCCAAGGGAATTTTAATGGAGAATATTAGATAATTTGGCCATATTTCTGCAGCAGTTTTAAGCATGAAATTTCAGAAATTAAAACTACTAAATAAGTAATTAAACACTTATTTCAATGATTTTCCAGAAATTCTTCATTTCAGAGGGGTTAAATGGGGGAGGGATAAAAAAGTTTTGATCCTAGGCCATATCCTAGCAGCAGTTTTAGTTAGAAGCATGAAATTCAAGATAACAAACCTATTAAAAATAATTAAACCTGTATTCCAGCAATTTTAGATACTCGCCTTATTTTAAGAGGGGGATATACAAACTTTTAGGTCATTTCACCATATCTCAGGAGCTGTTTTAGATAGAGGGGCATGAGTTTCAAGGTAACTGATGTACTAAAACATATTTAAACATGTATTTTATCAATTTTAGAAATTCCTACCTAAAGGGGTTTAAAGGGGTGGTAGCAAGTTTTATGTCATTTCATACCTCATCAGCAAGCAGTTTTAGGTAGAAGCAAGAAATTAACAGGGATCTATCCAGACTTTTCTCACAGGGTCCTGTTTTTGTGAAATTGTGAATTTTTTTTTCTTATATTTATGAAAATTTTAGTTGGAATTTTGTGAATTTTAAATTATTGATGTCTTCAGGTTCTATTTTTCATATGTAAAAAGCTAAGTAATATGCTCTTTGGTGAGTTCAGCTGCTTATCAAGCTAGCTTTCATTATTAAATAATTAAATTTGTGAAAAGTTCAATTTGAAGGTGAAAAAATTCTGTGAAAGGTCTATTTAAGGGACAAATAATTTTATGAAGGGTCCTATTTGGTGATAAAAAATTTTGTGAAGGGTCTTGTTTTATAATAAATTATTTTATGAAGAATCCTTTAAAGGACCTAAAATTTCCCTAAACACATCCCTGATTAAGTATAACAAATCCATATTAAAAAATAATTAAACACACATTTTAGCAATTTTAGAAATCCCTCATTCCTAAGAGTGTTAGAGAAATAAGAGGCGGTCAAAAATTACATCACATTTCAGCAGCAATTTTAAATAAAAGCGAGAACTTCAAAATAACAAACTTACTAAAAAATAGTTAAATACAGTAAATACTTCAGTGATTTTAAAGCTATTTTGAACATTATGTCGCCATCAACTTTGAACTGGATATTGCAAGATTATATATGAATAAGACAACAATTATGGATATTTGATTAGATGTCAAGAAAATGGGTTTTTTAAATTTCATTTTTGCTACATATTGTTACGAATTTTGTAAATAGTTAGTGTTTGTACTGTAAAATAATGTAAATAATCTTATTAAGCTCCATTCCTTTACTAATAGTAGTTTTTGTTACATTGTCTCTGTTATCAAGCAAACTTGTCTATTATTTTCAGTGAATGTCTATGGCTGCATCGCGAAATATTTGAGATATCGCCAAGTTGGCGTCACTTTTGGCGACTAATTTTGGTTGCCAAATTTGGCGATATATCGCCAAGTTGGTGACAAACTTGGCGATGGTAACCCTTCCCTATTTATGGTAACCCCCCTTAGGTCTACTGATACATTGTTTGTTGTTCCGTGGTTTTCCAGGTTTTTCTAGAAATTTCTAGCACATGCTACGAGACTATATATAAGGAGAGCGATACGAGCTGCTGTTGTTATTATTTACCAGTCAGTCATTGAGTGAGCTACTAGAGATTGTCCAAGCAAGTTTGCTTGATGTATTGAGTTTTATCTACGTTGTTTTGAATGTGATATAGTGTTGAGACATTGTATAAAGAGTCTCTGTGACCTATATTTGTACTTGTTCGATAGATTTAAACAGTTATTTTGGAATATCTTGTAATATTTGTGAGTTTCGAAGACTCTGTTGTTCTGAAGATCTGTAAATAAATTATTTTCTACTTTTCTAAGAGAAAAGAGTTTGAAGTTGTCTAACCATAAGATCGAAAGAACCCTATATACGCTGTAACAATATATTTTGTTTGATTCAAGATTCTTTTACAGAAACCAACCAGCAGAGCAGATGAAGGCTTCTAATCTTCTAATACACTTTAAAATCCAATCCTCTTAAATATTTGCATGCTTTAACCTTTAAATAGCAGATATTTTCAAAATCTGAAAAAATAATAAAATCCTGAAGTACATGCTATTCAAGTGTTGTACTGCAATTCTAAAAAAAATCTAGATAAGCAATCATCCTGCTTTCATTTCATAAAAGGTCAAATTAAAAAAAATAATAATAATAGAGTAAATACTTAATAGTCTTCACCAAATAACTTAAAATCAATTACCTTTGCAGAGAGTGTCTTAAGATATGATAAATTATCATGTTGCAAGATCACTATGCCACCAGCTGTTGTTCCAAACACAATATAATGACGAGAGATATCAAAACATGTATACTGCAATGCAAAAAATAAATAAGTTTCAAAATATAAATAAAAAATTAGCAAATTAATAAATAAAATTATGACAAATTCTATTTAACTAAACTAGTTTTATTTTCAAAATAACTGTATAAGACAAACAATGAATATTATTAATTAGTAATGAATATGCTGAAGTAGTGAAAATGAGGTACCTCATTTACATAAAGGCAAGTTTAGCAACTGCTTTGGAGTATCCAAAACTGCAAGGTCTACATCCGGTTAAAAAAAAATTTATATTACAAGAGGACTCATGCAATTGAATATTTTTTTAAATGCAGGTTAAAACTTAAGGAAGAAAATAGAATAAAATATTTTTAAATAACATTAGTCATTAATAACATTAATAATAAGTTAAGATTAATAATGCGCAAAATGTAATTTATATACAGTGAAACTTGTTTAAGATACGAATCAAGGGACCGAGAGCATTTCGTATCTTAAGCGGGAAAGTATCTTATCCAGATTTCATAGATTCTCGAATAATACTGCATATAAAAACAATGCAGATTGTTATTAATGTATTTTAGCCATTTATAACTCTTATTTTACACATTTCTAACAATTTTTAGATATTTTAGAAAATTTGAGTTTAAAATATTGATATAAAAAATAATTTTATTAAATATCTGCTTATGCAGTAAAAAATTAAAATGCCTTTATATAGTACTCTCTGCCAAATTAAACAAGTAAGGAAAATCATGCATTAAGCATAGATTATGAAACACTTTCCAACAATTCCTTAAATCTTGAACAAAACTTCGATTAAAAAAAAAAAATGTTACTGTCCATAGTCAAATATGCATTTCGATACTTCTGAACAGACCTGTATTTGATCTGCCAGTTGATATATATACTAAATAATACGTAAGTTTAGTTTAGCAAGGAAATGCCCAAGAAGTTAAAATTTTTCTTTCAGCGATTTATACCAATATATGGAAAAATACTTCAATATTTTTGTTCAGCCCTGTAGTTTACCTAGTACCGTTACTACACACCAATATTTTATTAAAATTTACTTCAACCAAAAACATTTTTAAAATAAGTTAAATCACATTTCCAGAAACTATCATCTATGGGTGACCATGCATCATATAATTCTTTGGGTGACCCTGTATATCATTTTATTTATATTCTACAAACATTTCTTAGTAAACTGAAAGCAATTCAAAAATGCATCACTTATGTAAAAACGACCTTTAAGTAAATTACCTTCGTATTCAGTAAGGTTTGCGAGCTCTTTTGTGTAACCCTGTATATCAACTATAGCACTTATACGCATCATATAATATGATGACATTTAATAAAACTTAAAAGAGAATATCACAATTGAAAATACATTTCATCTATCCATCAACTATCATCGACAATGTTCAGTACTTCAAATAGAATATACGATTTGAAGTATTTTGTGTGTCCTCATAAATGCTATGCACATCATATTATGCACGAAATACTCAGTTTCAGTGGTGTATATAAATTTGATAATACTTGAAATCATTTAACATCGTTTAAATATGTCGCAAACAATTCCTCCTCTTTATTATTTTGTTATGGAGTTCTTTTAAGTGACCCTGTAAATGAATATTAACTATTATTTTCACTGCATATTTTAATACATTTTGCGAATCTATATAAATTTGAATATGTTTGACTGGGTATAACACGTTTAAAATTCATTTGAAAGGACTTTTTAAACATAGGCCGTAATGTATCGAAAAACTTCTGACTATCCCAGTAAATAAACTAATCATGGTAGAATTTTCATTTTCAATAAAGTCTGTGCAAATACGTGTTTGTGGGTAAATACGAATAACATATAAAAATTTCATAGCAATCCTTACAGGATTTAAAATTCAAGGATTCAAGATTAATTACTTCAAGCAATATTTACAGGAGTTAGAGCGAGGCTATACTGCCAGACAAACCGAATGCATAAACACTTTTCAACTTTGTTGGAAAGTGTTAAAAAACGACAATGAAACGAAAATATTGTTTAGAAGACAGTTAACTAAAATATATTAAAAGGAAAGAATAATAAATTTTCATAATAATTTTTTGAAAGCAGGGTTGTTATGATTTTGCCCAGCCCAAAAAACCCGGGTGGGTTTTTTCTGAAAAAACCCACTTGAAAAAACCCAGGAAAAAACCCAAGTGGGTTTTTTCAAAATTTCAACTTTAAATTACATATATAATGTATTTATATTACATATATAATGTATTGTAATATATTTCTTAATATCAGTACACAACTCATAAAATTTATAACCATCACCTCCCATCCCAAAGAAAAGAAATGTTTTAATTATACCATCACAATTTTTAAAAGAAATAATTGTTAGTTAATCTCTGTAGCATGTGTAAGAAACACGAACAATTTTTTTCCCATTAAAAATATACTTTGATGTGTAATGTGTTCTATGTTATACAATAGAAACTCATAACAAAATACCATATATGCTTAGAATCCTAATTGAATTATGTAGACATGTAGAATTACTTGGCTTATTCTATTATTTAGTATTAAAAAAAATAATTTATAAATTATTACTAATAATCAATTTATCTAAAAGCAAAGTATAATTTTGATTACTGTCATTGACTTATATATATTTGTAATCAATTAGCTACTTTAAATTTAGTAATAAGTACTTTTTTTTTTTAAGCATTCTGAACCACCTCCCATAACCCCCCAAAAACCTCGAAAAACCCTGAAAAAACCTGAAAAACCCTGATAAAACCCAAAAAACCCTGATAAAACCCTGAAAAAACCCCAAAAACCCTGAAAAAACCCAGTGGGTTGGGTTTTTTCTGAAAAAACCCGGGTATTTAACAACCCTGTTTGAAAGACAAACTAAATGTATGCAAGGAACAATAATTATTCGATACATTATAAAAATTGTGATGTAGTTTTAGTTTCTTGAGAAAATGTCTTTACATTCGTTTGGCGCAACTTATAGCGAGATTTTATTAAGAACTTTTCTGCCTTGTTGATATGGTAGAAAAAATCTTCAACAGAGGGACAGGTTTCCATCGAAGAGGCAAGCAGTCAAAGTAAGCTGAAAGAGGTCATTACAGATGCGAATGATGGTATGGTTGGTACATTTGTTTCTTCATCCGCATCATCTTCTACTTCTTCTGAAGACTTGGGTTTATCGGAACTTTTGACGTTCGTGATTATATCTGTGATAGAACAAACTTCAGTTGCCACAACCTGATCGTTAATTTTGACAAATAAGTCCCAATCTGGTTCAACAAAGCAGCGGATTTCAAAATATGCAAAAAATATTTAAATATCAGGTTTGGTTTTGATTCACATAAGCGGCAACTAAAGCAATCTTTCTTAGCTCTGGGAGGGCTTTAACCCTCCCCCCTTTTGGCCACTGGCCAGGCTAACCAAAAAGTACCAAAAAAGACATTTCGAATTGAGTTAATTTTAAATTTGTAATTTTACATACAAAACATTGAATTAAATAGCATATTAAGTGCATGCTTAAACAAACATGAACATGAAATATCGCATTCAAATTCCAATTTACCTTCACCCTGCTAGCTGTTTTAATTGGTGCAAATACTGGATCAGCATCTTCTAACTCGGCTATTATGTATGCTACTCTGGGAGATGTAGCAGTACTTGATGCCATGATGAGATTCTTCTCACCTTGATTTCATAGAATTAATCCTGTTCAACTTGAAAATAAATAAATAAATAATGTGTTGGATTAAATATAGTTTCTAAAAACAAAAAGATCAAGAACAAAAACAATCACACAACCAATTAAAGGAAGAAAATGTAGAAATAAAAAATCGGACAGAAAGTATAAAAAAAAAACCTTTACCTGGATACATTTAAATCGAAAAAAGTCTTTAAGACAATAAAATTTGGCTAAACTATTATAATTACATATCTTTGGCAAAGAAGATACATTTTCAATGTTAAAGTAATGCTTAATAAGTCTCCATCTCACTTGAAAACTTGAATTTACGGATTTCATATCCGCAGACAGCTGAGTTTGATTACATTCTTCATCGACTGATTTCCAAACACAGTTTCCATCGCCGTTAACACGATATCGAAAGTATCACATGAGGAACAGAAAAGTAATCAAAAATATCGAAACTCTGAATATTAGAACAAAATTTTATTGACTAAAACTTGAAGCAATTATAAATGAACAAAAATATTTGTGATGAAAATTATTTCATTATTTCAAAAATTTAGTTCGAGGTTATAAAAACTCATGACTATTTTACGAGATGTCGCTGTGATCGATATCTCGTATAATCGCTCCTGTAGTCAGTGAAATCATACTGTAATCATGTCATCACATGTAATCAGTGCTAATCAAAGAAATCTTAATGTAATCACTTGTAATCGATATAATCATAGTATAATCATGTATAATCAAGTATAATCTTTAATTAATAATCTAATTTGTCGTCATTCAGTCTAGACGGAAGTTGGGATAGGCAGAAGCAGAAATGCCAAAAAGGCGAGCTCACAGATAAAAGAGTGAGGGGTCTCTCACACCCGTATTCACCAATGCGGAATTAACTTTGTTGTGGTGAGTTACATCTCATCTTTGTATTTTACAAGTTACAACTCAACTCATCACTACCGTTACTTTTGTTGATATATGTAGCACGCGGTTGTTAAAAACGTGATTAAAAGTTTACACTGCTTGGAGCCGTTTTGAAGTTGATTTAATTTGCATGTATTAATAAGTTTTTTGTTTGCAGCCAGATTCTGTTGGTAACTATAACAAACTTGTCGCGACCTCATCTCAACTGATCAGTATAAATCGAGTTACCTGTAACTGGCTTGGCCTTTTGCTTGACGCTAACGTTCCCGCCTCCTGATCTCGAGATACCCAGATCGAATTAAACCGGCACCACAAGCACACTGTCCCCTCAATCTGACAGCCTTTCTGTCTGAAAAATCTGACCCCTTTTGCTGCATCGTAACTCCCCTGCTTTTACAGAATTTCTTTCTTTTGACCCATGAGAATTCTCCATAATAGGCTGAAGAGATCGTTTTCTATAAAAGCGGTGGAGTGACGATGCAGCAAAAGGGTCATTTTTTTACAGTGCACGCAGACGCAACTTTCAACAACTATAACAGCAATCAACTCACTTCATAATCAATAGATGGCAGCATCAAACAAATCGCACAACTCAAATTTGAGTACAACTCAAATTTGACACATAGTGTGATGCGTGCACAGGCTTAAGCCTGTGCACGCATCACACTATGTGTAAGGCAGCATTCATTCACGAGTGCATATCGCTCGTCAACAATACGTCTTTCTCACTGGGGGGGGGGGGGAATACTCCTGTAGCGATTTCATCTCAATTGACCACACGCACGGGGAGGGGCTTGCAATGTTTCCCACAAGCATTGCGGTATTTGATTGGCTTTTGGTGAACGCTTGTGGGATAAATTGAGAAGCTGATTAGCTAGAATCCATTGTGACGTTCTTTGACGTCAGAAATGCTAGTGGTCCATTGCACTGTAAAAAATTTGACTTTTTCTGCAACGTCACTCTCCCTCATGAGAATGCTCCTTCGTAAAGTGAAGTAATCGTTTTATATAAAAGCGGTGGAGTGACGATGCAGCAAAAGGGTCAAATTTTTTACAGTGGGGTCAGTATAAAGCGAGTTACCAGCTGAAAGTAATTGGCTTGGCCTTTTGCTTGAAGCTAATGTTCTCGCCTCCTGATCACGAGGTACCCAACCGGCGTCAATCCAATCATTCTCCTCAAACTCTTGAGTCTGAATGCTGAGCATGAACATAGATACGGAGAAGGACTTCTCACGCTTGAACTAAATGAAATAAACGGCAACAGGCGTAGGTCAACCGTTCCAAAATAGCGCCATCTATAAATAAACTGAAAATGACTACTATTGTAAAGCGGAGAATATTTCAGAAATAAAAATGTTAACACACGAACTAAGGAACCGTTCTGCATAAGCGCCACCACCTACTTCAAATTTATTGCATGGACGGTTTTCTTCTTCGAAAGGCTATTTCCTGAGAAGTTCTTCATGCGCAGCCTTTAACACCGACTCAAGAGTTAACCCGCGTTGGTAAATACGGGTGTCAATGGAGTGTAATCTCCGAGGTAATCTCGTACAACCATTCTTGTACTGTAATCATTGACGCCTAATAACTGGACTAAGAAATGGCAACCTTTTTTGAATCCAACATTACGTACCCACCAGCACGTGATGGTGGGTAGGTAATGCGCGCCAAACCGGTTTCTCCCGCCGATCGCACCTGCCACCAAGACTTATTTCGTCTGCGTTGCGTTCTTTTATTATGAGAATGAAAGCAGAAAATTGCCAAGAAGAGATAATCGCCAAAACAGACACCCTTTTGCCAAGGAAAACTCTCGCCAAATCTGGGCCTTTCCAGCTTCAAGTATTTCCGAAGAGAACAAAGGGATCCGTTATCTAGTTGTTATTTCTGATCTATGACTGTAATAGAGCTCATCAGTGTGACGTCACAGACAACTCAAACCCGCATTTCCATGGTAACTGGGTCAATACAAACCGACATAGTTTAGAGTGTGTCAGAGATGCACTATATACCTTCAAAAAGGCTTTCAATATCAAATCAGATATCGTTCAAAGGTGAATTCAATTCATTGAACTGGGCGAAGTTTTAAAAGCGATCCGCACGTTTTTGGGCCGAATTGTAACTTGTTTAAATCAGTTTCAGAGTTGAAATTTTAGCTTCACAATAAAACAACACATTTCATCTCTATCTTTTCTGAACTCTGTGGTTTGTTTTGACCCAATTTCTGGAGTTGTGATGTCACCATTGATGAACTCTATTGCAATCATGTCTTAATCATACGTAATCATGTCATCACATGTAATCTGTGGTAATCAGATGAATCTTAATGTAATCACTTGTAATCGATATAATCATAGTATAATTATGTATAATCTCTAATTAAAAATCTAATTTATCCCCATTCTGTCTAGACGGAAGTTGGGGTAGGCAGAAGCAGAAATGCCAAAAAGGCGAGCTCACAGATGAGAAAAGAGCGAGAGGTCTCTCAGTGGAGTGTAATCTAGTACAGCCGTTTCTGTAATCAGTGAAATCATACTAAAATCATGTCTTACTCATACGTAATCATGTTATCACATGTAATCAGTGCTAATCAAAGAAATCTTAATCTAATCACTTGTAATCGATATAATCATAGTATAATCATGTATAATCACGTCTATTAATCTCTAATTAAAAATCTAATTTGTCGCCACTCTGTCTAGACGGAAGTTGGGATAGGCAGAAGCAGAAATGCCAAAAAGGCGAGCTCACAGATAATAAAAGATCGAGTGATCTCTCAATGGAGTGCAATCTCGGACAACCATTCCTGTAATCAGGGAAATCATATGTAATCATATCATCATATGTAATCAGTGGTAATCAGAGAAATCTTAATGTAATCACTTGTAATCGATATAATCACACTAAAAAATTTGACGCTTTTGCTGCATCGTCACTCTCCCGCTTTTATAGAATGTCACTCTTTTGACCCATGAGAATGCTCCATAATAGGCTGAAGTAATCGTTTTCTATAAAAGCGGTGGAGTGACGATGCAGCAAAAGGGTCAAATTTTTTACAGTGCACAGTATAATCATGCATAATCAATTATAATCTCCAATTAAAAATCTAATTTGTCGCCATCCTGTCTAGATCTCTGAAAGGAGGAAAATTAGCTTCTCCGCGAGAAGGCTTCAAGTTCCCCCCGTTGTTTGAAATCGCTTTTAAACTGCTTAGTCTTAATGTTAGCGGAAATGTACGCTGCAACGTTGCATTTTAAAACAAATTATGCAGTTATATCTATTTCTTTGCAGTTCCAGTTCAATCTTTTTAAAAAATTGGCTGTACCAACAGAATTGGAACCGTTGTCGCAATATATAATAGAGCATTTTCCTTTGCGAGATACAAATTTTTTCAAAGCCATCAAAAATGCCTCTGTAGAAGCTGAAGTCAAAAACTCCAAATGCACAACTCTGTAAATGGCACGTGTGAATAAAACAACCCAACTCTTTTGTTTATTTTTAAAAAGCAGAGGGCCAGCTAGATCATTGCCGATAATCTGAAATATTGCTGCATCTTTCATTCGATTTTCTGGCAGAGAAACTGGAGATGATTCTAAATTCTTCGAATTAAATCTTTTACAGATGGTACATTTTGATAAAACAGACCTCACAGTTTTTCTTCCATTTAGAATCCAATATTTTTTTCTAAGCAAATTTAAAAGAATCTGAGGTTCCTGCATGACAATTTTTGCGGTAGTAATGTAAAATTAATCGTCTGACAACTTCATGATCTGAAGGAACAACCATAGGTGTGAGTCCAAATTGTCTTGTCTGTACATAATTTTAGTCTTTACACGTATTATGCCTAGGTCATTCTTAAACGTTTCCAGAGTTTTCAATCTCCCCTCACTTTCATGTGAAAAACATTCTTTTTGTATAATCCAAATTATCTTCGTCTCTGTTTTCTTAAATTCTTGTCTTGTCAATTCTCCTTTGATCTGTTCCATTGGATTACAAGAATTATATCTAAAACGAAGTATCCAACCAACAAGACGTACGATTCTCTCATAACTGGAAAAATACCTGTAGTACCAGATTCTATCTGTACTTTTATCAACATTTACAAGTAATTTTGTAGATTTCAATTTTTCTTTTTCAATTTATTCTTCGTTTATGTTTTGACATGTGAAATTCATATATTTATTATATTCTTCAGAATCTTTAAGCCAACGTGGTTCTTCCCACTATTTGAGAGATACCAGCCTTTTGCTTTACACCCTCTAGATGGAAGGTCTGCTGGATTAATTTCACCAGGTATATGTTTCCATAAAATTGGATCACTCAATTTTTTGATTTCTTGAACTCTATTTTTAACAAAAACAGAGCAGTTTTCTTTCCTGAATATCCATGCAAGCACTGTCATGGAATCTCTCCAAAAATATTTTTCCATATCTTCCCATCCCATTGCATCAGTTACTGATCTAGTCAATCTAGTACCAATCAAAGCAGCTAAAAGTTCCATTCTAGGTATAGTTACACATTTTAAAGGACCGATGCGGGATTTTGCAGCAAGAAAGAATGGGTGAAATGTAGTTTACTCTCCTTCGCCAGGGCGACTTTTTTTTAGCGATAAATGTTTCGATATGGCAACCCTGCATTTTCATGCTCTCCTCTCGGATCTTCAATATGTCAACCGTAAGGAGTGCTCCGGTTACCGTTTCTAAGCCGTTTCTGATTGGACGCTACTTTTTGTTAAATGTTTTCTGATTGGACGAAAGACGAGAACTTGAAACAGAGCTATTTCTAAGCCGTTTCTGATTGGGCGCTCCTTTTTGTCTTGAAAGAGAGCTTTTAAATTTTTGAATATCGTTATTCCCGCTTAGAAATTGCTTCCTGTAGCATTGTTTTTGGGGGGAGTTGCATCTTGCATTCAACGAGTGAGTTTATTTATGAGACAATTTCACCCTGATATATGATTGACCAGTCAATCCGGAGCAAAACAGCGGCTCCGGGTAAGTAAAAATTTCCCTTTTTTTTTGTCTTTAGATTTGCATTTTATGTGCTTTTTGTTTATTTTGGTTGCCTCCATCTTGGAAAGTGCGTTTTTGCGTAGTGTCTTTTGGGCCGCCACACACTAGTGAAACATTGAACGAAAAAACGTGCGACATGAGACAATTTCACCCTGATATCAAAGAAAAAACTGGTTTGACTGCGTCATATTGCACGATTTTTGACGCATGTTTCTGTGGTGTGTGGCGGGCCTTGGAGCAAGAAGCTCCGGGAGACAAGACGCAAAAACGCGCCAATTTGGCGATTTTTGAAAATCGCGCCAAGAAGGAGAGTAAACTGCATTCGCACCGAAAGAATAACTCTACACGATCTTTAATCTCTACCCTAAAAAATATAACTGTAGTATACACATGCTGACTTGCATCGCAAAATGCATAAAAGTACAAGATTTTAAATTACCTGGGGTGAACTGAATATATCTAGGAATCTGAATTTCTCGTAAAATGCTTAATTCACGAAACTGTTCCAATAAATTCGTCTTTTATATCACCAGTTATTTCTTCATCCCAGGAGATTCCTTCGTTCCATGTTTTCTGTGGCATCATCTTGGGACATACTTATCGCAAACAGTGCGATGTCGATGCTATAAATTCTACCCGGAAATATAAACATCGTCGTTTTAATTTAAACGTGTGAAAACAATTTAAATCTCTTACAAAAACAAAGCTTCAAACATTTCAGATCTTAACATATATTTTATTCCAGAAAATTCTACTACTCTTTTTATCATTGCTCGTGATCGCCTGAACGAAAAATAAAAACTATGACCATGGAGTCACTATGAGAGTATGAAAGCTGAAAGTAATTACAAAATATTAATCAAATTCGCGACATTCTCCCAAATTGAGTTTTCGACAGATAAACTCAACAATGGGCATAAAATATAAAATAAGATAAAATATGAGTAATACCTACATTACAGTGAAAACATATAATTCTTACAATATTACATTTTCTCAAAACAGATAAATAAACATTTTCTTCTGCAAAATTCAAATAAAATTAAACATGTTATTGCAAATTCAAATTAGCACTATGAAATATACTAAAAAATAAGAATAAAGGTTTTAGTTCAAAGAATAGTTAGTGTCAATAACGTTGTGGGACAGTCACTATCTGCCACTTCTCGTTCTTAATACTGGATCACTAGAAAATTCTTTTGGAATCTCTAAATTGTACAGTTTTTGCACAGGTCTCAAAAGTTCACCATTTTCAGTCGCTCCCACCAGGCTCCCTGCTTTAATTCTCCCTATCCCGCGCCATTTCTTACAATTAATTAAATGTGTTTTGGACGATGTATTCCATCTACTACAAGAGAAGCATTTTTCCGACTACACGAACAATTCTTGAACTAGGACGTCAAAACCCACAATTGCACTCTTTACTACGCGCGAACCGAAAGAAAAGGCTAAAAAATGTGCAAATTTTTGTAGTGAAGGTAAATCCCATTGGAGACTACGTGATACGTTGAGATTGAATTACCGATCATCACCTTTCATGGAAATTACCTAAGTATAATTAATATAAAGTTCCTTTTTATAGTTGTTCCGTTAATCAGTGTATTTTGAAAGTGGTAAAAATTAATCAATCCAAAAACAAAGTTACTTTTATTAACTGTAAGTTAGCAGATTTGAAGTAATTCATAATATTCCTCGTTATAAACTGAACAAAAATAAGAGTCGCGAAATTTACCAATGTGCCATTATTGTCACCAATGTACCGTTAGTGTAAACTCATCTATTCCCTTAAGTGTTTGCAATACTTAGTCTTACCGAAGTCCAAAATAAAGAAGTTTTATGTTTAATCTAGTTATAGTAAAATTTGTGTAAATAAAGTTGCGGGTATACTTCCATACCCAACAAACACATAACTGGTGGGCCACTATAGGCGTAGTTAGCGGTGGCCCAAAGTGTTTGATAACGGCCCGCCATCTTTGGCCGTAACGGCTCCGTCAAAAAACTGTCACGGCGGCCAGAATACGGCCACAAGATAATGGGCCAAGATGATACAAGAAGTTGCCCAAAAATGTGCCATTAACATTTTATCGAAAATATCAGACAGCCACAAACTGGCCACAATTATTCTTTTAAAGGCCATTAAAAATAAAGGTTGGCCAGGAGATGACCCTCACCCAGCCATTTGTGTTTGTAAGAATTAAATTTAGCCAAAAGCTGCCATAAAAAAGCCTTTTCTGGTGTATTTTCAATTTTAACTAGCCAAAAGTCTGCTAGTTTCGTGCCATAAAGATTACTTAAGAATAAATTCAAAATTTGATCTATAAAAAATATTTCTTGGGAGATTGTTTAAATGATAAATGTTTTTGCGTGAAAACAATATATTAATAATTATTTAGGTAATTTTTTCAAAAGCATTATATATATATATATACATACTTTTTTGAAAATTTTCCAAACTTATTATTTGATAAAGTGAATTTATTAATTTTTTTTTATTATTCTATTTTAAAAATTCATGTGTAATGCCATTTCTAAATAATTGCATTTCATATAGCTTTTAAAAGTATTAATTGAAAAAAAAAATTAAATTAATTAATAATTTCACTATGCCAAGTAATAGGTTTTGAAAATTTTAAAATAGTAAATTCACAATTCTTTTGAAAATTGTACCTGCATAATAGTTAATACATTGTTTTTCATGTAAAAACAGTTATCATTTAAAAAATCTTCCAGAAAATATTTTTATAGATCAAACTTTGAATCTATATTTAAATAATTTTAAAATTATATAAATTGTTATACATTTTAAAAGTTTTAATTGAAAAGAATAAATTATTTATTTAATTCATTATACCAAGAATTGTGTTTAAAAATAATTCAAGATAAATAAATTTATGTATGTATATTTTGAAATATATACTGAATGATTATTAACATTTTTTTTTTTTTTTTCCAGGGAAAACAGTTTGTTATTTAAACAATTTTGTAACAAGAATTTTTCATAGAACAAATTTTGAATTTACCCTTAAACAATTTATATAACCTTAATATGATCTGTTATGTGTGCTACATTTAAATTTCATGTATTTGTAAATATATATGTATATATTTTTTTCATTTTATGTGATTTTTATATTTATTAGTAAGCCTATTACCAGTATATGCATATTTATTAAAACTTTATTAAATTATAATCTGAGAAATAATCATTATATTTGCATCATTTAAATATTTTTAAATTTCACATTTAGATTTTTTTTTCACAGCTTAAGAAGAAATTTTACTCACACGAAAAACACACTTGTTAATGCTAATCATATCTTAATTAATAAAATTTTCTATACTAGTCGAAATTTTACGAGCATTAAATTTTGAGAATAATATTTTTTTACAATAAAAATGAATTGAAATTACCAAGCTTTCACAGTATTTTTAATGACATAATCGGAAAATAACATTAAAAAAAAGATCAAATTTCAAACTTTAAGAAAAAAATAAAAATATATGGTTGATATTTCGTAATTTACACAAAATGTTAATATGATAAAAGCAATATATTTTAAATATTATGTAATATTATCCATCCGCGGTTTTAAAATATCAATCATTATTCGAAAAGGTACAATAATAACAATAAGAATAAATTTTATACAAATTAAGATCATCAAGTTTTAGTGGTATTTTTTAAACACATGCTCTGTATTGCTAATTTAAACTAACGTGTGAAAAGAAAGCATATTTTACCTGTTAAAATAAACATAAATTTTACGCATATTAAACTATTCAAGGAGTCGCAATATGTTTATCGCATACGTGTACATCGTCGTAAAATGAAAATAATTACTTCGAAAAAAGATGCGACAATAAGAATAACCTTTAACTAAATTAAATTTATCACATTTTTGCGATTGCTTTGCGCCAGATATATCACAAGTAAATATTCTGCATTTAATAAAAATGTCTCATAGATTTATTTTGCATTATTTTACAACGAATTTATGTTAAAAACAATGATGCAAAAGAAAATTCAGAATATAATTTAATAAAATTTTAATGAATAAATACATACTAGGTAAGACTTACCATTTATAATATGGATAATATTCTTTCGAGAATTTCTGCAGTCGTTAAAGTCAACAACATACTCATACTACAGTGCAGAGAAGAATGATAAGGGTATGTCCAGATTCTCCTCTATAGCAATGCCAACCCCGCAAAATTCCTAGAATCCTCTCACCCCATCCGTACCCTCCGATATCTTTGTCTCAGGCAATAGTGACCTTGAGCGCAAGCAGTACTCAACACTTTTGCTTCCAGTATACACCAAAAGTTTTTTAGCAGTTGTAATGGGAAAAAAAAGATTTTTAGGGGGATATTTTTTTGCGAGTTGTTATTTATCAAAATCTATAATTATAAATTAAATAGTTTAAAAGAAAACTTTTGTCATCAGTCATGTCTTTTCAAACTTATTTTTTTGTAACAAGATTTTTTCTCCTCTGTTTTTGAAAGATAAAGAAAGTTTTTATAAAGTTTCATCATCTGCTGAGAAATGGGGGGGGGGGGACGAAATTGTCTTTTAACGAAAACGAAAATGCCTTTTAACAATCACAATTTAATAAAACAAATATTTTGTTTAAGTTCACATTTATCTTCTTAAGAAATTAATTTTTTAACAAAATAAATATAACAATACAAATACAGTATACTATCTAAGACGGACTCTGTATAAGATGGAAATTAGTTTAACTCTGAAAGTTTATCAACTTCTTGTGAATCCATAGACATAGAGTAAAATTTCTCTAAAATGAAATATTGTCTACTATGGATAATTTTCTCTGTCCCAATAGATTGCGTCTTAGACAGAGTTTACTGTAAATATGAATTATATCATATAAAATATTGATAATAAATATTTAAATATATAATCTATATTTACACAAATAACTTTATATAATGTTTTGTTTTCACAAAAGATTTCGTTCAGCTATAAGGCGACTGCCAAATTCCCTGTTCAACAACGCTAAATATTTATGCAATTTCTGACTCATTTTTAAAGGAAAAGGCATTAAACTGGCTAGCCTGATAACTAAAGCGATTTGAAATTGAATAAGTTGTCCATTTTCTTATAAATAAAAAAAATATTGGGATGTAAGCGGTTGTGGTCACGTAACAACCGTTTTCCTCCTGTCTCGCAGTAGTCAGTCATATCCAGAACACAGATTCAAAACACCCAATATAACAGTATTTGCTTATTTTTTACTTATTTATTTATTTTTTACATTTACTAAAAAATATAAACCACCTTTTGATTCATAGTTTCTGAGTAACAGCTCCTGCAATTTCATTCGTTTCCGAACAAATATGAATTTAAATAGATGTTTTTATTAGATGCTTCTTCAAATTGGAATTCGTTCAACGTTTAAAGGTTTATTTATTTTATTTTTTTTCTTTAAAAGAAAATTTTTCATTATTCTATTCAATATGACATATTTTGCTTTTGTATATTAAGGAAAATGCTTTTAAATGAATTTCATTCCAACATGTTTATAAAAACATACATATATACATTTTAATACGAAATTTACAGAGAAGATAATTTTATTCGTAATTTTTAAGAATGTGTGAAAAAGAAGTCGTTTAACGTACATTTTAAAGCATAAAAAATAAATTCCACATTTTATTAAATACTTTCACCGAAACAAACATTTTGAATAAGAAAAATTATGATCTTTCCTTAAAAAGAGAGAGAGAGAGAAATTAATTGTATTTTTAAGCCAATTTTAGACATACTGCAATCGCCAATTTTAGAAATATTTACGCATTTTTGGCTAAAAATAATATTGCGTGTGTAATGCAAAAGTTTGAAATTACTGAGAGTGGTGAAAGATAGACTGCTTTAAGTACAATCTAAATGAGTTTATTTATTTATTTATTATAAATCATTTTAAATATTTATTCAATTTCTTTCTTCCTTTCTTTTTTTTTTTTTTTTTTTTTTTTTTGGTGAGTAATGGATGTAATAAGGCGTCTCTGAAAAAAAAATACTTGGAATCCCAACAAACACATAACTGGTGGGCCACTATAGGCGTAGTTAGCGGTGGCCCAAAGTGTTTGATAACGGCCCGCCATCTTTGGCCGTAACGGCTCCGTCAAAAAACTGTCACGGCGGCCAGAATACGGCCACAAGATAATGGGCCAAGATGATACAAGAAGTTGCCCAAAAATGTGCCATTAACATTTTATCGAAAATATCAGACAGCCACAAACTGGCCACAATTATTCTTTTAAAGGCCATTAAAAATAAAGGTTGGCCAGGAGATGACCCTCACCCAGCCATTTGTGTTTGTAAGAATTAAATTTAGCCAAAAGCTGCCATAAAAAAGCCTTTTCTGGTGTATTTTCAATTTTAACTAGCCAAAAGTCTGCTAGTTTCGTGCCATAAAGATTACTTAAGAATAAATTCAAAATTTGATCTATAAAAAATATTTCTTGGGAGATTGTTTAAATGATAAATGTTTTTGCGTGAAAACAATATATTAATAATTATTTAGGTAATTTTTTCAAAAGCATTATATATATATATATACATACTTTTTTGAAAATTTTCCAAACTTATTATTTGATAAAGTGAATTTATTAATTTTTTTTTATTATTCTATTTTAAAAATTCATGTGTAATGCCATTTCTAAATAATTGCATTTCATATAGCTTTTAAAAGTATTAATTGAAAAAAAAAATTAAATTAATTAATAATTTCACTATGCCAAGTAATAGGTTTTGAAAATTTTAAAATAGTAAATTCACAATTCTTTTGAAAATTGTACCTGCATAATAGTTAATACATTGTTTTTCATGTAAAAACAGTTATCATTTAAAAAATCTTCCAGAAAATATTTTTATAGATCAAACTTTGAATCTATATTTAAATAATTTTAAAATTATATAAATTGTTATACATTTTAAAAGTTTTAATTGAAAAGAATAAATTATTTATTTAATTCATTATACCAAGAATTGTGTTTAAAAATAATTCAAGATAAATAAATTTATGTATGTATATTTTGAAATATATACTGAATGATTATTAACATTTTTTTTTTTTTTCCAGGGAAAACAGTTTGTTATTTAAACAATTTTGTAACAAGAATTTTTCATAGAACAAATTTTGAATTTACCCTTAAACAATTTATATAACCTTAATATGATCTGTTATGTGTGCTACATTTAAATTTCATGTATTTGTAAATATATATGTATATATTTTTTTCATTTTATGTGATTTTTATATTTATTAGTAAGCCTATTACCAGTATATGCATATTTATTAAAACTTTATTAAATTATAATCTGAGAAATAATCATTATATTTGCATCATTTAAATATTTTTAAATTTCACATTTAGATTTTTTTTTCACAGCTTAAAAAGAAATTTTACTCACACGAAAAACACACTTGTTAATGCTAATCATATCTTAATTAATAAAATTTTCTATACTAGTCGAAATTTTACGAGCATTAAATTTTGAGAATAATATTTTTTTACAATAAAAATGAATTGAAATTACCAAGCTTTCACAGTATTTTTAATGACATAATCGGAAAATAACATTAAAAAAAAGATCAAATTTCAAACTTTAAGAAAAAAATAAAAATATATGGTTGATATTTCGTAATTTACACAAAATGTTAATATGATAAAAGCAATATATTTTAAATATTATGTAATATTATCCATCCGCGGTTTTAAAATATCAATCATTATTCGAAAAGGTACAATAATAACAATAAGAATAAATTTTATACAAATTAAGATCATCAAGTTTTAGTGGTATTTTTTAAACACATGCTCTGTATTGCTAATTTAAACTAACGTGTGAAAAGAAAGCATATTTTACCTGTTAAAATAAACATAAATTTTACGCATATTAAACTATTCAAGGAGTCGCAATATGTTTATCGCATACGTGTACATCGTCGTAAAATGAAAATAATTACTTCGAAAAAAGATGCGACAATAAGAATAACCTTTAACTAAATTAAATTTATCACATTTTTGCGATTGCTTTGCGCCAGATATATCACAAGTAAATATTCTGCATTTAATAAAAATGTCTCATAGATTTATTTTGCATTATTTTACAACGAATTTATGTTAAAAACAATGATGCAAAAGAAAATTCAGAATATAATTTAATAAAATTTTAATGAATAAATACATACTAGGTAAGACTTACCATTTATAATCTGGATAATATTCTTTCGAGAATTTCTGCAGTCGTTAAAGTCAACAACATACTCATACTACAGTGCAGAGAAGAATGATAAGGGTATGTCCAGATTCTCCTCTATAGCAATGCCAACCCCGCAAAATTCCTAGAATCCTCTCACCCCATCCGTACCCTCCGATATCTTTGTCTCAGGCAATAGTGACCTTGAGCGCAAGCAGTACTCAACACTTTTGCTTCCAGTATACACCAAATGTTTTTTAGCAGTTGTAATGGGAAAAAAAAGATTTTTAGGGGGATATTTTTTTGCGAGTTGTTATTTATCAAAATCTATAATTATAAATTAAATAGTTTAAAAGAAAACTTTTGTCATCAGTCATGTCTTTTCAAACTTATTTTTTTGTAACAAGATTTTTTCTCCTCTGTTTTTGAAAGATAAAGAAAGTTTTTATAAAGTTTCATCATCTGCTGAGAAATGGGGGGGGGGGGGGACGAAATTGTCTTTTAACGAAAACGAAAATGCCTTTTAACAATCACAATTTAATAAAACAAATATTTTGTTTAAGTTCACAATTATCTTCTTAAGAAATTAATTTTTTAACAAAATAAATATAACAATACAAATACAGTATACTATCTAAGACGGACTCTGTATAAGATGGAAATTAGTTTAACTCTGAAAGTTTATCAACTTCTTGTGAATCCATAGACATAGAGTAAAATTTCTCTAAAATGAAATATTGTCTACTATGGATAATTTTCTCTGTCCCAATAGATAGCGTCTTAGACAGAGTTTACTGTAAATATGAATTATATCATATAAAATATTGATAATAAATATTTAAATATATAATCTATATTTACACAAATAACTTTATATAATGTTTTGTTTTCACAAAAGATTTCGTTCAGCTATAAGGCGACTGCCAAATTCCCTGTTCAACAACGCTAAATATTTATGCAATTTCTGACTCATTTTTAAAGGAAAAGGCATTAAACTGGCTAGCCTGATAACTAAAGCGATTTGAAATTGAATAAGTTGTCCATTTTCTTATAAATAAAAAAAATATTGGGATGTAAGCGGTTGTGGTCACGTAACAACCGTTTTCCTCCTGTCTCGCAGTAGTCAGTCATATCCAGAACACAGATTCAAAACACCCAATATAACAGTATTTGCTTATTTTTTACTTATTTATTTATTTTTTACATTTACTAAAAAATATAAACCACCTTTTGATTCATAGTTTCTGAGTAACAGCTCCTGCAATTTCATTCGTTTCCGAACAAATATGAATTTAAATAGATGTTTTTATTAGATGCTTCTTCAAATTGGAATTCGTTCAACGTTTAAAGGTTTATTTATTTTATTTTTTTTCTTTAAAAGAAAATTTTTCATTATTCTATTCAATATGACATATTTTGCTTTTGTATATTAAGGAAAATGCTTTTAAATGAATTTCATTCCAACATGTTTATAAAAACATACATATATACATTTTAATACGAAATTTACAGAGAAGATAATTTTATTCGTAATTTTTAAGAATGTGTGAAAAAGAAGTCGTTTAACGTACATTTTAAAGCATAAAAAATAAATTCCACATTTTATTAAATACTTTCACCGAAACAAACATTTTGAATAAGAAAAATTATGATCTTTCCTTAAAAAGAGAGAGAGAGAGAAATTAATTGTATATTTAAGCCAATTTTAGACATACTGCAATCGCCAATTTTAGAAATATTTACGCATTTTTGGCTAAAAATAATATTGCGTGTGTAATGCAAAAGTTTGAAATTACTGAGAGTGGTGAAAGATAGACTGCTTTAAGTACAATCTAAATGAGTTTATTTATTTATTTATTATAAATCATTTTAAATATTTATTCAATTTCTTTCTTCCTTTCTTTTTTTTTTTTTTTTTTTTTTTGGTGAGTAATGGATGTAATAAGGCGTCTCTGAAAAAAAAAATACTTGGAATCCCAACAAACACATAACTGGTGGGCCACTATAGGCGTAGTTAGCGGTGGCCCAAAGTGTTTGATAACGGCCCGCCATCTTTGGCCGTAACGGCTCCGTCAAAAAACTGTCACGGCGGCCAGAATACGGCCACAAGATAATGGGCCAAGATGATACAAGAAGTTGCCCAAAAATGTGCCATTAACATTTTATCGAAAATATCAGACAGCCACAAACTGGCCACAATTATTCTTTTAAAGGCCATTAAAAATAAAGGTTGGCCAGGAGATGACCCTCACCCAGCCATTTGTGTTTGTAAGAATTAAATTTAGCCAAAAGCTGCCATAAAAAAGCCTTTTCTGGTGTATTTTCAATTTTAACTAGCCAAAAGTCTGCTAGTTTCGTGCCATAAAGATTACTTAAGAATAAATTCAAAATTTGATCTATAAAAAATATTTCTTGGGAGATTGTTTAAATGATAAATGTTTTTGCGTGAAAACAATATATTAATAATTATTTAGGTAATTTTTTCAAAAGCATTATATATATATATATACATACTTTTTTGAAAATTTTCCAAACTTATTATTTGATAAAGTGAATTTATTAATTTTTTTTTATTATTCTATTTTAAAAATTCATGTGTAATGCCATTTCTAAATAATTGCATTTCATATAGCTTTTAAAAGTATTAATTGAAAAAAAAAATTAAATTAATTAATAATTTCACTATGCCAAGTAATAGGTTTTGAAAATTTTAAAATAGTAAATTCACAATTCTTTTGAAAATTGTACCTGCATAATAGTTAATACATTGTTTTTCATGTAAAAACAGTTATCATTTAAAAAATCTTCCAGAAAATATTTTTATAGATCAAACTTTGAATCTATATTTAAATAATTTTAAAATTATATAAATTGTTATACATTTTAAAAGTTTTAATTGAAAAGAATAAATTATTTATTTAATTCATTATACCAAGAATTGTGTTTAAAAATAATTCAAGATAAATAAATTTATGTATGTATATTTTGAAATATATACTGAATGATTATTAACATTTTTTTTTTTTTCCAGGGAAAACAGTTTGTTATTTAAACAATTTTGTAACAAGAATTTTTCATAGAACAAATTTTGAATTTACCCTTAAACAATTTATATAACCTTAATATGATCTGTTATGTGTGCTACATTTAAATTTCATGTATTTGTAAATATATATGTATATATTTTTTTCATTTTATGTGATTTTTATATTTATTAGTAAGCCTATTACCAGTATATGCATATTTATTAAAACTTTATTAAATTATAATCTGAGAAATAATCATTATATTTGCATCATTTAAATATTTTTAAATTTCACATTTAGATTTTTTTTTCACAGCTTAAGAAGAAATTTTACTCACACGAAAAACACACTTGTTAATGCTAATCATATCTTAATTAATAAAATTTTCTATTCTAGTCGAAATTTTACGAGCATTAAATTTTGAGAATAATATTTTTTTACAATAAAAATGAATTGAAATTACCAAGCTTTCACAGTATTTTTAATGACATAATCGGAAAATAACATTAAAAAAAAGATCAAATTTCAAACTTTAAGAAAAAAATAAAAATATATGGTTGATATTTCGTAATTTACACAAAATGTTAATATGATAAAAGCAATATATTTTAAATATTATGTAATATTATCCATCCGCGGTTTTAAAATATCAATCATTATTCGAAAAGGTACAATAATAACAATAAGAATAAATTTTATACAAATTAAGATCATCAAGTTTTAGTGGTATTTTTTAAACACATGCTCTGTATTGCTAATTTAAACTAACGTGTGAAAAGAAAGCATATTTTACCTGTTAAAATAAACATAAATTTTACGCATATTAAACTATTCAAGGAGTCGCAATATGTTTATCGCATACGTGTACATCGTCGTAAAATGAAAATAATTACTTCGAAAAAAGATGCGACAATAAGAATAACCTTTAACTAAATTAAATTTATCACATTTTTGCGATTGCTTTGCGCCAGATATATCACAAGTAAATATTCTGCATTTAATAAAAATGTCTCATAGATTTATTTTGCATTATTTTACAACGAATTTATGTTAAAAACAATGATGCAAAAGAAAATTCAGAATATAATTTAATAAAATTTTAATGAATAAATACATACTAGGTAAGACTTACCATTTATAATCTGGATAATATTCTTTCGAGAATTTCTGCAGTCGTTAAAGTCAACAACATACTCATACTACAGTGCAGAGAAGAATGATAAGGGTATGTCCAGATTCTCCTCTATAGCAATGCCAACCCCGCAAAATTCCTAGAATCCTCTCACCCCATCCGTACCCTCCGATATCTTTGTCTCAGGCAATAGTGACCTTGAGCGCAAGCAGTACTCAACACTTTTGCTTCCAGTATACACCAAATGTTTTTTAGCAGTTGTAATGGGAAAAAAAAGATTTTTAGGGGGATATTTTTTTGCGAGTTGTTATTTATCAAAATCTATAATTATAAATTAAATAGTTTAAAAGAAAACTTTTGTCATCAGTCATGTCTTTTCAAACTTATTTTTTTGTAACAAGATTTTTTCTCCTCTGTTTTTGAAAGATAAAGAAAGTTTTTATAAAGTTTCATCATCTGCTGAGAAATGGGGGGGGGGACGAAATTGTCTTTTAACGAAAACGAAAATGCCTTTTAACAATCACAATTTAATAAAACAAATATTTTGTTTAAGTTCACAATTATCTTCTTAAGAAATTAATTTTTTAACAAAATAAATATAACAATACAAATACAGTATACTATCTAAGACGGACTCTGTATAAGATGGAAATTAGTTTAACTCTGAAAGTTTATCAACTTCTTGTGAATCCATAGACATAGAGTAAAATTTCTCTAAAATGAAATATTGTCTACTATGGATAATTTTCTCTGTCCCAATAGATTGCGTCTTAGACAGAGTTTACTGTAAATATGAATTATATCATATAAAATATTGATAATAAATATTTAAATATATAATCTATATTTACACAAATAACTTTATATAATGTTTTGTTTTCACAAAACATTTCGTTCAGCTATAAGGCGACTGCCAAATTCCCTGTTCAACAACGCTAAATATTTATGCAATTTCTGACTCATTTTTAAAGGAAAAGGCATTAAACTGGCTAGCCTGATAACTAAAGCGATTTGAAATTGAATAAGTTGTCCATTTTCTTATAAATAAAAAAAATATTGGGATGTAAGCGGTTGTGGTCACGTAACAACCGTTTTCCTCCTGTCTCGCAGTAGTCAGTCATATCCAGAACACAGATTCAAAACACCCAATATAACAGTATTTGCTTATTTTTTACTTATTTATTTATTTTTTACATTTACTGAAAAATATAAACCACCTTTTGATTCATAGTTTCTGAGTAACAGCTCCTGCAATTTCATTCGTTTCCGAACAAATATGAATTTAAATAGATGTTTTTATTAGATGCTTCTTCAAATTGGAATTCGTTCAACGTTTAAAGGTTTATTTATTTTATTTTTTTTCTTTAAAAGAAAATTTTTCATTATTCTATTCAATATGACATATTTTGCTTTTGTATATTAAGGAAAATGCTTTTAAATGAATTTCATTCCAACATGTTTATAAAAACATACATATATACATTTTAATACGAAATTTACAGAGAAGATAATTTTATTCGTAATTTTTAAGAATGTGTGAAAAAGAAGTCGTTTAACGTACATTTTAAAGCATAAAAAATAAATTCCACATTTTATTAAATACTTTCACCGAAACAAACATTTTGAATAAGAAAAATTATGATCTTTCCTTAAAAAGAGAGAGAGAGAGAAATTAATTGTATTTTTAAGCCAATTTTAGACATACTGCAATCGCCAATTTTAGAAATATTTACGCATTTTTGGCTAAAAATAATATTGCGTGTGTAATGCAAAAGTTTGAAATTTCTGAGAGTGGTGAAAGATAGACTGCTTTAAGTACAATCTAAATGAGTTTATTTATTTATTTATTATAAATCATTTTAAATATTTATTCAATTTCTTTCTTCCTTTCTTTTTTTTTTTTTTTTTTTTTTTTTGGTGAGTAATGGATGTAATAAGGCGTCTCTGAAAAAAAATACTTGGAATCCCAACAAACACATAACTGGTGGGCCACTATAGGCGTAGTTAGCGGTGGCCCAAAGTGTTTGATAACGGCCCGCCATCTTTGGCCGTAACGGCTCCGTCAAAAAACTGTCACGGCGGCCAGAATACGGCCACAAGATAATGGGCCAAGATGATACAAGAAGTTGCCCAAAAATGTGCCATTAACATTTTATCGAAAATATCAGACAGCCACAAACTGGCCACAATTATTCTTTTAAAGGCCATTAAAAATAAAGGTTGGCCAGGAGATGACCCTCACCCAGCCATTTGTGTTTGTAAGAATTAAATTTAGCCAAAAGCTGCCATAAAAAAGCCTTTTCTGGTGTATTTTCAATTTTAACTAGCCAAAAGTCTGCTAGTTTCGTGCCATAAAGATTACTTAAGAATAAATTCAAAATTTGATCTATAAAAAATATTTCTTGGGAGATTGTTTAAATGATAAATGTTTTTGCGTGAAAACAATATATTAATAATTATTTAGGTAATTTTTTCAAAAGCATTATATACAGGGTGATTCATAAAAGATGGGCAGAACTTTAAGGGGTTATAGTACACTTAAAGACAGATAATATTAAATAGGAGACTAAGGGTCCCAGACGTATTCCCAAGGAGATAGGGGGCATTAAAGTTTAGGGTCCGAAATTTCAAATGATTATAAAAAATGGAAAAATTGGTCGATTCGTTTGCAGTTTTTGCAAAAAATTTTCTTTATGCCAGTATTTTCTTGAAATAAAATTTTAAAGTTCAATTTCAAAAAATGCCGATAGGGGGCGCTTTAGACTTTGGAGTAACAAACAACTATTTTTTAACGTTATTTTTTGTATTTCTTTAAATGATTTCGAAAGCTTAGACTTAAACTTAAATTTTGATCTAAAAATCTGAGTCCTAACGAGTAGTTAAGTAGCGTAAACTGAAATTTGAAATTTGAAACCCTTCTCCCCGCAGAACAAAAATCAGTTATTCCCGATCTTTGTGTCGTAGATTAGGCTCTAACTACTGCCGCGTTTTGCTAAAATTATTCTTTATGTCAGTATTTTCTTGAAAATAAATTTTAAAGAAAAGTTTCAAAAAATTCCGATAGAGGGCGCTTTAGACTTTGGAGTAACGAACAACTATTTTATACCGTTATTTTTTGTGTCTCATTAAATGCTTTCTAAAGCTTAGACTTAAATTTTCAGCCCAAAATCTGAATCGTTAGACGTGGTCAAGTTTCTGGGGAGAGGGGTTTGAAATTTCTACTCCTGAGCACAGTTCAGTTTACCATGTCCACACATTGTGTGCTGTGATACGAGGTAAAAAGACACAAATTAGGATTATGTTACCAAAGCATATTTATTAACATGTAATTACAATAAATGTCCAAAATTGTGACCACCAGAGGTTATGCACGCAGAACAACGGCGAAGAATGGAACGGCGAACATTCGCGAAAACATCAGGCTTTTCGAGCACTTCCCCTACAGCGGCGGAAAGTCTGGCGACCAGTTCCTCGGGGGATTCAATGGGTGTCTCATACATAAGAGCCTTCAATTGTCCCCAAAAAAAGAAATCGAGGGGTGAAAGATCTGGCGAGCGAGCAGGCCAAGCAACAGGACCACCTCGACCAATCCATCTGTTCGGAAATGTGATGTCCAGATACTTGCGGACGTCTCGTACGTAATGGGCTGGCTCTCCATCGTGCTGGAACCACATGACCCGCCGGATGCGTGGAGGAACAACGTTTAACAGGTCTGGCAGCACATGTTGCAGAAATGTGAGGTATGTTTCACCGTTGAGGCGTTCAGGAAGAAGGTACGGTCCGATTAGATGGTCTCCGAGGATTCCTGCCCAAACATTGATGGAAAAGCGTCTCTGATGAGCATGTGTTTACGTAGCATGTGGATTGACATCCGCCCATACATGTGCATTGTGTGTGTTAAATGTACCTCCACGTGTGAAGGTACATTCATCGGTGAAAAGCACAGTTCGTCCAAAATGTGGATTTAGCGCGTTCTGCTGCAGAAACCAGCGGGCGAATTCAATACGATTTGGATAATCCCCTGGAGACAGTTTCTGGACTCGTTGCACATGAAACGGGAGCAAATGTTCATCCTTCAGTACCCTCCAAGTCATGGACTGTGAGGTATCCACCTGCCTAGCCACTGTTCGTGTACTTGTACTTGGCTGCGCCTCTACTACATCCAGAATGGCTTCTGCAACAACTACTGATTCGTCCTTTTTTGTACGACCTGCATTCGACCGGGAAGCGAGAAATGATCCCGTCTCACACAACTGTCTGTGCAAGCGCTCGAAAGTTTTGCGGTTAGGCAACCGCCTGTTGGGAAATCGCTCTCCGTACATTCGTTGTGCCTCTGCACCATTTCCATCTGCCGCTCCGTAAATTAAATGCATCTCAGCCTTTTCCTTATTCGTGAAGGGCACCATCTTCCGATTCATTACTACAGCGACTTACACTTGACTCACCGTTCAGTGGTTTTTATGCCTGAATCCTTTCGAAATTTTGCATACGTGTTCTTCTTCTTCCCCATTTGACATTTGCAAACTTTCTGTCTCCTTCTTCACCCGGTGACTAGCGTCAGGAATGGAGCTTTAACGTTTGTATGAGCGACGTTTCCAACTGTGCCAGTGCCTTTATGAGTGAATTCCGACTATGCAGTCCTTGACGAAAGTTGTATTTTTGCCTCGTATCACAGCACAGAATCGTTGGGCATGGTTAAGTAGTGCAAACTGAACTATGTTCAGAAGTTGAAATTTGAACCCCCTCCCCTCGCTACTGAACCACGCTCAGCGATTCAGATTTTGAGCTGAAAATTTAAGTTTAAGTCTAAGCTTTAGAAAGCATTTAATGAGACACAAAAAATAACGGTATAAAATAGTTGTTCGTTACACCAAAGTCTAAAGCGCCCTCTATCGGAATTTTTTGAAACTTTTCTTTAAAATTTATTTTCAAGAAAATACTGACATAAAGAATAATTTTAGCAAAACGCGGCAGTAGTTAGAGCCTAATCTACTACACAAAGATCGGGAATAACTGATTTTTGTTCTGGGGGGAGAAGGGTTTCAAATTTCAAATTTCAGTTTACGCTACTTAACTACTCGTTAGGACTCAGATTTTTAGATCAAAATTTAAGTTTAAGTCTAAGCTTTCGAAATCATTTAAAGAAATACAAAAAATAACGTTAAAAAATAGTTGTTTGTTATTCCAAAGTCTAAAGCGCCCCCTATCGGCATTTTTTGAAATTGAACTTTAAAATTTTATTTCAAGAAAATACTGGCATAAAGAAAATTTTTTGCAAAAACCGCAAACGAATCGACCAATTTTTCCATTTTTTATAATCATTTGAAATTTCGGACCCTAAACTTTAATGCCCCCTATCTCCTTGGGAATACGTCTGGGACCCTTAGTCTCCTATTTAATATTATTTGTCTTTAAGTGTACTATAACCCCTTAAAGTTCTGCCCATCTTTTATGAATCACCCTGTATATATATATACATACTTTTTTGAAAATTTTCCAAACTTATTATTTGATAAAGTGAATTTATTAATTTTTTTTTATTATTCTATTTTAAAAATTCATGTGTAATGCCATTTCTAAATAATTGCATTTCATATAGCTTTTAAAAGTATTAATTGAAAAAAAAAATTAAATTAATTAATAATTTCACTATGCCAAGTAATAGGTTTTGAAAATTTTAAAATAGTAAATTCACAATTCTTTTGAAAATTGTACCTGCATAATAGTTAATACATTGTTTTTCATGTAAAAACAGTTATCATTTAAAAAATCTTCCAGAAAATATTTTTATAGATCAAACTTTGAATCTATATTTAAATAATTTTAAAATTATATAAATTGTTATACATTTTAAAAGTTTTAATTGAAAAGAATAAATTATTTATTTAATTCATTATACCAAGAATTGTGTTTAAAAATAATTCAAGATAAATAAATTTATGTATGTATATTTTGAAATATATACTGAATGATTATTAACATTTTTTTTTTTTTCCAGGGAAAACAGTTTGTTATTTAAACAATTTTGTAACAAGAATTTTTCATAGAACAAATTTTGAATTTACCCTTAAACAATTTATATAACCTTAATATGATCTGTTATGTGTGCTACATTTAAATTTCATGTATTTGTAAATAAATATGTATATATTTTTTTCATTTTATGTGATTTTTATATTTATTAGTAAGCCTATTACCAGTATATGCATATTTATTAAAACTTTATTAAATTATAATCTGAGAAATAATCATTATATTTGCATCATTTAAATATTTTTAAATTTCACATTTAGATTTTTTTTTCACAGCTTAAGAAAAAATTTTACTCACACGAAAAACACACTTGTTAATGCTAATCATATCTTAATTAATAAAATTTTCTATACTAGTCGAAATTTTACGAGCATTAAATTTTGAGAATAATATTTTTTTACAATAAAAATGAATTGAAATTACCAAGCTTTCACAGTATTTTTAATGACATAATCGGAAAATAACATTAAAAAAAAGATCAAATTTCAAACTTTAAGAAAAAAATAAAAATATATGGTTGATATTTCGTAATTTACACAAAATGTTAATATGATAAAAGCAATATATTTTAAATATTATGTAATATTATCCATCCGCGGTTTTAAAATATCAATCATTATTCGAAAAGGTACAATAATAACAATAAGAATAAATTTTATACAAATTAAGATCATCAAGTTTTAGTGGTATTTTTTAAACACATGCTCTGTATTGCTAATTTAAACTAACGTGTGAAAAGAAAGCATATTTTACCTGTTAAAATAAACATAAATTTTACGCATATTAAACTATTCAAGGAGTCGCAATATGTTTATCGCATACGTGTACATCGTCGTAAAATGAAAATAATTACTTCGAAAAAAGATGCGACAATAAGAATAACCTTTAACTAAATTAAATTTATCACATTTTTGCGATTGCTTTGCGCCAGATATATCACAAGTAAATATTCTGCATTTAATAAAAATGTCTCATAGATTTATTTTGCATTATTTTACAACGAATTTATGTTAAAAACAATGATGCAAAAGAAAATTCAGAATATAATTTAATAAAATTTTAATGAATAAATACATACTAGGTAAGACTTACCATTTATAATCTGGATAATATTCTTTCGAGAATTTCTGCAGTCGTTAAAGTCAACAACATACTCATACTACAGTGCAGAGAAGAATGATAAGGGTATGTCCAGATTCTCCTCTATAGCAATGCCAACCCCGCAAAATTCCTAGAATCCTCTCACCCCATCCGTACCCTCCGATATCTTTGTCTCAGGCAATAGTGACCTTGAGCGCAAGCAGTACTCAACACTTTTGCTTCCAGTATACACCAAATGTTTTTTAGCAGTTGTAATGGGAAAAAAAAGATTTTTAGGGGGATATTTTTTTGCGAGTTGTTATTTATCAAAATCTATAATTATAAATTAAATAGTTTAAAAGAAAACTTTTGTCATCAGTCATGTCTTTTCAAACTTATTTTTTTGTAACAAGATTTTTTCTCCTCTGTTTTTGAAAGATAAAGAAAGTTTTTATAAAGTTTCATCATCTGCTGAGAAATGGGGGGGGGGGACGAAATTGTCTTTTAACGAAAACGAAAATGCCTTTTAACAATCACAATTTAATAAAACAAATATTTTGTTTAAGTTCACAATTATCTTCTTAAGAAATTAATTTTTTAACAAAATAAATATAACAATACAAATACAGTATACTATCTAAGACGGACTCTGTATAAGATGGAAATTAGTTTAACTCTGAAAGTTTATCAACTTCTTGTGAATCCATAGACATAGAGTAAAATTTCTCTAAAATGAAATATTGTCTACTATGGATAATTTTCTCTGTCCCAATAGATTGCGTCTTAGACAGAGTTTACTGTAAATATGAATTATATCATATAAAATATTGATAATAAATATTTAAATATATAATCTATATTTACACAAATAACTTTATATAATGTTTTGTTTTCACAAAACATTTCGTTCAGCTATAAGGCGACTGCCAAATTCCCTGTTCAACAACGCTAAATATTTATGCAATTTCTGACTCATTTTTAAAGGAAAAGGCATTAAACTGGCTAGCCTGATAACTAAAGCGATTTGAAATTGAATAAGTTGTCCATTTTCTTATAAATAAAAAAAATATTGGGATGTAAGCGGTTGTGGTCACGTAACAACCGTTTTCCTCCTGTCTCGCAGTAGTCAGTCATATCCAGAACACAGATTCAAAACACCCAATATAACAGTATTTGCTTATTTTTTACTTATTTATTTATTTTTTACATTTACTGAAAAATATAAACCACCTTTTGATTCATAGTTTCTGAGTAACAGCTCCTGCAATTTCATTCGTTTCCGAACAAATATGAATTTAAATAGATGTTTTTATTAGATGCTTCTTCAAATTGGAATTCGTTCAACGTTTAAAGGTTTATTTATTTTATTTTTTTTCTTTAAAAGAAAATTTTTCATTATTCTATTCAATATGACATATTTTGCTTTTGTATATTAAGGAAAATGCTTTTAAATGAATTTCATTCCAACATGTTTATAAAAACATACATATATACATTTTAATACGAAATTTACAGAGAAGATAATTTTATTCGTAATTTTTAAGAATGTGTGAAAAAGAAGTCGTTTAACGTACATTTTAAAGCATAAAAAATAAATTCCACATTTTATTAAATACTTTCACCGAAACAAACATTTTGAATAAGAAAAATTATGATCTTTCCTTAAAAAGAGAGAGAGAGAGAAATTAATTGTATTTTTAAGCCAATTTTAGACATACTGCAATCGCCAATTTTAGAAATATTTACGCATTTTTGGCTAAAAATAATATTGCGTGTGTAATGCAAAAGTTTGAAATTACTGAGAGTGGTGAAAGATAGACTGCTTTAAGTACAATCTAAATGAGTTTATTTATTTATTTATTATAAATCATTTTAAATATTTATTCAATTTCTTTCTTCCTTTCTTTTTTTTTTTTTTTTTTTTTTTTTTTTTTGGTGAGTAATGGATGTAATAAGGCGTCTCTGAAAAAAAAATACTTGGAATCCCAACAAACACATAACTGGTGGGCCACTATAGGCGTAGTTAGCGGTGGCCCAAAGTGTTTGATAACGGCCCGCCATCTTTGGCCGTAACGGCTCCGTCAAAAAACTGTCACGGCGGCCAGAATACGGCCACAAGATAATGGGCCAAGATGATACAAGAAGTTGCCCAAAAATGTGCCATTAACATTTTATCGAAAATATCAGACAGCCACAAACTGGCCACAATTATTCTTTTAAAGGCCATTAAAAATAAAGGTTGGCCAGGAGATGACCCTCACCCAGCCATTTGTGTTTGTAAGAATTAAATTTAGCCAAAAGCTGCCATAAAAAAGCCTTTTCTGGTGTATTTTCAATTTTAACTAGCCAAAAGTCTGCTAGTTTCGTGCCATAAAGATTACTTAAGAATAAATTCAAAATTTGATCTATAAAAAATATTTCTTGGGAGATTGTTTAAATGATAAATGTTTTTGCGTGAAAACAATATATTAATAATTATTTAGGTAATTTTTTCAAAAGCATTATATATATATATATACATACTTTTTTGAAAATTTTCCAAACTTATTATTTGATAAAGTGAATTTATTAATTTTTTTTTATTATTCTATTTTAAAAATTCATGTGTAATGCCATTTCTAAATAATTGCATTTCATATAGCTTTTAAAAGTATTAATTGAAAAAAAAAATTTAATTAATTAATAATTTCACTATGCCAAGTAATAGGTTTTGAAAATTTTAAAATAGTAAATTCACAATTCTTTTGAAAATTGTACCTGCATAATAGTTAATACATTGTTTTTCATGTAAAAACAGTTATCATTTAAAAAATCTTCCAGAAAATATTTTTATAGATCAAACTTTGAATCTATATTTAAATAATTTTAAAATTATATAAATTGTTATACATTTTAAAAGTTTTAATTGAAAAGAATAAATTATTTATTTAATTCATTATACCAAGAATTGTGTTTAAAAATAATTCAAGATAAATAAATTTATGTATGTATATTTTGAAATATATACTGAATGATTATTAACATTTTTTTTTTTTCCAGGGAAAACAGTTTGTTATTTAAACAATTTTGTAACAAGAATTTTTCATAGAACAAATTTTGAATTTACCCTTAAACAATTTATATAACCTTAATATGATCTGTTATGTGTGCTACATTTAAATTTCATGTATTTGTAAATATATATGTATATATTTTTTTCATTTTATGTGATTTTTATATTTATTAGTAAGCCTATTACCAGTATATGCATATTTATTAAAACTTTATTAAATTATAATCTGAGAAATAATCATTATATTTGCATCATTTAAATATTTTTAAATTTCACATTTAGATTTTTTTTTCACAGCTTAAGAAGAAATTTTACTCACACGAAAAACACACTTGTTAATGCTAATCATATCTTAATTAATAAAATTTTCTATACTAGTCGAAATTTTACGAGCATTAAATTTTGAGAATAATATTTTTTTACAATAAAAATGAATTGAAATTACCAAGCTTTCACAGTATTTTTAATGACATAATCGGAAAATAACATTAAAAAAAAGATCAAATTTCAAACTTTAAGAAAAAAATAAAAATATATGGTTGATATTTCGTAATTTACACAAAATGTTAATATGATAAAAGCAATATATTTTAAATATTATGTAATATTATCCATCCGCGGTTTTAAAATATCAATCATTATTCGAAAAGGTACAATAATAACAATAAGAATAAATTTTATACAAATTAAGATCATCAAGTTTTAGTGGTATTTTTTAAACACATGCTCTGTATTGCTAATTTAAACTAACGTGTGAAAAGAAAGCATATTTTACCTGTTAAAATAAACATAAATTTTACGCATATTAAACTATTCAAGGAGTCGCAATATGTTTATCGCATACGTGTACATCGTCGTAAAATGAAAATAATTACTTCGAAAAAAGATGCGACAATAAGAATAACCTTTAACTAAATTAAATTTATCACATTTTTGCGATTGCTTTGCGCCAGATATATCACAAGTAAATATTCTGCATTTAATAAAAATGTCTCATAGATTTATTTTGCATTATTTTACAACGAATTTATGTTAAAAACAATGATGCAAAAGAAAATTCAGAATATAATTTAATAAAATTTTAATGAATAAATACATACTAGGTAAGACTTACCATTTATAATCTGGATAATATTCTTTCGAGAATTTCTGCAGTCGTTAAAGTCAACAACATACTCATACTACAGTGCAGAGAAGAATGATAAGGGTTTGTCCAGATTCTCCTCTATAGCAATGCCAACCCCGCAAAATTCCTAGAATCCTCTCACCCCATCCGTACCCTCCGATATCTTTGTCTCAGGCAATAGTGACCTTGAGCGCAAGCAGTACTCAACACTTTTGCTTCCAGTATACACCAAATGTTTTTTAGCAGTTGTAATGGGAAAAAAAAGATTTTTAGGGGGATATTTTTTTGCGAGTTGTTATTTATCAAAATCTATAATTATAAATTAAATAGTTTAAAAGAAAACTTTTGTCATCAGTCATGTCTTTTCAAACTTATTTTTTTGTAACAAGATT
Source organism: Maratus speculifer (assembly GCA_964019185.1). Lineage (NCBI taxonomy): Eukaryota > Metazoa > Arthropoda > Arachnida > Araneae > Salticidae > Maratus > Maratus speculifer. The sequence goes on from OZ025298.1 coordinate 57,348,295, forward strand.
TTTTCTCCTCTGTTTTTGAAAGATAAAGAAAGTTTTTATAAAGTTTCATCATCTGCTGAGAAATGGGGGGGGGGGGACGAAATTGTCTTTTAACGAAAACGAAAATGCCTTTTAACAATCACAATTTAATAAAACAAATATTTTGTTTAAGTTCACAATTATCTTCTTAAGAAATTAATTTTTTAACAAAATAAATATAACAATACAAATACAGTATACTATCTAAGACGGACTCTGTATAAGATGGAAATTAGTTTAACTCTGAAAGTTTATCAACTTCTTGTGAATCCATAGACATAGAGTAAAATTTCTCTAAAATGAAATATTGTCTACTATGGATAATTTTCTCTGTCCCAATAGATTGCGTCTTAGACAGAGTTTACTGTAAATATGAATTATATCATATAAAATATTGATAATAAATATTTAAATATATAATCTATATTTACACAAATAACTTTATATAATGTTTTGTTTTCACAAAAGATTTCGTTCAGCTATAAGGCGACTGCCAAATTCCCTGTTCAACAACGCTAAATATTTATGCAATTTCTGACTCATTTTTAAAGGAAAAGGCATTAAACTGGCTAGCCTGATAACTAAAGCGATTTGAAATTGAATAAGTTGTCCATTTTCTTATAAATAAAAAAAATATTGGGATGTAAGCGGTTGTGGTCACGTAACAACCGTTTTCCTCCTGTCTCGCAGTAGTCAGTCATATCCAGAACACAGATTCAAAACACCCAATATAACAGTATTTGCTTATTTTTTACTTATTTATTTATTTTTTACATTTACTAAAAAATATAAACCACCTTTTGATTCATAGTTTCTGAGTAACAGCTCCTGCAATTTCATTCGTTTCCGAACAAATATGAATTTAAATAGATGTTTTTATTAGATGCTTCTTCAAATTGGAATTCGTTCAACGTTTAAAGGTTTATTTATTTTATTTTTTTTCTTTAAAAGAAAATTTTTCATTATTCTATTCAATATGACATATTTTGCTTTTGTATATTAAGGAAAATGCTTTTAAATGAATTTCATTCCAACATGTTTATAAAAACATACATATATACATTTTAATACGAAATTTACAGAGAAGATAATTTTATTCGTAATTTTTAAGAATGTGTGAAAAAGAAGTCGTTTAACGTACATTTTAAAGCATAAAAAATAAATTCCACATTTTATTAAATACTTTCACCGAAACAAACATTTTGAATAAGAAAAATTATGATCTTTCCTTAAAAAGAGAGAGAGAGAGAAATTAATTGTATTTTTAAGCCAATTTTAGACATACTGCAATCGCCAATTTTAGAAATATTTACGCATTTTTGGCTAAAAATAATATTGCGTGTGTAATGCAAAAGTTTGAAATTACTGAGAGTGGTGAAAGATAGGCTGCTTTAAGTACAATCTAAATGAGTTTATTTATTTATTTATTATAAATCATTTTAAATATTTATTCAATTTCTTTCTTCCTTTCTTTTTTTTTTTTTTTTTTTTTTTTTTTTTTTTTTGGTGAGTAATGGATGTAATAAGGCGTCTCTGAAAAAAAAAATACTTGGAATCCCAACAAACACATAACTGGTGGGCCACTATAGGCGTAGTTAGCGGTGGCCCAAAGTGTTTGATAACGGCCCGCCATCTTTGGCCGTAACGGCTCCGTCAAAAAACTGTCACGGCGGCCAGAATACGGCCACAAGATAATGGGCCAAGATGATACAAGAAGTTGCCCAAAAATGTGCCATTAACATTTTATCGAAAATATCAGACAGCCACAAACTGGCCACAATTATTCTTTTAAAGGCCATTAAAAATAAAGGTTGGCCAGGAGATGACCCTCACCCAGCCATTTGTGTTTGTAAGAATTAAATTTAGCCAAAAGCTGCCATAAAAAAGCCTTTTCTGGTGTATTTTCAATTTTAACTAGCCAAAAGTCTGCTAGTTTCGTGCCATAAAGATTACTTAAGAATAAATTCAAAATTTGATCTATAAAAAATATTTCTTGGGAGATTGTTTAAATGATAAATGTTTTTGCGTGAAAACAATATATTAATAATTATTTAGGTAATTTTTTCAAAAGCATTATATATATATATATACATACTTTTTTGAAAATTTTCCAAACTTATTATTTGATAAAGTGAATTTATTAATTTTTTTTTTATTATTCTATTTTAAAAATTCATGTGTAATGCCATTTCTAAATAATTGCATTTCATATAGCTTTTAAAAGTATTAATTGAAAAAAAAATTAAATTAATTAATAATTTCACTATGCCAAGTAATAGGTTTTGAAAATTTTAAAATAGTAAATTCACAATTCTTTTGAAAATTGTACCTGCATAATAGTTAATACATTGTTTTTCATGTAAAAACAGTTATCATTTAAAAAATCTTCCAGAAAATATTTTTATAGATCAAACTTTGAATCTATATTTAAATAATTTTAAAATTATATAAATTGTTATACATTTTAAAAGTTTTAATTGAAAAGAATAAATTATTTATTTAATTCATTATACCAAGAATTGTGTTTAAAAATAATTCAAGATAAATAAATTTATGTATGTATATTTTGAAATATATACTGAATGATTATTAACATTTTTTTTTTTCCAGGGAAAACAGTTTGTTATTTAAACAATTTTGTAACAAGAATTTTTCATAGAACAAATTTTGAATTTACCCTTAAACAATTTATATAACCTTAATATGATCTGTTATGTGTGCTACATTTAAATTTCATGTATTTGTAAATATATATGTATATATTTTTTTCATTTTATGTGATTTTTATATTTATTAGTAAGCCTATTACCAGTATATGCATATTTATTAAAACTTTATTAAATTATAATCTGAGAAATAATCATTATATTTGCATCATTTAAATATTTTTAAATTTCACATTTAGATTTTTTTTTCACAGCTTAAGAAGAAATTTTACTCACACGAAAAACACACTTGTTAATGCTAATCATATCTTAATTAATAAAATTTTCTATACTAGTCGAAATTTTACGAGCATTAAATTTTGAGAATAATATTTTTTTACAATAAAAATGAATTGAAATTACCAAGCTTTCACAGTATTTTTAATGACATAATCGGAAAATAACATTAAAAAAAAGATCAAATTTCAAACTTTAAGAAAAAAATAAAAATATATGGTTGATATTTCGTAATTTACACAAAATGTTAATATGATAAAAGCAATATATTTTAAATATTATGTAATATTATCCATCCGCGGTTTTAAAATATCAATCATTATTCGAAAAGGTACAATAATAACAATAAGAATAAATTTTATACAAATTAAGATCATCAAGTTTTAGTGGTATTTTTTAAACACATGCTCTGTATTGCTAATTTAAACTAACGTGTGAAAAGAAAGCATATTTTACCTGTTAAAATAAACATAAATTTTACGCATATTAAACTATTCAAGGAGTCGCAATATGTTTATCGCATACGTGTACATCGTCGTAAAATGAAAATAATTACTTCGAAAAAAGATGCGACAATAAGAATAACCTTTAACTAAATTAAATTTATCACATTTTTGCGATTGCTTTGCGCCAGATATATCACAAGTAAATATTCTGCATTTAATAAAAATGTCTCATAGATTTATTTTGCATTATTTTACAACGAATTTATGTTAAAAACAATGATGCAAAAGAAAATTCAGAATATAATTTAATAAAATTTTAATGAATAAATACATACTAGGTAAGACTTACCATTTATAATCTGGATAATATTCTTTCGAGAATTTCTGCAGTCGTTAAAGTCAACAACATACTCATACTACAGTGCAGAGAAGAATGATAAGGGTATGTCCAGATTCTCCTCTATAGCAATGCCAACCCCGCAAAATTCCTAGAATCCTCTCACCCCATCCGTACCCTCCGATATCTTTGTCTCAGGCAATAGTGACCTTGAGCGCAAGCAGTACTCAACACTTTTGCTTCCAGTATACACCAAATGTTTTTTAGCAGTTGTAATGGGAAAAAAAAGATTTTTAGGGGGATATTTTTTTGCGAGTTGTTATTTATCAAAATCTATAATTATAAATTAAATAGTTTAAAAGAAAACTTTTGTCATCAGTCATGTCTTTTCAAACTTATTTTTTTGTAACAAGATTTTTTCTCCTCTGTTTTTGAAAGATAAAGAAAGTTTTTATAAAGTTTCATCATCTGCTGAGAAATGGGGGGGGGGACGAAATTGTCTTTTAACGAAAACGAAAATGCCTTTTAACAATCACAATTTAATAAAACAAATATTTTGTTTAAGTTCACAATTATCTTCTTAAGAAATTAATTTTTTAACAAAATAAATATAACAATACAAATACAGTATACTATCTAAGACGGACTCTGTATAAGATGGAAATTAGTTTAACTCTGAAAGTTTATCAACTTCTTGTGAATCCATAGACATAGAGTAAAATTTCTCTAAAATGAAATATTGTCTACTATGGATAATTTTCTCTGTCCCAATAGATTGCGTCTTAGACAGAGTTTACTGTAAATATGAATTATATCATATAAAATATTGATAATAAATATTTAAATATATAATCTATATTTACACAAATAACTTTATATAATGTTTTGTTTTCACAAAAGATTTCGTTCAGCTATAAGGCGACTGCCAAATTCCCTGTTCAACAACGCTAAATATTTATGCAATTTCTGACTCATTTTTAAAGGAAAAGGCATTAAACTGGCTAGCCTGATAACTAAAGCGATTTGAAATTGAATAAGTTGTCCATTTTCTTATAAATAAAAAAAATATTGGGATGTAAGCGGTTGTGGTCACGTAACAACCGTTTTCCTCCTGTCTCGCAGTAGTCAGTCATATCCAGAACACAGATTCAAAACACCCAATATAACAGTATTTGCTTATTTTTTACTTATTTATTTATTTTTTACATTTACTAAAAAATATAAACCACCTTTTGATTCATAGTTTCTGAGTAACAGCTCCTGCAATTTCATTCGTTTCCGAACAAATATGAATTTAAATAGATGTTTTTATTAGATGCTTCTTCAAATTGGAATTCGTTCAACGTTTAAAGGTTTATTTATTTTATTTTTTTTCTTTAAAAGAAAATTTTTCATTATTCTATTCAATATGACATATTTTGCTTTTGTATATTAAGGAAAATGCTTTTAAATGAATTTCATTCCAACATGTTTATAAAAACATACATATATACATTTTAATACGAAATTTACAGAGAAGATAATTTTATTCGTAATTTTTAAGAATGTGTGAAAAAGAAGTCGTTTAACGTACATTTTAAAGCATAAAAAATAAATTCCACATTTTATTAAATACTTTCACCGAAACAAACATTTTGAATAAGAAAAATTATGATCTTTCCTTAAAAAGAGAGAGAGAGAGAAATTAATTGTATTTTTAAGCCAATTTTAGACATACTGCAATCGCCAATTTTAGAAATATTTACGCATTTTTGGCTAAAAATAATATTGCGTGTGTAATGCAAAAGTTTGAAATTACTGAGAGTGGTGAAAGATAGACTGCTTTAAGTACAATCTAAATGAGTTTATTTATTTATTTATTATAAATCATTTTAAATATTTATTCAATTTCTTTCTTCCTTTCTTTTTTTTTTTTTTTTTTTTTTTTTTTTGGTGAGTAATGGATGTAATAAGGCGTCTCTGAAAAAAAAATACTTGGAATCCCAACAAACACATAACTGGTGGGCCACTATAGGCGTAGTTAGCGGTGGCCCAAAGTGTTTGATAACGGCCCGCCATCTTTGGCCGTAACGGCTCCGTCAAAAAACTGTCACGGCGGCCAGAATACGGCCACAAGATAATGGGCCAAGATGATACAAGAAGTTGCCCAAAAATGTGCCATTAACATTTTATCGAAAATATCAGACAGCCACAAACTGGCCACAATTATTCTTTTAAAGGCCATTAAAAATAAAGGTTGGCCAGGAGATGACCCTCACCCAGCCATTTGTGTTTGTAAGAATTAAATTTAGCCAAAAGCTGCCATAAAAAAGCCTTTTCTGGTGTATTTTCAATTTTAACTAGCCAAAAGTCTGCTAGTTTCGTGCCATAAAGATTACTTAAGAATAAATTCAAAATTTGATCTATAAAAAATATTTCTTGGGAGATTGTTTAAATGATAAATGTTTTTGCGTGAAAACAATATATTAATAATTATTTAGGTAATTTTTTCAAAAGCATTATATATATATATATACATACTTTTTTGAAAATTTTCCAAACTTATTATTTGATAAAGTGAATTTATTAATTTTTTTTTATTATTCTATTTTAAAAATTCATGTGTAATGCCATTTCTAAATAATTGCATTTCATATAGCTTTTAAAAGTATTAATTGAAAAAAAAAATTAAATTAATTAATAATTTCACTATGCCAAGTAATAGGTTTTGAAAATTTTAAAATAGTAAATTCACAATTCTTTTGAAAATTGTACCTGCATAATAGTTAATACATTGTTTTTCATGTAAAAACAGTTATCATTTAAAAAATCTTCCAGAAAATATTTTTATAGATCAAACTTTGAATCTATATTTAAATAATTTTAAAATTATATAAATTGTTATACATTTTAAAAGTTTTAATTGAAAAGAATAAATTATTTATTTAATTCATTATACCAAGAATTGTGTTTAAAAATAATTCAAGATAAATAAATTTATGTATGTATATTTTGAAATATATACTGAATGATTATTAACATTTTTTTTTTTTCCAGGGAAAACAGTTTGTTATTTAAACAATTTTGTAACAAGAATTTTTCATAGAACAAATTTTGAATTTACCCTTAAACAATTTATATAACCTTAATATGATCTGTTATGTGTGCTACATTTAAATTTCATGTATTTGTAAATATATATGTATATATTTTTTTCATTTTATGTGATTTTTATATTTATTAGTAAGCCTATTACCAGTATATGCATATTTATTAAAACTTTATTAAATTATAATCTGAGAAATAATCATTATATTTGCATCATTTAAATATTTTTAAATTTCACATTTAGATTTTTTTTTCACAGCTTAAGAAGAAATTTTACTCACACGAAAAACACACTTGTTAATGCTAATCATATCTTAATTAATAAAATTTTCTATACTAGTCGAAATTTTACGAGCATTAAATTTTGAGAATAATATTTTTTTACAATAAAAATGAATTGAAATTACCAAGCTTTCACAGTATTTTTAATGACATAATCGGAAAATAACATTAAAAAAAAGATCAAATTTCAAACTTTAAGAAAAAAATAAAAATATATGGTTGATATTTCGTAATTTACACAAAATGTTAATATGATAAAAGCAATATATTTTAAATATTATGTAATATTATCCATCCGCGGTTTTAAAATATCAATCATTATTCGAAAAGGTACAATAATAACAATAAGAATAAATTTTATACAAATTAAGATCATCAAGTTTTAGTGGTATTTTTTAAACACATGCTCTGTATTGCTAATTTAAACTAACGTGTGAAAAGAAAGCATATTTTACCTGTTAAAATAAACATAAATTTTACGCATATTAAACTATTCAAGGAGTCGCAATATGTTTATCGCATACGTGTACATCGTCGTAAAATGAAAATAATTACTTCGAAAAAAGATGCGACAATAAGAATAACCTTTAACTAAATTAAATTTATCACATTTTTGCGATTGCTTTGCGCCAGATATATCACAAGTAAATATTCTGCATTTAATAAAAATGTCTCATAGATTTATTTTGCATTATTTTACAACGAATTTATGTTAAAAACAATGATGCAAAAGAAAATTCAGAATATAATTTAATAAAATTTTAATGAATAAATACATACTAGGTAAGACTTACCATTTATAATCTGGATAATATTCTTTCGAGAATTTCTGCAGTCGTTAAAGTCAACAACATACTCATACTACAGTGCAGAGAAGAATGATAAGGGTATGTCCAGATTCTCCTCTATAGCAATGCCAACCCCGCAAATAATTAAACTTACGCTGAAAGAAATGGAGACAAAAAACATTTCCTCTCTTTAAATAAAAATGCTGGTTAAACGATATTAGCCCTCTGCTTTCTACAAAATGGTGGGCCGTTACATGCTAGCCGGAAACCGACCCTTAAAAGTTGGCCGGCAAAGTAAATGCAACAGTTCTTTCATTGCCGATCCGTTAGCGGCTTGACGATCGCTGCCGCAATTAGCGGCGCGTCATTTATGGCACAATACTGTTTAGTCACAAATGGCCGTAATTCTTTCTGGCCGCAACGAAACCAGCTTATGGCCATAAGTCGAGCGTTTGTGGGGATATTATATACATTTTAAAAACCATTTCTATTTTTTTTTCAATTTTTTCAAACTAAATAAAAATATGCCATTTATTTCACTGTTTTAAATATATATCTCGCATAATTTTTATATGCTTATTTAAACTCAGATTTAAAATAATTAAACTTACGCTGAAAGAAATGGAGACAAAAAACATTTCCTCTCTTTAAATAAAAATGCTGGTTAAACGATATTAGCCCTCTGCTTTCTACAAAATGGTGGGCCGTTACATGCTAGCCGGAAACCGACCCTTAAAAGTTGGCCGGCAAAGTAAATGCAACAGTTCTTTCATTGCCGATCCGTTAGCGGCTTGACGATCGCTGCCGCAATTAGCGGCGCGTCATTTATGGCACAATACTGTTTAGTCACAAATGGCCGTAATTCTTTCTGGCCGCAACGAAACCAGCTTATGGCCATAAGTCGAGCGTTTGTGGGGTAGTTTTTCTTCCATCTTGGGACGTTAAAATGTTTCCGTTTATGAGAGGATTCCGTGTTCGCAGAAAACCTGTCTAGAAGGAATCAGAATTGAAATAAGTTGCATTTCAGATAAGTTTCAAACGTTAGCAAACATATAGTGTTGTTTTCATCTAATATTCAATTGTTTTCTATTCAGATAAGTCGTCTTCACAGATTTACTGTAATACACGTACATTTAATCTCTTTAGAGATGTACGAAAAGTGAGTACATTTTAGCAGTTTTAATAAATATTGTGAAAACGGGGTGTTTATAACGAAAACCTGTCTAAAACGGAATTTTTCATAGATATTTTGTAATTCCGTCTTAGCTCTTTTACTGTTGTATCCATGATTCAGTAAATCAATTCTTCGGATTTCATTCTTCGGAAATTCGGATTTCGGGAGGGGTCCGGAACCCCTGGACCCTCCCCTTGGCTACGCCACTGCCCGGGGAGGATGTAAATAGTGTCACCCCGACTTACCAGGGTGTCACCCCCCAACCCATCCGTCATATATTTTCGATCACAATTCTACGTTATTACAACAACTGATTATACCATTTCTTATTTATCTTTTGTCCTCTTGCATAAAAAATCACACGAGAGACTCATCGCTTAACCCATAATCCGCATAAGTCAATGCAGTGTCTATATGTCGAAGTCTTTCTTTTAAAGTTTGGTTTCACGACTCATTCATTGGATAGGCTGGTTTTTGTTCTCTAATGCATATCTTATTTAGAAAAATTTCACATTCTCAAATAAAAGAAAATTAACACAATTACGTCGGGCACTAGAATTTTCATTTTATTTCAGATTTATTTTCCAAAATCTTATTAGATTATATATTTATATAGATTTTCAAAAAAGAGATTGGGTGTCACCCCTTAGAGGGTGACACCCGGGGCGGATCGCCTCCTCCGCCCCGCTCTTGCTACGCCACTGGTCAGCATAAAAGCTTCTTAGCAACTGCCGTTTAAGATTGGTGTCGTATTCTTCATCGTTTTTAATGTGATATTCAATGACGGAAGCAAGAAGAAAAAGGTGAACTTTTGACTCCAAATACAACTCTAGTATGTCGAAACATTCTAATATTTTTTCTTCTGGGTCACTCCGCCACAAAAAACTCAAATAGTCTCGATCTTCTTCACGAACAGCTATTTGTAAAAATGCTTTGTTGATATCAGCTACAACACCGAATTTCTTTTTTTCTAAATCGTAAGAGAATGTCAGGAATTAATTCAATATGATTTGGGCCACAATGTAAACAATGATTCAAAGATGGGTCATTTTGTATTCCAGCTGATGCGTCAAACACTGGACGAATGGGGGTTGTACTGTTTTCTTTTATCACTGGTCGATGAGGTAAATAGTTTCCACAAAGATTCATTTCAGACTGTGAAATTTCTTCAATGATTCATCAAGCCAAGTACGTTTAAAAGCACGTTTTCATACTTTTGATAAAGTTTATCGGAAAGTAATTTGTTCATAACATTAATTTTCTGTTCTTGATTAAGCCCATTTTCTGCTAATGTTTGAAAAATTTTAAATGATTGAATATCATAAATATTTAGTAAAAATTATCTAAATAAATAAGTTAAAAAAAAAATCATATCATACAAATAAAATCCGTAATAATGACCTTTACTGATCACAGATGGCACCATTCCTTTTCGCAAATGGCTATAATATTGGATCACGATATTAACTTTTTGATAATTTAAAAGAAATATACACAAGTCTGAGCTAAAAATACATTAATCACACTTATGCAATTGATACACCTTGTATAAAGATATCCAAATGAAGGGATAAAATCTTTAGAAAAATAATATTTGGTTTAATATGAATTTTTAAAGCGTCCCAACAAACACATGACTTACGGCCTCAAGCCATATTCGTTGCGGCCATACTCAGTTAAGGCCATTTGTAGCCAAACAATAGCGTACCGTAAGTGAGGCGCCGCTAATTGCGGCAGTTGCCGCCGAACCGCACGCGTTTCGGCAGCGAGAAAACGGTTGCTTTTTTTTTACCCGTCATCATTGAAGGGCAGTTTCGGGCAAGCTTGAAATGGCCCCTCATCATTTAAAAAGTACAGGCCCAATATTATCCGACCCGAATATTACATTAACGCAAGAAAATGTATTTTTTTCTTTATTTATTTTAAAATGAGCTTAATTATTATAAATGTGGCATTTATTAAAAATGTAGATACATTATGAGATTTATATTTAAGACAGTAAAATAGATTTTTTTTTTTTTTTTAGTTTAAAACTATTTAAGGAATATATATATATATATATATAAATGTAACAAACATTTACATTTAAAAAATGTAAAATATTTCCAAACTATACTTCGATATCTTTGCATGGCTATATTTTTATGGTTATGCTAGAAACAATGAATGTGTTAATTTTCAATTTCTCTTGATTTTAATAGCTGAAATAAACAAAATACAAATTTATAGGAAGTACACAAGACTCGGAACAACACAAAATATTTAATTACAATAAGATGCATTCATTCATTGAACTTTTATATTGTGCAAAAAATCTACTTGAAATTTAATGATATTTGTGATTTTTTTTCCCTCCAAGTTTCATGAAAAAAATATTTGCTATGAACAAGTGAAAAAAATATTGCTTTCTTTGTTTCAACAAGCACATTTTGTTGAATATAAGGGAGTAGAAAAAGTGAAAAATAAACTGTTTCTATAACACAATTTTTTAATATCATTTGAAATATATTTTCATGTAAAATAAAATTCTTTGAAAAGGAATTTAATGTTCTGAATTCAGTGTAAAATAAAAAATAAATAAAAATGATTTTATCAAATTTCTTACAATTTATGTATATTTATTTGTTTTACGATTAATATTAAATTATTATTAAAAAACACAGATGTCATATACCTGGTTTTAAAGAAGCAAAAACCTGGATTTGTTTGAAAACATTAATATTTTGCTATATAAATATATAATATGTTTATTATATAAATAAAAATTCCCTAATTTAATTAAAAGATTTTTTTATGAAAAAAATAATCATAAAACACTTAATGATTTGGTTTTGAAATGTGCAATAACATTTTAAATAAATATATTTTGTGAGCACTTTGGAATAAAAATGAATATTGTTAATTTCCGGAATGTAAATTTATTAAATAGGAAGAAAAGTGCAAATATAATATGTTTGGTGCATTGGTTATAAGTGATAAACATGATGAATCATTGGTAAAAAGTTTTAAACAATTCTTTAAAACAACTTTCATTTAATGGTTCGTCACATTTACTAGAACGTATAAAAATAATTGTTTTCATAATAATAAAACCAAAGAACTTATAAATGTTATAACTTCTTTAATAAAAATTTCCCACGAAATATTTTTTCGAAAGGAAATCTCTCGCCATTGCCTCCTTACAGAGCGGACAGTTGCCAAGGTCATATGAGGTGCAGGAAAATTTCTCGGAAAAGAACTCGGACCCCCATATTCGCCCCCTCCCCTTCCCTTCAATTTTGCAGAGTCACGCATACGCATCTTCATTTCATTCATTTGGAATTGCACTGCAGTGAGGAGGGAATGGGCTAGGATTGTACAAGTAACTCATACAGCATATATGTGCTAGTAAATTATTTGTAAGTCTTATTAATTTTTGTTTATTCATTAAAGAATTGTAATTTTAATTTAATCTGTGTTTTTTATACATTTTGATTTTATTTTGTATAATTTAGGCAATTTATATATTAGATTGAACAGTATTTTTTTAACATTTTCATTTCGGCAAATGTAAAATAATATTTATCTTAAATAACAGGATTTACTGATGCTATGTTACATTAAAATTATGTTTAAATTAGCAAATACTGATACTTTTTACAAAGTAATTGATTACATAGCGAAAGCTTGGGCAGATTAATTTAAATAAGGTTTATTCTTATAGGTGAAAAATACTTTATTTTCCCTTTCTATTTCTTCAAATACTGTAAAATTTAATTCAATAGATAATTGTTTGATGACTTATTTTCTTTTTGCTGATGAGCGTCTATATTGTTTTGAAATATTATATGTATATGTATCATTTGAGATTCTTTAAAATAATTTGCTTCTGTGGAATTTTTTTTTTAATTAAAGAAAAAGAGAGAGAGCTTGAGAAAAAACTTTTTTTTTCTTTTTCTAAGTGAGAAATTTGATAATAAAATTTGATTAAAGTAATTGAATAAAGATTAATAAAGTTTAGAAAATCAGAATAAAATTTAGAAAACTGATTAAAATATTGGTAAAATTTAAAATTACCGTTTAAAAAAAATCCTGGTTATTTAGGAAAAGTTAAAATAATTTGTATATATTTTTCATCTTTGATAAACTGTGCCCTGAAAATTTATATATTAAAAAAAAGAGAACAAAAACTTTAATTATTTTCTAAGTTAAATAGAAAGTTAATGTATTACAATATAGGTGCATCACGCAATAAAAGTAAATATTACCTTACATTTGCCAAAATAAAAGCGATTAAAAATTTCTTACAAAATAAAATCAATATATGTATAAAATGAATTATAATAAAATAACTAAATAATTCTTTAATGAATAAGTCTAAAATATTGGAAAAGACTTGCAAATAAATGTATAAAAAACAATAAACAAAAGCATAACACAAACACATTTTAAGTTATAATATACATTTTATATATTAGATCATATTAAGATTATATGCATAATTTGAGTAAAAATTCAAAAATTTTTCTGTAAAAAAAGGTTATCAAAAATACAAAGTGCTATGTGTGGAAAAAAAAAAAGCATTAATGCTCATTTACATACACTTTTCAGGAAATATTATTTCAGGAAATATTATTTTTTATTTAGATTAAACTTTATAAAATTTTTCAAAAACACAGTACATGATATAGTGAATTAATAAATTTGTTTATTTTTTCAATAATATACTTTTAAAATTTGCACGACATGCAAATATTTAAAAGGACATTGCATAGGAATTTTAAAAATATATAATTAAAAATATAATTCATTATGTCAGATATTATATTTTGGATATTTTTTTACAAAGTTCATAATAAGTGGATTTATAAATTTTATTTATTTACTTTTAAATGTACCTAAGAATTTTTTTTTTTATATAAAAACATTTTATCATTTAATTAACCTTCTAATATTTTTTTTTTAGAATAAATTTTGAATTATGCCTAAATAATCTTTAGGGCAATTTAGTGGCTAGCTTTACATCATTAAATAACCTTAAAAGGCATTTTTATGGGCAGCTGTGGGCTAAATTTAATATTTGGGAAACACGACTGGCAGGGAGATGGCGAGCTTCCGTCAGGCCTTTATTTTTTATTGGCCTTCAAAAGAGTGAATGTGGCCAATTTCAGGCTATACACCATTTAAGGTAAAAAGTTTGTGGCGTGATTAGCTTGTGGCCATAATGCGGCCGCCGTGACACATTTTTTACGAAGCCGTTACGGCCAATGTTAGTGGGCCTCAATCAGACACTTGGGGCCAAGGCTATCGAAGCCATAAGCGGCCCGTTAGTTATGCGTTTGTTGGGGTGTGTCTTATGCGTTTAACACTAGGCGGCTGGTTTCATATGTGACCAGAGCAGACAACAAGAGATGAATGACGTCACACTTCGATAGCGTATTGCTCGCACTTGTAAGTACAGTAAAATCTCCATAACGGACACTCCCGAATAACGGACAGTTCTATTTAGTGGACAGTTTTCTGATCCCCATTCCCAAAATCTAACTTTTTGTATGTTTAACCTCTGAATAACGGACATTCCGAATAGTGGACAATAATTTTGACGATAAAAGATGAAAAATTATTAACGAGAAAAAAAAGTAAAATGCCTCTAAATTTATGAGGATAATGTGTCACAAATTTTGTGATCACAGATAAATGTAGAGAGTAGACTAGAAATGCAAGTTCTCATCCAAAGCATTTGAAATTCAATTATGCTAAAATTGTGTTTTACCTCCAAACATAACCCCAAGCGTAACATAAAACGTATGCAAGCCACTTGATCAATACACAGTTTTAACTCCTGGTGTATAAAGCTTTTGTTACGTTACATTCTTTTAAAGTTAGATTGCATGAATACACTTGAGAACTGTCAAAAATTAGTTAATGCTGTTTGTGCCATAATTTGGATTTCCTCAGCTGTAAAAGCGGAAAACGGATAGCGCATGACAATGTTCTATAAAAGCAGGCTTTACATTAAAAGAAAATGAAACATATATTTCCGACACAAATGAAGAATTAAGCGAAATAAGTGAATTGATAAAATATATCAGGAGTGAAGGAACTGAAAATTTTCTGTTAATATTGATATGATGAGTTACTGAAGAAGAATCAATTGCTATATACAATTATACTGCTTCAGAATTTTCGACAAAAGTATTTTTTTGTGATGATGAAACAGATACTGAAACTGAAGGTGTTTCCTGCAATATCAAGAATTTCCAAAAAGCGGCAAAATACAGTAAGCAGTTTTTTTTTTTTTTTTTTTAGTAAATGAAAGATAATTAAGAAGGATTAAAATTACTGACAGAGTTAAAACTTCACATTGAAAAACCAATTACATGTAATCGCAAGGAAAAACAATCTTTTATAACACAATTTTTTTTTCCATAGAAACAGTGGATAAAGGTATGCGCCGTTTTATTTCAGTTTTATTGTTTGAAAAAATAATTTTAATTTCTGATTAATATAAAATAGAGGTTTTAGATCATATAAAAAAATCATTTGATGAAACACTAAGAACTTCTTAGCAATTTTTTAACATTATCATGTTTTCCCAATAGCGGAAATTTCCGCGGTCCTGAGGTGTCCGTTATTTAGAGGTTTTACTGTAGGTGATTGTGCGTGTTTGGAGTGTTTGTGGAATGAAGTTCTGCTTAGTCAGGTGCAATCGAACCTGTGTTTATCGGATGTTAGATTCGCTTGCATAAAAACTGCTGAGCGTCTGCGTAATGTTAGACTGAGTGTACATTGCCACTTTAGATAAATAACTAGTAAATATATATATATATATATAAAGGCGCATCACACAAATAATCATTCTGCCTGCTAGCGATGTCCAAGTGTAAGCGCTGGGTGTTTACATCGTTCTATCTTTCTAACCCACCTGTGTATGATGAAAACCTTTATGAATATCTTGTATTCGGTAGAGAGACTTGCCCGGATGGGGGTCGCCTTCATCTCCAAGGCTTCGTATTATTTAAAAACCGTAGGAACCTCTGCACGGTTAAGCGTTGGCTTCCAGCTGGTCACTTTGAACGAGCTAAAGGCTCATTGGCAGAGGCTACGGACTATTGTAAAAAAGATGAAGACTTCACAGAGTTTGGTATTTTACCGGCATATGCGTGAAAGATTAATGTTTTTAGCGATGTTTTGCTTAAGGCTGAGCTCGGTAATATCTCCTCAATTAAGTCCGAGTATCCGGGGATCTATCTCCGCTATAAGACGAATATCCTTTCTAGTCAATTATTTGACAACAAACCCCTGGATAATTCGTGCGGAGTTTGGATTTGCGGACCTCCCCGGATCGGAAAAGATTATGTTGTAAAAAAATTCAGTCCATTGTTTGTTAAAAGTTTAAACAAGTGGTGGGATGGTTATGTAAATCAAAATTATGTTCTGATTTCAGATGTAGACCAATCCCACTGCGTTTGGCTAGGAACTTTCCTTAAAATATGGGCCGATATGTACCCTTTTACTTCCGAAATAAAAGGTGGTACCATTTTAATTAGCCCCAAACGAATCATAATTACTTCAAACTTTCAAATGGATGAATGTTTTTCCTGAATTACTTTGAACGCTTTGAAGGCTCGATTCAGCATTTATGATTTTTTTGGATCTGAGCTAAATACATCGAAAGGCAGAAGCCCAAGCCCGACGATTCGGTTCTAAACTTTTTAAGACAACACGAAGGAATGAAAGAAACTGTTGCTGACACCACCCACATCGAAAAGGTGGAAGAGGGAGTGGTGGATGGCAAAGAAATGATGACAAAAGAAAGAGAGCCTTCAATTGTTGTAACTTCGAGCAAGCCTGGTTGTTCCTATTGGCATGATTTATCAAGTCCGCTCGCCGATGGAGGCAGCGATGATGACTTCGTGTCGAGCCCAAAGCGTCCGAAATGAGTCTGGAGATCCGCGCACAATAAACTAATTTTGAAATATTAGTATCATAATAACTTGAAATGTACTCACCTTGCATTTGTCCTTGTAACTGTATTTTTGCTAGTTTCAATTGATGATTTAATTCCAGCTTTCTTAGCTCATTTTCTTGATCCAACTTTTCCTTTAATTCTAACTTTTCTAACTTCTTAAGTTTCATTTTTCTTTCTCTCAGCAACAGCGTTAGATAAAATTTCTTGTACAAAAGCAGGATCTTTTTTATATTCTTCACTATGTAAAATGAGTTGTTTTAGAGTTCCAATGGTATAATCTTGAGGAATTGTTTCCCCAATTTCTTCTGCTTCAAATTTTAAATAGCCTTTTTAAAATTTTTCATGGCTTGAAACATTTTACTTGAATAAATCCTATAAACTATCCTGTCGTGGACGCCAAAATGTTAGCTAAAGCTTTCAAAAAAGAAGTTATTTTAACACCCCAGTTTTCGGAATATAATACGGATGTCAAAATACTGTTTTAAAATGTAAAAAAAATTTTAACTTCTGTAATGTAAATTAACTTCTTCAGCACTAATTATTTATTTAACTGTAAAAACTTTTACCTTTTTCCATAAGAATATTCAAAACATTAAATAAAGTATAATTTCTTTGTCTGCTTAAGTAACAATTTTGAATTTCGGATTTTTACTATGGATTTGGGTAGATAGAAATTTATGTGAAATGTGAAAAAATGGCCGCCAAGCCCATCATGCATAATTTTAAAATCGGAATACTTTTGATTGTCCCTTTAATTGAACTAGGCATCGGATTTGCATAAAATTTAAAAATGCTCGCCAAAATTATGCAGTATTTATATATTTTAAATTTCAAACGATTCGGTTCGGTAGTTTTTGCTCTGTTACAAGCGGGCGGACGGACGGACGGACGGACTGAATGACTACTATTGGTGCTACGTACAGGGCCGTAGCTAAGGGGGCGCTATGGGCGGCTCAGCCCCCCTAAAATATTTTGAGCCCCCCCTGGAAAAGATTCCAAGGTCACTCAATGAATTTCTGTTCCGTAAATTCAAATGAAATTCTGTTCAAAAATCTAATTTAGTTTTGAGATCCTTTTACAGTTTTGCAGAATTACTAAATTGCACCTAAAATAAGCAATTCAACCACTCCCTCATCCTATGAAGCTAACATGATGTTTAATTTTGCACCAGTTATACACTCAAAAAATTTTCATAATCCTATATTTTTCTTAGCATAAAATGAAGTTATTACAACAGTTTAATAAGAAACATAGTACCTACAATGTAAATTGTCACTAATTTATCTTGCTGTGTCAGAGAAAGAGAAAAAAATTATGAGCCCCCCCCCCCCCCCTATAGATCACTTCTAGCTACGGCCCTGGCTACGAATGTACATAATTACGAACGCACCTAACAACGGTGCATACACGCCATTATATATTATAGCTTCCAGCTGTAGAGCTTAATGATGAACAATTCACAGCTAACGTACAAATCTCGCGGTTGAGGCGCGGCGTGCGAAGAGAAAATTGCGCCCAGGGCGAAGTATCAATTTGGCGCCCTCCCCAACCCCCCTTTTCCCAATTTTTCTTCGAGACAAGGTTTCACAAAATCGAAAAGCGCAGACACAGAAACAAATTCTATTGAATAAATATTTCGCGTTTATTTTAAAACTTTAATTTTAATTCAGAAATTTTAAAAAATCAAATAACATAAGAATAAATTGTACTGATATTTTGGTAACAGGGATCTTGAAAATGGGTGTAGAAAAAATGTATCTACAGTATTATACAACAGCTTAAAACCTTTGTCCGTGAGAGTATAGGTTTTTCCCACAAGCACAGCACCGACCCTAAAAAAGAGAAAATTAACAAAAGAGATTAAGACAATTTGAGTTTTGAAAGAAGTTTTCAAAAGAAAGAAGTCATTTATAAATTTGCATTTTGGTATGGAGTAATAAAAGACGATGCAGTAACTTTGAAACGAAACATGCACCTACTTTCACAAGGAAAAAAAAAATCCCATTATGTAATTATACATTTATTTATTTTTACAAAAAATAAGAAAAAAGAGCTCTGTAGGGTAGATGTGCCAGTAATGGGCCACCTTCCAGTAATGGGCCACCTCGCACTTTTTGGTTTATAAAAAAATAATAAATAATAGTTAAGCTTTTATTATTTTTTTCTGAACTCTACCTTGTATGCTTTATAAGCTGGATTAATTTTTTACACTTTTCGTCAAAACAATTAGGAAGCAGAAAATAAAGTTTCACAGTTTTTCTGTTTTTCACTGAAAATCTTAATGAACATGCTAAGAGCAGACTTTACTTATTTAGTTTATATCTTTTTTATTTTTCCGTAAAAGTTGAATGTTTTTGTTTGGTTAGCAATATAAAACATTGAATTTAATATATCAATGGTCATTTACAAAATTTTATTTATTTTTAAGATTTTAGGAGGGGTGGCCCATTACTGGATTGCTTATTTCGTGATTTTCCAGTAATGGACCACCCAAGTGACCAATACAAAAAGTGTTATTTCAGTAGAGACAAAATATTTTGATTTAACTGAAAAGCTAAATAATCAAATTTAATATTTAAATTTTACCTATTGGAATTTAATAAAGGCAATTTCTTTATAAATAGTTGTTTTAAAAAAGTCATCCAAAATTGGTACAAAACATAAGCAGAACATTTGACAAAATCTAGATGTGCCGTTACAAAAGAAGTTGTTTTAAGTTGGTTCAGAAATGTAAAATCATATTTGGAAGAAGATATTATTAATATTTTCTTCCGAATTCTAAAGCATACAGAGAGAAAATTTTCAATAAGGTTAAAACAAGGTTTCTTTTGTGCTCTTAAAACAAGGAAAATTTTGGGATCAAAATCAGTTAAAGATGTGTATTATGTAGTACCAAATAACGAAAAAGAACAAATCACTGTTACGGGATGTTTTTCAGCAACTAATGAGATTGCTCCATTGGTGATAATATATCCATATAAGCATCTCTGAAGGGAAATTATGGAATCGATCTGTGCCAAAATGATGGGCTATATGATTATCTGAAAATGGTTGGATAGTGCAAGAACATTTATCATTTTAAATGCATTCTAAAATTCCACATTGAATAGTTTGGTCTATCGGAAAGGGGTGATAAAACTGAAGGTCTGTTATTTATATTTCACAGTTGCACAGCACATCATTTAGATAATGATATGAATGAAGATTGGAGACTTTTTTTAATTCCTTATCTAAACTTGAT
Organism: Maratus speculifer; assembly: GCA_964019185.1. Classification (NCBI taxonomy): domain Eukaryota; kingdom Metazoa; phylum Arthropoda; class Arachnida; order Araneae; family Salticidae; genus Maratus; species Maratus speculifer. Next base: position 57,368,561 of record OZ025298.1, read on the forward strand.
TTCAGTAAAACATTGTCTTTATATTATAAATCCTTTAAATTTAAATATTTTGTTTTATATCTTTACAATATAAAGCCTTTAATGTTAGTTAATAATATCATTAATATTTTGTTTTATATCCACATTATAAATCCTTGATTATAATAAATTCATAACTTAAATTTAAATATTTTGTTTTATGTTTTTTCATTGTAAATCCTTTATTGTAATGAATTTCTAACTTAAGTTTTAATATTTTGTTTTATTAGTATGCTTTCATTAAGTTCTGGAGCAAAATATAATTGAAACAAGTTGGAAATTGCACGTGAAGCGTAGCAAATGAGGTGCGTTCGTACGATAACGAAGTTTTAAAAATATACAGATCTTCCTGATATAGTAGACAATACTTCGGATACAGTACAGTGGTTGAACTCTTTGTATTCCTATAAACATACAGGAAATTTCATTACACCTCAGCAACGTATATCATATTCATAAAATGTGGCAGAGTTTATTATAATTAAAACATGTCCCAAACAATGTTTCCCCGTATAGCATTATGTAGTGGAATACTTTTGTGTGGCCCTGTAATTTAATAATAAATATTCTTTGCATCTCAGATTGTACACAATTTTTATTTTAGTATATATATACGTTATAGGTTCATGTAAATTTTATTATGTTCGAATGAGTGTAACACCATTAATTAAAATGCATTTGCATTTTTTTTTCCATTGTCTGTAATGTAACGGAATACTTTTGATAGTACCTGTAATTGATCTATGCATCTGATTATCATAAGATCTGAAATGACTCAACAAAATTATGTAATAATTATGTTTTAAATTGCAAACGATGAAAATGCATTTTAAACTTTTCCCCCATTGACCGTAATGTAACGGAATCCTTTTGATTTTCCCTGTAATTGATCTATTCATCCGATTTTCATAAAATTTGAAATGACTCGACAAAATTATGTAATAATTATGTATTTTAAATTTCAAACTATTCGGTTGGATAATTTTTGCGTTGTTATATGCAGACAGACAAACGGACAGACAGACGGACAGACAGAGGGACAGCCGGACGGACTGAACGACAACTATAGGTGCTACGTATTTACATAATTACGAACGCACCTAAAAACAATTATCTGTTATTTTTTGTAGGGTGGCCCATTACTGGAACATAGGCGGTCCATTACTGGAACATAGGTGGTCCATTACTGGGCTTTTGGGAGTTTAGACATATTTCTATTATTTAAAATTAAATTTTTATTTCTATTGGGAAATGTAACTGTGAGATTAGTTAAATATTGTTAAAAGATTAATATAATATGAAAAAAATTGGAATACAATAATTATAACTATTAATAAAAAATTATTTTTTAGAGAAATTCCTTAAGGTGTCCCATTACTGGCACATCTACCCTAGTATAATTTTGGCTCAATTTTCGCGCCTGGGGCGATTACCCCCTTTGCGCTTCGCTTCGCATGGCCCTATTATTACTTAATCCATTAAAATATTTTTATTGTTGTATGTCATGCTCCCATAAAAAGAAAAAAAAAAAAAAAACGATAAACGGAATTGAAAAGGTTCGTCGTCTTGTCGTCCCAGCACCGTTAGGCTGTTGATCGAAATTCGAGATTAATTTTTTCTTCCCTTTTCAAAATATTTTATTTAGTGAATTAAAACAAAAAAGCTACTCTTAATATTTAATATTGGATCATTATTTAATTTAATTTCATTTCTATTTTAAGCGTGTTTTACATTTTTAATTCAGAAATCTTATTTTTTTTTCATTTCAAAAGCACTTTATATGCTCGTCGACAGATGGCGCTAGCTGATTAGATTTGTCATTTTTCATAAGATTCAATCTTTATACCTCCCTTTTTATTTAAAACCTCAGATAGTCAGAATAGACAATATAATCAGGGCCGGTGAGAGGGGGGCGCACAGGGGGCAACTGCCCAGGGGCCCGGGAGTTAAAAGGGCCCGCACCGTACCGATAAATATACAGATTTCATATTATTCCAAATCTGAACTTGCACACATTTTTTTTATTTACAAGTTAACTAAAAATATGTTTCCCAGAATTGTTGTGAGACGATTTTCACTAAAGATATAGTACTATTGGTAACAAAGTCGCTGCATAGAACAAGACAGATCTTATCTTTTCTTGTCTTGTAATGAGGGGAGTACTAATCTAAAAGCTGTCAATTCGTTCATCATTTTTCTTACAAACAAGCCAGGAACTTCCTGTCTTCCTAAGAAATTTAGAAAGGACCCTTTTCTCAGCACAGACTGCTATGCCCATGCCTTGAGGCGAAGCAAAAGAGCCTCTAGACAATAATAGGTCCATCTGATACTGGCAGGAAAACCGGCGCATTTATCGGACAAACGATGCAACTACTAGGGCCCGGCTCGCACTAATTGCGATCTCCTTAGGACACCGAGTCTCTCAATACAAGCTCCGATTACCGATTAAAAGTTTTAAAAGGGTTTGAAATTGAGAGCATAGGAAATAGAGGTCTGCACGGGCCAAAATTTCCGGGCCCGGCCCGTACAAAAATCGGTGACAACGGGCCGGGCCAGGTCACAATTTCTATTATTTCTAAAAAATTCAGATTTTTATCATATAATTAAGATATTTTTAAAGAATATTGCATACATATATATGGAATGATTTTACAGTATATTTAACAGGAAATACACACTAGCAACATTAATGATTACTTGGATTTCCAACATTCAAATAAAGATTCATTTAAAAATTTATATGGTTAGAATAAAAGAAAAAAAGAAAGTTAAATAAAAACATCGTAACATTTTAAGCTGTATAGTAAAAGTAGATTGAGAAAGCCATAAAAGACCAAATCGCTAAAGCCATATTCATTGAAAATAGCTCATATTTTGCCGTTTCCAAATAAATCTTTACAACGGGCCGATAGGCCCGCAAATTTTTTTATCGACAAGAATGGCCTGTTAAATTTTTTGCCCGCCAGGCCCCTTTTTTTTGTTTGTTGGCCCGGCTCGGTCCGTTGAAAAAATCCTTCGAATTCTGCCGGCCCGCCCCAGCCCATAAGAAAATTCAGAACCATTTCACCGGCCCAGCCTGCGGGCCGGGTCGGGTACAGGCCAGGCCCGGGCCCATGCAGACCTCTAATAAGGAGTCCTAAATTTTATAAAGAATTAACTTAATTCTAAAATTTCATCTAATTTCTTTTTAAATTATTAATTTGTGTGCGCTATATATATATATATATATACATGTATTATTTAAGTGCTTAACAAGGTTACACAAGTGTCTTATTTACCAAAAATGAAAAACGCTATTCGATTCCAAATCCCGTCATGTCAGAATTATCAATTTTATACTTTTACAGTTTAAAATTAGTTAGAAAATGTGTTCGAAAACTTTCGCGATATTGAGAAGTGAATTTTAGAACCACCAAGAAGTATATACATATCCAAAGATTGCGTTAATATAAGTTCTTTATCGCTATTAATAATTTTACAAATCATGTTATCTTGCCCAGATACAACTTGAGAACAATTAAGTCTGGTTCTTGCCCGGCTCGTCTATATGTATAAAAACAATGCAACCCTGATCTCGGCCAGGCACGGGTTTACTAAAAAAATATTATGCCCGGGTTACACACAATGTAACTGTCCGATGCCGATCTCTACACAGTACAAGTTACAGTTCTGTATTGATGTTGTCAAACTAGTAACGACTCGTGATGCGCATTTATACTTACTCTTGTTAAAGCCATATTCATTAAAAAAGCTCATATTTTATAGTTTCCCCCTAAAACTTTATAATGGACCGGTAGGCCTGCTGCATTTTTTTATCGATCCGGGCCCGGCCCTTATGGCTCGTTCAATTAATTATTTTGCTAACTGGCCCGTGCAGACCTCTACAATACATTCTATTATGTTCATATTGCAATTTTATAAAGTTGTATATTTTGTCTGAAACATCCATTTACTACTTTATTATAGTGAATATTTTTTTTTAAAATCTTTATTACTTTCAAAATACATTGTATTTTTAATTCTTGTTTACCTGTTTGTTTAATTCTTGTTTTCCTGTTATCGTCAGATTATTTGAGGGTTGGTGAGCATAACTTGTAGGCTGTAGAGCCTCCTAATATTTTAACCTTTTAAGCTTCCGGCTTATTTTTTACTTTATGTTAGATTTATAAAATAGTACCTATGAAAACCATTTGTATGGGGATTTGTTGATTGTGAATATCTGCTGGCGTTGTTAGGTATAAAATGGAACTCGAATGGAAAATTAAATAAAGCTATGTTCCAAAATCTTAGAGACGAAAGGGACAAAAATATATATTTTTTTTTTTTTTTTTTTTTTTGGGGGGGGGGGGGAGGCCCCAGAAGACCTTCTTCAGGCGTCTTGTACCTACTGTGCTTAGTGAAAAATCAAATGTTATAGATAATGTTTGCCGCTTTACATAAAAACTGAAGTTTAATATTAAAGTTTTTCCCATATTTTCCTTAATATGACAACGTGATTTTGTTAAGACACATAAAAAATCGTGAAAAAATGACTCAGAGACATAATCATGAAAACAAAGGTTCGCACTTAGAAACAGTTTAGTGTCCCCTTTTTCATTAAAAATTATATTAATTTTTTTTTCAGTTTTTTTTTCTTTGTTGTTTAAAATAAAGTCAAAATTTTGAAGCCATATTTGACTTCAAAATTTATTTCAAAATGAAAATTAGAGATACCTATGGATTTTCGGTGATGAAATGATATATCTTTCAAAGTATTTCTATCTGATTCAAGCCCACATGCTAGTCGATTGTGACTGCCGCGCTGACCGCATATTCCCAATACCTACTCAGTTCGATACTAATATTTTTTAACAATTTTTTTTACATGAAATTTATTTAAATATTCTGAAGCACTTATGAACGCGATTGCTATGTTACAGAATCGTGAAATTATTATTACCGTTCGTGGTCTAGTATTCTATTAAGAAAACATGTCTTTCATTAAATGTGAATTTGTTTTAACAATTTTGCTATTATCTCCATGTAATAATGATAATATCTTAATCCTGATAAATCGAAATTTAAAATGATGATATGAGCTGAAAACGTTGTTAAAATTTTCTAAAGTGCGATTTTATGGAATTTTAAAATAAAATTTTTTAATTAATTTTACATTCATTTCAAATGCACAAATAGTATTTGATATATTTCAACATACTAGTTAAACGGTAGTCCGAATCATTACAGATGCATCACATTTATAGGGGAGAGTTTTTTGTAGGGGACGTTTCTTAATTATTTAACAACTGATTGAAATTTAGTGTTTTTGTTTGCAAATATTTTGTGTCATAAACATTGGGATTGTCAAGTTGATGAAATGTATATTTCAGAATTCCCTGAAGTAAATATTTTTATGTCAAAAATTAAAAATTAATCACCTGTCAAATTAAACCTGTTTGTAAATCTGAATCTGATTCAATTAGAGAATAGCTTTGATTTAAACAAAAGACAATAAATGTTCGTTCTAAGCCCTGTGGCAGAATGTGCACGACACTGCGACGGACGTCGCAGACTTTTAAGGACCTCTGCAGACTCAGCGATAGCACAGACGCTCTATAGTGTATAAATTACGCAAAAAAGAGCTCTTATGTGTCCTGCGGGCTGCGTAATTTCGGCAAAATATCGCAAAATAAGGCCACATTTATTCCAAAGATCGCGAGAAGAAACGCAATTATCAAAGCATCGCGAAAATAACGACAAATTTCTTTTAAAAATCACGAAAAAACGACTAATTTCTTAAAAAAATCATGAAAAAATGACAAATTTTGTCCAAAAATCCCGAAAGTCCGAATTTCTTCAAAGGATCGTGGGAAGAAACGACAATTTCATCATAACATCGCTAAAAACGGCAAATTTCGTTTAAAAAACCACTTAAAAACGACAAATTTCGTCAAAAAATCCTGAAACAAAAAGTAAAAAAATGAAAACATTCTGAAAAATAAATATAGTTTAAAAAAACTAAAAAACACGCTTTTTAAGTATATCAAACTAAACTAGTCGTTGGGGGCCACCGTAATACTTACCCATCATGGATATGTATATGAAAATAAAACATGTGAAAACTATTTATACAATGCATTGTAATTCATAAACAAAATTTAAATATTGTTAATATACATAGTAATGCTATATTAAAGAACTGCTGATGTACCAATTTCGACAAATTATATATAACGCCAAACTACTCAAGTAGTACCGAACTGCGTAAAAGAAACATCCTTATAACTCCAAAAACAATAATTCTATCAACTAACAATTAACTGCGTCAGATTAAGCGTCTCATTTCCAATTAAAATATACCTCTGAATTGAAATTTGAATGAAATACAGGGTCGTGAAAAATCGAAGAAAGTGGAAAACAAGATTACAAATATCTCGGCAACTAATAATCCGATCGACTTTGTTCTATATGCAAAATGTGTGTCATTTTATTGCCTTTTACGTCCATTCCTTAGAACAAAAAAATTCGAAAATTTTTATATACCTTTCATCAGAACGAATTTTTCGAGAGTCCGAAAAAAATAGTTCCGGATAATCGAGGTTGTTAATATTAAATAGGGTTCGTCCCATTCTTACATACTAACTACATACAAAATTTCAAGTCTCTATCTCAATTTGTTCGGGAGATAGAGCGTTTACAGACAGACAGACAGACGGCAAAATTTTTTTTCTAAAAATATGTTTTTCGGAATCTCCACTATCTAAAACGTGTAAATCCGTCAAAAATTTTTTTTCGATTTTCAAAACGATTGCAAGACTTACCCTATACTACGTATGATGGGTAAGTAAAAGTGAAAAATATTTTGTAATATAAGCTGAAAACAAAAATAGATGAAAAATAATATATTACTATAAAATCATTGTTGTTATAGAAATCAATTAATAAGCAATAAATAAAATTATCGTGGAAAAAAAGCGTGGGGTGCTCCATCTAACATGCTCCATCTATCAGTTCTTAAGAAGCACCCCACGCTTTTTTTCCACGATAATTTTATTTATTGCTTATTAATTGATTTCTATAATAACAATGATTTTATAGTAATATAGTATTTTTCATCTATTTTCGTTTTCAGCTTATAGTACGAATTATTTTTCACTTTTTAGTTTGATATACTTAAAAAGCGTGTTTTTTAGTTTTTTTTAAACTATATTTATTTTTCACTTTTTAGTTTGATTACTTTAAAAGCGTGGTTTTTAGTTTTTTTAAACTATATTTATATTTAATACAAAAACCAAATTAATCGGTTGCATAGTTTCAGAGTAATTGGTGAACATACATAGAAAAAAAATACATACGCGTTGAATTGATAACTTCCTTACCTTTTCTGAAGCCGGTTAAAAATAAAAATTGTAATACGGATTTTTTTATTTTTATTTTACATAGATGTAAATAATGTCAGGAGTGGGGTTCGCACCCACAATCTCTTTCGAAAAACAGAGCTTTAATCCGGCGCCTTAGACCGCTCGGCCATGCTATGTACACTCCATTCAGCGAACATATTCAACACTTTTAATTAGCGAAAAATCACTAATTTTATTAGTTTTTGCCTAATTACTAAAAAAGTACTGAACCAATTTCGATGAAACTGAAGTGGTACCAATTCGAGAGCATCGTCTTTCATTTAACACCAAAACCAAGTTAATCGGTTGCATGGTTTCGGAGTAATCGGTGAACATACATAAAATAAGGAGAGTTACAAACTCACAAACTTACAGGTGAAGTTAATAAAAGTGTGGTAAAAAAGGCAAATTTCGTCAAAAAAAATCACGCAATTAACAGCTGATTTTGTCAAAAGATTGTGAAGAAAATGGCAAATTTTGTGAGAAGATAGCGAAGAAACGGCAGATTTCGTGAGAAAATCACGAAAAAACGGCTGGTTTCTTTAAAAGATCGCGAAAAAACGACAGATTTAATCAAAATATCCCGAAAAAACGACAGTTATCGTCAGAAAATCGTGAAATAATGGCAGATTTCGTCAAAAGACCGCGAACGAACGGCAAATTTCGTCAAAAGATCGCGAAAAATGGGAAAATTTCGTCAAAACAACGCCAGAAAACGGCCAATTTTGTCAAAACATCGCGAGAAAACTGCGAATTTCGTCAAAAGATCTCGAGAAAGCGGCCAATTTCGTCAAAAGATCACGAAAAACCCGCAAATTTCGGCAAAGTCACCAAATAATATATATATATTGGCGAAAGTGGATTTGTCTGTTCTTTTTTTTTTTTTTTTTTGGTATAAATGATGGAAATAGTTTACACATATACACACACATATGTTGCCATAATTAATTCGCATTACAAAAGCACAAAGAATATATTTATATAACACATTGCGTCTTGCAGACTATTTTTGAAAATATTGTAAGCGTTGCAGACATTTGAATATAGTTCTGCTTATGGGGTTCTAAATCACTGATTCGATTATACGATGATTTGAATACGCGGCAAATTTTAGTACTTTTTCTTGTAAGGGCCCGTAATTTTTGTCTGCCCAGGGGCCCGTGAAACCTGTCACCGGCCCTGAATATAATCAGAAAGTTGTGTTCATGCATAGTGTCAGGGATGTAGTCAGGGCCATCGCTAAGACTTTTTATTGGTGGGGGAGAAGACCTTAAATTGCCAAGTCAAATTTTCATATTTGCCAACTTATTTTATAATTTTGCCAAGTTACCACAATTAGAAAATGTAATACAGTTCTTATTTGTAAAAAGTTCAATAATATACCCAATTAGAGTTGTAACTTTTGCAATTTCTATCAAAAATAGGAAATATATTACAGTTTTTACTAAAATTTTAATGAAATTTGCCAAGTGTAACAAGTTTTGGGAATGTTTGGGGGGAGGCTCCCCCCCTGTCCCCCCCTTAGCGAGGCCCCTGGATGTAGTGGAAGGTATACGGGGGGTATACGCCGTATAGCTTTTGGATATTTTAAAGGAACAGCGTATTGCTTCTGTTTTTCAAGAAAGCCATAGTACACCACACACTCTAAGGTCTCTCTCTCTCTCACTAAGGTCACTCTAGGGTACACACACTCATCTTTGCGTATATCCTCTGTTATTTTTACGATTACATCCCTGCGAAGTGTTGTCAGATCAACTGTCACAGAAAAGATGTGATAACGGCTTCTATATTGGGAAATAAAAATATTGTAAATCCTATGAAAACGGCAACTTTCTATAACGGAATCTTGTCTTAAGTGTAAAAAGTATATCATTCCGATGATAAGGGTAAAACAGAAACCTGTCTAAAATGGAACCGATTTATAATTACTTGAGATTTCGTCTTAATAAGTTTTACAGCAATAAATAACTGTATGGTGTTTTTCCATTTTAGACAGGCTGTGATTTAATATGCTTAAACTCCCAACCCTGATACAGAGTGATAGATATTGAAAGAAATTTAGAATAATTCGTACCTGACCTCATGAAAAATCGCAGGGCAGAAACTATGGGGAGGCAGAGGGGGCTTGTGCCCGGGCGCCAGAACGAAGGGGTGGCAAATGAATATTTTGTTTGTCGAATTTTCTCGAATCCATGTTTAGCACGATATTGTTAAAATCACGTCTGGTGTATACCGAAGCATACAATAATTTAAAGATGATATGGCATAAGGATATCTGTATAAAGCGGAATTTTTTTCGATTCCGTTTTCAAGATTTTAATGAATCAATATTTGACGCAGCAAATTACGTATTACAGTATTACATGTTTTAAATTTTAAAATAAGTGACTATTAGAAAATTAGGAAAATTCTCTCAGTAAATATATTTTGAAGAGGAAGGTGTGTATTGGTGTATTTTGTGACGGCCGATTATCTACGCTAGGGATATAGTCCCTGGGGGAGGGATGCCCTTCGTGGGGGTCTTTCTAAGGGCCTAATCAGTATTTACGCAAGGTTCGAAGAAAACCACGAAAACTCCGAACGATTAGGCCGACTGCCGCGATTGGGTTCGAACCCAGCACCTGCCGTCTACTAGTTGAGAGGTCAGTGAAGAGGAAGGAGTAGGGGCGCTAAAATTCATATTTATCCCAGGTACAAAAAAGTTAGTTTCTGCCCTAAAAAAGGCCCTCAGGAATTTTCATCGACGGGTCTTACAAGCAGGGCTTTAAATGCAAAAAAATCCACGAATCGGAACGTTGTTTGAAAGTATTTCCCTAAAATTTATTTTTTGAAAGCGTAAATAAATGTATATTTAAACCATATAAAAGCAATTTAAAACAAGAAAGAAAAAAATCATACGTCAAACATCGGTAATGAAACACTTTCTAAACACATTCAGAATAATGTGGCAAAACCTCATCGTTTTCTAAGTTAAAATAGGAACTATTTGAAACTGCATTAAACGTTTGCAGTCAAGAGGTGACTCTCACTCGCCACTAGTGCTGTCAGGTGTCCCTCGTAAATCGGGACGCCAAATGCTTTGGACACTACTAAATATCTTTCATTTTATTTTGCCATCTTTGATCACAGATTAATCGGCCTTTAGATAAGACGAAGAAAATTAGTCTAAAATACTGGTGTCCAAAGCATTTGGACAGAGCCGTCCTTAGGGGTATGCGACAGGTGCGGCCGCACAAGGCCTCGCGCCTAGAGAGGCCTCGCATCTGAACGCAAAATATTTTTTCTTCAATAAAAGAAAAGTATAACAGAAAATCATTGATATAAATTTATGATTTTAGCTAAAAAAAGATAGTGGTCTTGATATAAAATACAGCCTAAGTTAGAAGAGGGACATTCACCAACAATTTGCTACCATTACTTTTAGGTAGATTTCGTAAGAAATACTACCTATTGCAATCGCACCAGTTTATATATCTATCTATTTATCTATCTATATCTATATATATATATATCTCACTTTTTTATGGACACGATAACTTCTATAATTCTTCACCAATCTCCACCAAACTTGCACATAAAATCAGAGGGGATAAAATCTTGGCTAAGTTCGTTAATGGGCAAAATCGGACCAAGGGGGTCGGAATAGGGGGTGTTTTTGTGAAAACCGAAAAAACGCCATAACTTCTTAATTAAAGTAGATATTGAATCGGTTTAAAGCTTATATTACTTCTTAAAAATGGGCCAAAAGTATATGCATGACAGATTTTTGATAAATTTAGAAGTGGGCTCAAGGGGCGAAAAAAACAGGGATTTTGAGAGAAAAAAAAATTCATAACTTCGTCAATTTTCAAGATATCAAGTCCAACTAAATTTTTTGTAAATGTTCTTAAAATTATCTAATACTTTTGTATTTACAAGTTTTTGATAGGACCAACTTTTACCGATGAAAAAAATTAAAAACGAAAAGAAAAAGGGCGCTGAAAAAAGAGAAAAATCCATAACTCCATCAATTTTTAAGATATCAAATCCAATTAAATTTATTTTACATCTCCTCATCAATACCTACAATTTTTATATTGACAAGTTTTTCATAGGACCAATTCGTATAGCAAAAAGAAATTAAACAAAAATAGGAGTTGCAGAAAAAACCTCAAATCCAAACTGCTTATATTCTGACTCATTTTTAAATTCATTTTTGATTTTAAACGCATCCAAATGGTAGATCCTCTTATTTAGAAACTGTATAAAGTGACGCATTGGTCAATTTTCTGATAAAGACAGAATATATTTCAAAAAAGGCTACCAAAAAGGGTATTTTGAACAGAATTTCCGAAAGTCATCGGGACTGAAAATTGAAGGAAGTATTCAAATAAGAAATTGCGTTTTTTTCTGACTCGTTTTTAAATGCATTTTTTTTTCTCAAACGCATCCAATTTACAGATCCTCTTATTTAGGAACTATATAATGTGATGCATTGGTCAGTTTTTATATAAAGACGGAATATATTTCAAAAAAGGCTACCAAAAAGGGTATTTTGAAAAGAATTTTCCGAAGTCTGTGATTTGAAAATTTAAGGAAGTTTTCACATAGCAAAATGCGTTTTTTATGACTCGTTTTAAAATCCATTTTCGCTCTCAAACGCATCCAATTTACAGATCCTCTTATTTAGGAACTATATACTGTGACGCATTGGTCAGTTTTTTGATAAAGATAGAATATATTTTTTAAAATGCCGTCAAAGTGAATATTTCGCACAAAATTTTCCGAAGCAATCATGATTAAAGAATTAAGGATGTATTCAAACAACAAATCGGTTATTTTATGACTCATTTTTAAATTCAATTTTTTTCTCAAATGCATTAAACTGACAGCTTTTTGTTATTTAGGAGCTGTATAATGTACTGTTTTGGTCGATTTTTTTAATAAACTCAGAATCTATTTCAAAATATGTTGTCAAAATAGGCATTTGAGCTGAATTTTTCTTAAGATGATTCTGATAAAACCAGTTTTTGCAGAAAAATGAAATTAAAAATTTTTCATAAACGGCCAAATGAAGTTATTAAACTGGGTTTATCTCTAATCATATATATATATATATATATATTTATTTATTTATTTTTTATTTTAATGAGCACTCTTCGAAATCTACCTCCGCCTATAGGCCCAGCCGACAGGGATTTTTGGAATTAGAGCCCAGGTAGTTCCAGAAATCACCCCTATAAACTCAAAACAAATGCTGCTCCTCTATAATAGCTAGAAGATCGAACCCTGGCTCCCCAGGTCACAAGTATATAGGTGAAAAGCATTCTTTTTTTTAATTGATAGTATAGACGAAAATTATGTTAAGAGTCTCAGAGGAAAGGGCCTCGCAAAATCCTTGCACCGGGCCTCGCTTTAAGCTGTTCTCCATAAGGACAGCTCTGCATTTGGAGCACCCATTTAATCGGAACACTAGTAATCAATGAAATTCACCTCTCGAGTGCGGAGGGTTAACACATTTGGAAAAAGAAATTTCAGCAATTCCCGCCTGCAGTCGGAAAAATATCCCAATTGTTTGAGCAGCCCTTCAAATTTAGATTTGTTTCTATAAACTAAATGCATGCAAAAATTTAGTTCAGTTTAGAAATACGTACCAAAGTTAAAAACACCTCTTCAGCAGTTTCCGCTAATAAGGTGAATGGTATGTGAATTCTTTTCTGCATCCCTGTATATACGAGGTATAGAATTTATACAGAAACCGCATTTTAAGGCTAATGTCATATCACGTTAGTGGTTTCTGCAGGAAAACGCGTCACTTGCCTCGAATCGGCCAACACGAGCGCTGCGTTCAAATAAATGCAGCAAAACAAATATAGATAATGGAAAAAAAATTAAATTAGAATTTTTTTTTTTTTTTTTTTTTTTTTTTTTGTATTTAGAGAAAAATGATTCAAAAGTAATGGATTACGAATGTTAAAAAGAGAGAGATTTCTATTTGAAATTCGCCCGTTTTTGCTATCAATGTTGGATTTTACGCTGTAACTGAATAAATTTGTCACCATATGCAAATTGTATACTTTATTAGAGAAAATTAACTTTGTTGTCACAACAAAAGTCTACAAAAAAAAAAAAAAAAAAGTACGTGTGGCACTCGGGGATTGACGCGGTAAAGCTATTGCATAGCATTTTTTTATCAACTTATGCAATTATAATTTTTTTATTTTTATTTAGGCAGTTTTTTTTGTCTTTGATATTAATTCAAGTTTTTTCTTTTTCTTTGATATTAATTCAAGTTACAATTTTCTGAGCGTGATGACCGATAAGAAAACAATTTTTTTTTCTTTTATTGAAAAAAAAAAGCATCTTTAAAATGTAAATTAATGAAGTCTACTTAATTCCCTAGTAGGCTTGGGAAGCGATTTAATATTTTATTAGAGTATAGGAATTATTCCTTAAGAGTGAGACTAGTTGATCGATACCTTACATGATAAAGTTTGTTTAGGAATTAATAGTAGTGAGATTGTTATAAGCTTAAGTAACAAATAAATTAATTTTGGTAATAGTATTAGTAATAAGGTATAAATTGTAATAATTCATTATCAACTTCTTATTTGTTGATGTTTTAATTTTTTAGAATTTTTAGTTAAGTTTTGTGAGAACTCTTGTATTAGTATAGGAAATTGTCGCTAGGGGGCGCTGTTAACCAAAAGATTTTTTTAATGAGATAGAATCTGGAGAATATGGCAAGTTTATGGATATCTTACACTATGTTTTTATTAACTTATTAAAAAAGTTGTTATTGTTATAGATTTCACAATTTAGCGGTGACACCCAAAATTAGTGGAAAAAGTGAAGTATTAAAAGACTCTTTTAAACAACTCTAAGTTTCTGATTTATAATGAATTAGTTCTTTTATTAAGATTTTAGAATAACAAAAAACTTAGTTTTGCCAAAAATCGCTAGGGGGCGCTGTAATCCTAGATTTATGAGTTGGGATAAACTCTAGATAAAGAGACAAGTTTAAAGAAATCTTACACTATGATGTTTAATTAGTTATTAATGAAGTCGAAAAGTTTTAAATCGGTGGCAACCAAATTAAAAAAAATGATTGAAAGTTAAACTGTTTTAATAAACTAGGCTTTAAAAGTTGTTTATTATTTTAGTTTTAAAGTAATTGGTGATTTTAATAGGGTTGCTCCAGTATGCCCCCATATCTTCTTTGCTCCCCCTGTAGATATAAAAAAAATGGAGATAGCCATTTTAAAGAGCGGAAAAAAATCGGTTCGGAAAATTCCGAACTATTTAAAGCATTAATAAGCCCTAAAAAATTGATTTAAAGATTTTAAAAGATTTTGTGAGTAGAGTTATCTATTTTTATTCTTCATAGCAATGTTAATTAACACCAGTATTTTGTATTAATGATGAGTAAATACAACAGCGAATACTCCTAAGATAAATTAAACTGCAAATGAGCATGCTGGCTCTGACATATGTGACACTAAAGTCTTTTATTAAGATTTAAGAATGACAAAAAACTTAGTTTTGCCAAAAATCACTAGGGGGGGCTGTAATACTAGATTTATGAATTGGGACAGACTCTAGATAAAGTTCTTTGTCTAGATAAAGAGACAAGTTTAATGATATCTTATACATTATGATTTTTAAATAGTTATTAAAGAAGTCGAAAAAGTTATAAATTTCGTTTTAAATTGGTGGAAACCAAAATTTGAAAACATGTTTGAAAGTTAAACTGTTTTAATAAAATAGGCTTTTAAAGTTGTTTATTGTTTTAGTTTTAAAGTAATTAGTGATTATAATAGAGTTGCCCCAAGATGCCCCATATCTTTGCTCCCCCTGTAGATATCAAAAAATAGAGATAGCCATTTTAAAGAGCGGAAAAAATCGGTTAGGGCCAGAAAATTCCGGGGCATTTAAAGCATTAATAAGCCCTAAAAAATTTATTTAAAGATTTTAAAAGATTTTGTGAGTAGAATTATCTATTTTTATTCTTCATGGCAATGTTAATTAACACCAGTATTTTGTATTAATGATGAGTAAGTACAACAGAGAGATACAATACTCCTAAGATAAAATAAACTACAAATGAGCATGCTTGCTCTGACATATGTGACACCAAAAGGGGTTAATAAAAGTGTTACCACAATGGAGAACAAAACATTAATTGCAATTTATAATATTTATTATCTAATAACATAAGCACACTAGTAGTTTAGTTTTTTCTATTCAAATAATTAACTCAATGATAATACCCACAATTCCACACTTTTATTTAGTTATATTTAAATAAATGAGAAGTTTGTCGAACTGAAACGACGTTAGCCGGAGTGTTAGGTTTTTTTTCTCGTTACGGAATTTCTAGATTCGGTCGCCGCGCTCAAAGTCCGCGATAAACATTTAACATATAATTTAACAATGATCATATAATTTAACAATTTTTTAATGAATCATGAGGGAGGCTATATAGATTTTTAAATATGTTTACATACAGGGTGTATCTAAACTCCAGGGCAATACTTTAAGGTGTCTTAATAAAAGACATCAAGACAAACTATATTAAATAGGAAATTAAGGGTCCCAAACGTTTTCCGAAGGAGATAGACGCCATTAAAGTTTAAGGTACAAAATTTCAAATAAATATAAAAAAAAACGGAAAAATTAGTCAATTGATTTGCAGTTTTCACTTAAACTATTCTTTATGTCAATATTTTCTTGAAAATAAATTATAAAGATAAATTTCAAAAAATGCCGATAGAGGGTGCTTTAGACTTTGGAGTAAAGAACAACTATTTTTTGCCTCTCATTAAATGTTTTCGGAAGCTTAGACTTAAATTTTGAGCTCAAAATGTGAATAGTTGGGAGTGGTTAAGTATCGCAAACTGAACTGTGTTCAAAGGTTCAAATTTCAAATGATTATAAAAAACGGAAAAATTGGTCGATTCATTTGCGGTTTTCGCTAAAACTATTCTTTTAATCAGTATTTTCTTGAAAATAAATTTTAAAGATAAATTTCAAAAATGCCGATAGAGGGCGCCTTAGACTTTAAAGTAACGTACGACTATTTTTAACCGTTATTTTTTTAACCTCATTAAATGCTTGCAAAAGCATATAATTAAATTTTGTGCTCAAAATCTGAATAGTTTAAAGCGGTTAAGTAGCGCAAACTGAACTGTGTTCAGAGGGGGGGGGGGGTGAGGAGCTTCAATTTTGAAATGATTATAAAAAATGGAAAAATTGGTCGATTTGTTTGTCGTTTTCGCTAAAACTACGCTTTAAATCTGTATTTTCTTGAAAATAAATTTTAAAGATAAATTTTAAAAAAATGTCGATAGAGGGCACCTTATAGACTTTGGAGTAATGTACAACATTTTTAACAGTTATTTTTTTAATCTCATTAAATGCTTGCAAAAGTTGACTTAAATTTTGAGCTTAAAATCTGAATCGTTGGGAGTAATTCAGTAGCGCAAAATTGAACTGTGTTCAAGGGGAGGGGGGACGGTTAAATTTCAACTCCTGAACACAGTTCAATTTGTGCTTCTTAACCCCTCCCAACGATTCAGAATTTGAGCTCAAAATTTAAGTCTAAGCTTTTGCAAGCATTTAATTAGATACAAAACATAACGGTTAAAAATAGTTGTTGGCTACTCTTAAGTTTAAAGTGCCCTCTAAAGAAATTTTTTGAAATTTATTTTCAAGAAAATACTGACATAAAGAATAGTTTTAGCGAAAACCGCAAACGAATCGACCGATTTTTTTGTTTTTATAATCATTTGAAATTTGAACCTCCCCCCCCCCTTTTTGAACATAGTTCAGTTTGCGCTACTAAACCATTCCCTACGATTCAGATTTTGAGCTCAAAATTTAAGTTTATGTTTAAGCTTCTAAAAAAGATAATGAGATGAAAAAAATAACCGTGAAAAATTGCTGTTCGTTACTCCAAAGTCTAAAGCGCCCTCTATCGGCATTTTTTGAAATTTATCTTTAACAATTATTTTTAAGAAAATATTGATTTAAAGAGTAGTTTTAGTGAAAACCACAAACGAATCGACCAATCTTTCCGTTTTTTATAATCATTTAAAATTTGATCCTCTGAACACAGTTCAGTTTGCGCAACTTAACCACGCGCAACTATTCAGATTTTGAGCTCATAATTTAAGTCTCAGCTTCCGAAAACATTTAATGAGATGCAAAAAATAACGACAAAAAATAGTTGTTCATTACTCCAAAGTCTAAAGCGTCCTCTATCGATTTTTTTTTAAAGTTACCTTTACAATTTATTTTTATGAAAATACAGACATAAAGAATAGTTTTAGTGAAAACCGCAAATTAATCGTCCAATTTTTCCGTTTTTTATGTTTATTTGAAATTTTAAACCCTAAACTTCAATGGCGCATATCTCCTTCAGAAGACGTTTGGGACCCTTAGTTTCCTATTTAATATTGTTTGTCTTGATGTGTACTATCACCCATTAATGTTTTGCCCAAGAGTTTAGATACACCCTTTATACATATATAATTCTAGAGTAGCGGTTCCCAATCTATGGGTCGCGACCCACTGGTGGACCGTGGCAGTTGTTTTAGGGGGTCGCGGAATAATCGAGGTTTGTCATCAGAATACAGTCGACTCTCGTTAATCGAAATCGGATAATTCGAATCTTCGCTTAATTCGAACTAAACATGAAGTCCCGAAATTTTCATTGGCAGAATAACGTTAAAAACTTTCGCTAATTCGAACTCATTTTCTGTTGACTTCGTTTAATTCGAACTAATGAGAATTCAGATTTTTCATTTTTCTTTCTTTTCTCACGGATTTCAGATAATTTGAATAATTTTCTTTCTTTGATTTTTGTGAAAATTGTTCCGAACGAGTTTACATATAATCCAATGCATTTGATATCCACTTTCTTAGTGCCCCGTTTGTCCTTCAGTGACACATCAATTTTTTCTTCCATTGTGCTTGTTTCTAATCATTTAATTAATTTATGTATTTATATATTCTAATTTATGATTAAGTCATATTCTAATAATAACAGATGAAATATACTTAAAAAACTCTATAACACTAATTTCTTTGTAATAGTGTTATATTAAGCATGTTTTTATTTCATATTTTCCATAATTCGAACTTCGGATAATTCGAACATTTCTTGTTGTCCCGACGAGTTCGAATTAACGAGAGTCGACTGTATATCTTTTATGTCATCTTGTCATCTGTTTAAAAAGATATGACAATTTCAACAGAAAATATTTCAAGGGAAAACTCTTCATTTCCTTCTAAATTAATATAATAACAGAATATCCAGAAATATTTAAATCAGTTTTGACTTCCTTGATGAAATTCAACACTTCGTGCTTATGAGAACATGCTTTTTTTACTTTGCTGTTTTTGAAAGACAAATACTGAGACAAACTGCATGTTAATATATGCTCTTACATTGGTAAACACCACTACCAGATATCTCAATGATTATAAAGTTATGTTTTCATAATAAATGAACATATTTCAACTATCTTTGTAGTTTGGACATTGTTTTAATTACTGTTCATTTGTCATGTTGAGATTACTGATTCTTTTTTTTTTTTTTTTTGATAATGTGTCTTCCGTAGTAAAATTTGCGCTTTTGATAGGATAGGATAGCCAAGCCTATCAGTGTTGTAGTCGTAAAAATAGCAGAGAGTATACGGTCTAAACGGAAGGTATACGCTGACGTCATGAATGTTTATAAATAGGATATACGCTAATGCTTTATTTTAGAAACAGAGGGTATACGGAGCTTCTTAAAAAATCCAGACGGTTACACGGCGTATACTCTCCACTACATCCTTGAAGTCTAAAGAGATCGTATAAAAATTGATATACAATTTTATCTTGGGTGGGTCGGGAATTTTTTTTTTAACTAAAAGGTGGGGTGGGTCTGGAATTTTTTTTTTCACCAAAAGCTGGGTCGCGAAAATTTTTGTCGCTGAAAAGTGGGTCCCGTTCCAAGAAAGTTTAGGAACCGCTGTTCTAGAGATTATATGTTGCTTATTTTATTTTCAAGGAAAAAAAACTGTTTGTCTTTTTTTTTTTTCCTGTATGATGTTATTTAAAGAAAAAATAACATAATACTTACAAAATTTGAATATGTTGTTAAATATAACACATTTTACTATTTTTGTAAACTATCTGTCTTTCAGTCTGGCTATTTGTTTGTCTGTGATAAATATTTTGTGGGTGCTCTATCTCAAGAATTGATGCTTGGAATCCGTTGAAACTTTAGATTCTGCTAGACTTTCATATAAATTAGTGCTGGTTACTTATATTGAAAATCGCTCAAAAGGTGGCGTTGCTATGTTATGCTTTCATGATTATTGCAAGATCGTTATCTCAAGAAGTAATGCACGAATTTTTACCAAACTTCAGATTCGGTTTGATATTGACATAAATTTCTGATGATTAGGTTTTGATTTAAATCTATCGGCAGGTGGCACTGCTATGCTGAATTTTTTCCGATTTTTGCAATAGCTGTATCTCAAGAACTAATCCACAAAATTTCATCAAGCTTTATTCAATTAGACATTTTCATAAGTTTGGTGCTTATTAGGTTACAGTGTAAATAACTCTACAAGGGGCGTTACTACGCTGTTTTTATTAGCAGTGTTGAATTCAGATATTTTTCTCCGGGAGGAATTTTTATTTCTCCTTGGGGGGAGGGGGGGGGATGAGACATTCTAGACTTCAGAGAAGGGGAGTGACTTTTGTATATGAAGCTTCAATCTTCTGTAGTGACATTTTAATGTTCCGGTGGCGGAGATGTTTCTCTTCTTGTTAACCCCTGTATTCAATCGTTTTTCAGGATATACAAGATTTTATTGATCATATCTCAAGAACTAATGAACGAAATTTCACCAAGCTTAATAGTCTGTTGGACAATGCCAAAAGTTGACAGGTTACGTTGGTATGCTGCTTTTTTCATCAGAGTTGAATTCATACATTTTTCTCCGGAAGGAATTTCTGCTGTTCTGGGAAGAGACAGTCTAGATTTCTGTGTGTGTGTCGGGGGGGGGGGGACCTTTGTTCATTAAGCATAAAATCTGAAATCTTCAATGTTCCAGCGGAAGATATCCTCCGGTACTACCCCCTGAATTTAATACATTTTTCAGGATTTACATAATGCTATCGAGAATATCTCATGAACTAATGAACGGAATTTCATCAAACTTAATATTCTGCTAGATGTTGTCATATATTGGTATAGATTAAGTTTTCGTGTAAATTATATAACACTGCTATTAGAGATAACTATATCTCAGAAATTATGCATGGAATTTAATCAAACTTCACATTCTGTTAAACTTTCACATAAACAGATTCTTATTAGGCTTGAGTATGTACTTCACAACATGTGTCACATTGATGCTTTTCGAATTGCAAATTTCGGTAACAGGGTTCACGGCTAAGAGGGCGTGGACCGAAATTCAGCAATTTGTTTGAAAAATGCAATGTTTATATTTTCTTTTACAATGCTCATACTTCAAACCATACTTTTTGATTCTTCATGATGGCCATAAATTATGATTTAAATTTGACATTGACACTGTGATAATGCATTTATAAGTTTTAGCATGTATGAGATAGAAGAATTTTTGAGATTGGCACATCCGACTTCTTTATCTCCAACTTTTGAAGCAAAATGAAAATGATATTATCTTGTGAGAAATCGATTAAAAATTCTAAAGTATCGATTAAATCGAGTTGGCCATAGTATCGATTAAATCGATTTAAAAAATCGAAATCGTCCATCACTAGCACGACTGAAATGAAAAGGCGGGAATGGGAACAAGTTGAAGAAACAGCCAATAAGAAAGTAGAAGGCAACAGTCAGTCACGGTTAGAATATAATCCAAACTTTCAAAGATACAGTGAAGAAGAAGAAGAAGGAGAAAGTAAAATGGTAACAAGGGAAAAAAAAACAGATTATATTAAAAGTAAATGCCCACAAATAAAAGGGCTCAATAATAAATAAATAAATAAATAAAAATTGTAATTTAACAAATTACAACGACTATTTGGAAAATTATATTTTCAAAGACTAAAATTTTAGACTTATACATACTTTCTATATTTAAAAAAAAAGTAATAATAAACATAATTTTTATGATGATCAAAACGTGGTTTATGTAATAACAGAGTCCTATATTACGTACGCCATGGATTAAAAATTAATATTCCTGTATATACAAATATATCATATACAAATTTTAAATGAAATTTTAGTTTTACAATTTTCGGTAATTCAAAATTTTGAACTTCTAAACATCACATATTTTCACTTTTTACATCGTCGTATAAAGTAAAAAATGTCCTTTTAAATGCAATTTATTTGAAAGTTGTATCTCAATTTGTTTTTAAGTTATTAATTTTTTTGTAGTTTTTTTTTAAATGCTTTTTTTGTCATCGTGGCAACAGAAGTATTCCTTTTTTGGACATTAAACATGGACCAATAAAAAAAAAAACGAATAAAGTAAAAAACAGAATTGTTCCATTTTTGGAATTAAACATGGACCAATCAGAAAATGAATAAAATAAAATAAGTTGCTGAATTCAACCAATTAAAAGATTCAGATATACTTCAGATTTCCCAATTCTCTACCGAGAACAACAGCTATTTTCCAAACAGTTAATAAATAAAAAAAATATACCGTATTGACTCGTGTATAATGAGCACTTTTTTTCCAAAAAATTAAGGCAAAACTCCTAGGTGCGCCTTATACACGGAATAATTTTTTACTGTTGGATGCAGTCGAACAATATACCTAATGAAACAAGAAATTATTCAAAGAAGATATAAAAACTCGGAAAATGTTACTTAATTGAAGTATTACTGCATATTTATTTCATTCCTTGCAGTTTTTTATACAAGAGAGCCAATGACATTATCTAAACACTAATTAGCAATTCTCTTTACCATCACTCATTCCTATTTCCCGTCATTCTCTTACAACCCGAAGTCTAAAAATGCATTTTCGTCTTGTTTTCTGGTCTGGTGTAATGTTTGTTTACACTGTTTTTTTTTTTTTTTTTTTTTTTTTTTTTTTTTTTTTACTGAAATTCATTTGGCCATTCTTCATTAATGTATCAAATTTATGGTGCGCCTTATATACGAGATTTTAAGAAATCGCCATCTTTACTTGTAAAGTAGGGGTGCGCCTTATACACGCGTGCCCCTATACACGAGTAAATACGGCATGTATATAGTTATAAACACGCATATATATATATCTAAAAAAGTATACACATAATTAATACAAAAAGCTAATTATAAAGCAGTGCTGTACCACATTTACCACTTGAATCCCCCTTTATGTTTCAAATTAGCTGAAGTTTTAACATATTTCATTTTTAACCTTATCTTTAAACCTGTCAATACATTCAAATTTCCTTCCATTACATTCCCTGTCCCTGATCTCCAAAAATGGGGAATTTACAGTATTCTTTGTAATGGCTGTGTTTCATCTTATATTGGTCAAACTAAAAGAAATCTCGAAATCCTCCCAAAAGAACACGCTTGTTATGTCATTCGAAATCTTCTGTTGCCAAGCACTCTTGGGATTCCGGCCATAGTTTCAATTTTCAAGCTACTAAGATTATCTTTAATGCAAATGGTACCTCTGAATTAGATTTTCTTGAAAATTTAGCTATTTATCTTAATCGTGAAGATATTGTTAATCATAAATCTGATTATAAAACGCTCTTCGTAGCCTGGAAAACCCTGTTCAGCACTGCCTTATAATTAGATTTTTTGTATTAATTATGTATATACTTTTTTAGATATATGTATGTCTGTTTATAACTATATACATATAATTATTTATTTATTTAGTTATTTATTTTTAGCCCTTTTATTCGTGCGTATTTACTTTTTATATAATCTGTTTTTTTTTACTTCTTAACATTTTGCTTCTTCCTTTTCCTTCTTCACTGTATCCGTTGAAAGATTTGATTATACTCTTCCGTGATTGGTTCTTGCCTTCTACTTTCCTATTGGCTGTTCCTTCAACTATTCCCTTTCCCGCCTTTTCACTTCAGTCGTGCCGATACATTCGTAATAGACGCACGTCTTCTTTGCGCCTGACGAAAAAAAAGTCAGTTCTTTCGAAAGACCTAGCGCATTTTAGTATATTTTATGGTGTTTTTAAGAAGTTTTTTCCCCTTCGATTAACGTAATATAATTAAAACGTGTCTCAAACAATGTTTCCCTCTATACCATTATGTAATGGAATACATTTGTGTGACCCTGTAAATTAATAACAAATATTCTTTGCACCACAGATTGTACAGAATGTATATTTTAGCACATACTTCATAGATGCATATCAATTTTACTATGTTCGAAGGAGTGTAATATCATTAAAATGCATTTGAAACTATTTTTTCCTACTGGCCGTACTGTGACGGAATAATTTTGATTGTCCCTGTAATTAAACTATACATCCGGTTTTTATAAAATTTGAAATGACTCGACAAAATTATGCAACAATTAAATATTTTAAATTTCAAACGATTCGGTTGGTTTAGTTTTTGCTTCGTTATATGCAGACGGACAGACAGACGGACGGACTGAACGACGACTATAGATGCTACGTATTTACATAATTACGAACGTACTTAAAAATGAAAAACTTTAAAAGAATTAAATTGTTACAATATATTTAAAACGATTTACTTATAGAGCCTAAAGGAAAACTTTCATCTAGTCATTATTATAAAAGTCTGGAAAGCAGCGACATTTTTTACTTAACCATTTTATATAAGCTGTTCTGTCAAATGTTCATAGAATGTGCTTATTCAATTCCGTAAACTAGGGGTGCACAACCTGTGGCCCGCGGGCCAAACTGATCTTAGTAATTTTATGCAGAATAATTTTCCTTATAATAATGACAGAAAATTTGCTATGAAAGAAAACAAACGTCACTTTTCAAGTATTCTGGTGTCAAACGATTTTCTGGCAAAAAGGTTGTGCATCGCTACCGTAAACAGCTGTCAGTTATCGCAATAGTGCGGATGTAGATTTGCAACTGAAAAATACCTCAGTTAAAGGGTAATGATTGGCAAATCGATTACAGAACATCGGCACTGATTTTGATATTATTATCCTATCTTTTGTTTTCAGTTTTCTAAAAACAGAGAGAATTTGTTGCTTTTTGAGCTGCTGTGTTTCGATGGTGATTGATATGCGTACCTCGTAGAAAGCAGAGCTCCGTAGTATAGTAAAAAAAATATACATTGTACATGGAATACCGACATATAAAAATTAAATCAAGACGATTACAAGTTAAAAATTAGTATAAAGAACCTCGAGACTTGAACTGCCCAACACCAACTGGACCCAGAAGCAGAAATTGTCCAGCACGGCAGCGGGCACTGCAGATTATTTTAAACTTTTCAGATTCATCCACCAGCTTAAAAAGAAAAGCCGAGCTTAAAAAAAAAAAGCTGAAATTTACTTTAAGTTTTTAGATTTACGATATTTGTTTCATAATTTTATTATATTAATTTTCTCTATAAAGGCAATTTTTTTTTTTTTTTTTTTTTTTTTTTTTTTTTTTATGAGACATTCTTTTAGTAGACTTGTCTAGCACTGTCGGGTCGCAGAAAAATTTTAGTATCCTGCAGACTGACTCACAAAATTTTGATTCTGGGAAACTAGATAATTTAATCTGGCACGGTAAATAAGATGGCATGGCACTACTTCAAAAGAAAAAAAAAGACATAAGAAAAGAAAGAATTAGAAAAATTTCCGAGACACAGAAACGCTTGTAAACAAACACAGTGACGTAATAGCAATAATACAGTCTTTTAAAATTGAAGAAAATAAATGAAATCTTATTTATTTATACCCTACGTCATATCACCATAAAAACAATGGCGATGCATATCCGGAAAAACTGGAGTCATATTCATCTTCCGCACAAATAGCATCATTTTAAATGGAACTATAAAGAAATACCACTGTTGAAGTCTTATTTTTAGAAGCTTCAAAGACTGCCTTATAGAGCGCCCTATTCAGAAACTTGAAGCAACACCTCTGAACTGCGCAAGAGAGTAAAAAATAACAGGGACACAAGATCTAATTTGAGAACTAAGCCTGAATTCTCCTGACTTCGTTTCTTTCCCCCTCTCTTCTACGTTTATTTGTTCTGAAACGGCTGGAAATCTCTTTTCAACAAACGCGTTGTCTATTGTGTCTGCTATAAATCCATTGTCATTTTTAATTGTTGAAAAAGAAAGACTACAATCTTTAATTAAAATTATAAGACATAAATTCTACGGTCAATAAGTTTAAAAAATTATTTATACACATACACGAAAAAAAAAAAAAAAAAAAAATCAAATAAAATGCTGTAAAAAATACTTAAAGGATACATCCTTTGATACAAATAAACAATTTAATGTTTGGTGTTCATAGATATAGGTGTCCGATTTAACGCGGACGTTTCGATTTTTTGGATTTCCTTGATCTGTCCTAGAACCTGGGTCACTAGAGTACCGATTTATTTATTTATTTATTTATTTTTTATATATAAAGATTTACCAACATTCAAGTAAAAAGTGCGGAATTCCCTGCATCACAGCTACCATAATGATAGGATTTTAAAAGAAATATTACATACATCTTATTAGTGAATATTGATTGAAATATAAATATTGCTAAAAATTTCAAAGAATAGCCAATGTTCAATTTACTAAGCCTAGGCAAATGTGGAGGGAATAGATGTAGTAAAAAAAAACATTTTTTTTTATTTGAATTCAACTTTTTCATGTTTATGATTCATAAATATTTTGAAAAGAATGTTTATACGATTAAAAATTTATTTGCATAAAAACATTATTAATATAATCGTAAAAACTAGTCGTTGGAGGCCACCGTAAAATTTACCCATCATGGATATGCATAATATAACATATGAAAATAAAACATGTGAAAACTATTTATGCAATGCATTGCAATTTCAAAGAAAAAAAAATTAAACGTATATTTAAATATTGTTAATATACATAGTAATGCTCTATTAATGGATTGCTGAGGAACCAATTTCGACAAATTATATAAAATGCCAAACTACTCAAGTAGTACCGAGCTGCGTAAAAGAAACATCTTTATAACTCCAAAAATAATAATCATATTAACAAACAGTTTACTGCTTCGGATTAAGCGTCTCATTTCTAATTAAAATATATCTCTGAATTCAAATTTGAATGAAATACAGGGTCATGAAAAATTGAAGAATGTAGAAAACAGGATTAGAAATATTTCGGCAACTAATAATCGGATAGACTTCGTTCTTTATGCAAAATTTGTGTTACTTTATTGTCTTTTACGTCCACTCCTTAAAATAAAAAAATTCGAAAATTGTCATACATCTTTCATCAGAACGAACTTTCGAGAGTCCGAAAAAAAATAGTTCCGGGTAATCGATATTACTCATATTAAATAGGCTGCGTTCCATTCTTACATACTAAGTACATATAAAATTTCAAGTCTCTATCTTAATTTGTTCGTGGGATAAAGAGTTTACACACAGACAGACATACAGACAGACGGGCGGCAATTTTTTTTCCTAAAAATATGTTTTTCGAAATCTTTACTATCTGAAACATGTAAATCCGTCAAATTTTTTTTTCGATTTTTAAAACGATTACGAGATTTACCCTATACTACGTATGGTGGATAAGTAACAAGAAGACAAGAAAACATCCCACCGGGACCCGAACCGTTAGGTTTATGGGTTTTTACGTCCCGAGGGAAAAATCCCTACCACCATCCAACGAACACAAAGACAATGTGCAACGAGCACAAATTGGCAAGAATATAATAACAATAATAAAAATTACAATCAAAACAGTAATCTGTTTTGGAAAAATTACAGATGCAGTAAACAGGCAATATCGCCTACTGTCAACACTACAAATTCCAAATTTTTATAAATATTAATTGACTAAAATTAAACAGCTAACATGGCATACAGACACTGTCAATACGCTACAATAAAAATATAAATAAATAAATAAGAGATTATAAGTGCAAATAAATAAGGAATTATAACAAGAAGAATGATATTTACAGATGAAAAGAAATGAATCTACAAAGTCTAAATTACAGATAAAGAAAGTCGACCATGCTATTCATTACATTGACATTAATACTAAGCTGACACTTCAATACTTATAACGAATAATTGAAAAATTGAGCCCATAATAATAATAAAGTCCATTCAGGATATTATAATTGTTTTTAAGTTTATGGTAATTTAATCTTAAGTTCATAAGAGTCTTTTTCATATTCTGTCTACATGATAAATCTCTATCAAATTTAAAATGATGGATCATGAGTTTGTATTTACCGAAAATATAATGTTTCACGTTTCCAACAGAGCCCCAATCACAGCGATCCGAAGGTCTTTTACCTATATTAACACTAGAAGCGCCGTTGGGGTCATTTCGCGTTTTTTTTCAATTTCCAATGGTTTATTTCAACATGTAAGCGAAAACCGCAGCTCATATTTTTTTACTTTTTCTAAAATTATATTAAGCGTACTGTGACAATGTTTCATCTTTCTATATTAATTATTAAAAAAAATAATCAAAGAAATACCTAAAACAGCCAACAGGTGTCATTTTGACCCCCATAAGAAAAATGATAAATTTTCAAGACAAAGTCTGTTTTTGAATTCGCCATATCTCGGTTTTGATTACTGCGCATGGGGGAACACACATTTCTTATGTCGATGACAAAAAAGAGAAAAGTAAACTCCAGTTTTACTTTGTTTCGATGACGCATAGCGACGCGGAGAGGGGGGTGTTGGGGGTAGTCTTCTCTCTATTGTGCGCGCGCCTTCAATTAGGGGGGGGGGGAGGCGTTCTTCTAAGCATACTGACTCTTCTCTGAAATGCGCACGCATCCTAGCAACGCTGGCGTACTACAGAATTTTTGGAGGGAAAATCGTTCTTCTAGGGCTACGGCCGAAAACGAAATTTGAAACCATTTTCCAGGCAGTGTTTTTCTCAAAGATTTCGATTGCGACAAAAGTGTAGTCTTTTTCCTTTATAAAAAAATGCGGAGAGGATTGAGTACACAGGAGTGTCTTGCGTTCCTGGAGCAGTTAGATTCAGATATGGGTAGTGATGACAGTAATGATGAAGATTTTCGCATAGATAATGTGAATTTACACAATGCGTCGTCTTCTGAAAGCAGTGACAGTGATGCTGTAGAATATATTACCAGTGTGATTTCCCCTGTTTCTCGAGGATCAGGAACCTCACGTGGACGTGGACGTGCGCAAAAAAGAGGTAATAAAATATCTAATCTTTCTGTTGTCAGCAGTAACGAAAAGTACACGTCATCCAGCGGTATTCTTTGGACTCCGATGAACCTTAGCACCCCTACTTCTACTACAGGTCGCACACCAGCTCGAAATATTATAAAAATTGCTAGTGGACCAACACTTTACGCTCGTCGCAACATTGGGGCTAATCCAGCTTCAGCCTGGCGTTTGATGGTGACTGAAACAATGGTGAAACACATTCAAACATGCACAGTTGCGGAAGCACAACGTCAGCTAGGAGATGACAGCAACTGGTATTTTCCTCTGGTAGAACTGGATGCTTTTTTCGCCCTCTTATACGCCCGTGGGGCACTAGGTCATTCAAAATTTTGTGCATATGACTTATGGAATAAAAGTTGGGGACCACCTGTGTTCAAAGAGACAATGCCACGCAATCGTTTCCGTGAAATCATGTGATATCTCAGATTCAATCTGCGAAGTAACAGATCGGAACACCTGGCCATGGACAAATTTGCTCTCGCTTCGGAAACTTGGAAGAAGCTGATTGAAAATTGTTATTTATGTTATAATCCTAGTGAAGAAATAACCGTTGATGAACAGTTGTTGCCTTGTAAGTCAAGGTGCAGATTCGTCCAATACATGGCAAATAAACCGGACAAATTCGGCATCAAGTTCTGGTTAGCAACTGATGTAAATTCGAAATATGTGTTAAATGGCTATCCTTATTTAGGTGAGGGTGAAGAGGGGCCAACTGATTTACAACTTGGAGAAAGTGTAGTGCTGAAATTACTACAACCATATCTAAACTCCGGTCTCAATGTCACTACTGACAATTTTTTCACATCTGTAAAGCTTGCCGATGAACTTTCGGCAAAGAAAACCACAATCGTTGGGACGATGCGTCTAAACAAGGAAGAATTACCCCCTATTGCCCGCGACATATCTTCCCCGCGATACTCATTTTCTGCATGGAAATAAAATACTCACGATATACAGGTGCAAGAACAAAAATAATGTCGTGATTCTGAGCACTATGCACACGAATGTGTTTGCAGAAAGTAGTGCAAAGAAGAAGCCGAACACTGTTGTTTACTACAATAAAACTACATATGGTGTAGATGTAGCAGATCAGATGCTACGAAAATATTCTACAAGATGTAGAACTCGCAGGTGGCCTCTTCACGTCTTTTATAACGTCCTTGATATTGCTGCACTAAATGCTTGGATAATTTTCAAGGAACGCTCAAAAACCTCAATTTCACGTCGGGAATTTATTCTTGCCCTTGTGGAAGAATTGAAAAGTAGCGCGTTGCGCAACAGATGCCCCTCAATTGATCGACCACAGACCCTGAAGCGAAAGAAATGTGCTTTTCAACATTGCAAGGGACTAAATAAAACTTCTGCAAGATGTGAGGGATTTCAGAAACCAATTTGTGGTAAGTGTGTTGATGTCGCCATCAAGCACGTATATTGTATTACTTGTGCTAATGTCTAAATAACTTTGGAACACATTTATATGCTTATTCAGGAATTATGTTTTTTATTTTGTCACTTTGATACATGTTGTGCTCTAATTTCTATTATTTGTATTTTTATTTTTTGTTTCTTTTCTTATGAATTTTATTGTGTAATATTATATATATATATTATTAAAACTATTGTATTTGTGTACTATTATTGTGTAGTAAAATATTTTGAATTATACATTGTCATTTATATACTGTCATTTCAAAAGAATGTAAAAATTGGGATAAACAATCTCTAAAAACTAAATAAATAAAAAAGAAAAAGTTATAAAACCTTTAAAAACTTTTATATTTTTCAATTTAAACCTCATTTATCATTTAAAAAATATATTTATTTTAAAATGGCTTGATTTTCTCATGGGGGTCAAATTGACACCAAACGGCGGTTTTAGGTATGTCCAAAATCCGGCTGTTCTAGTGTTAATAAATAGGATGGGACGTTTCCGTGACCTGTTAGGTGAAACTGTACCAATTCTTTTGTACAAAGGAAAATCTAAGTCAACTTTATTAAAAACTGCATACGTATCTCTTTCAACTGTAGCTGTTTTCCATTTGTCTTGCCAATCTGTAATGGATTTTTGTTTCAAATGTCGCTTCAAAAAAGAAATAGGGTACGGAACAAAGGCATTTATGTTCGCTGACTCTTTTAAGATAACATTTTTGGCTATCTTGTCCGCCCGTTCATTGCCCTCCAGACCTGCATGTGCCTTTATCCAGCCGATGAAAATCTGTTTATGTTGATTAGAATTTATATATTAAATGTATCTTCAATGATGATATTCGATGGAAAAAGTCTCTGCAGATAACATACTGAAGACAGACTGTGATAATATAAAATCGTATAGTTGAAGACAGAATTCATAAACCAGTCTAACGCAAATTTGATAGCTGAAAGTTCTGTTTGGTATATAGTATTATAGCTCTTTAAACTGATACAATAATCCATAATGAAATTGCCGTCATAAAATACAGTATATGCTGCTGACGTACCCTCTGACATATGAAATCATCTGTATATATGATTGGATAGAGCGAATTTGGAACATTATTCGTCACATCTTTAATAAAATGAAGACGGTACAGTGAGTAAGTACAAGCCGAAACCTTCAAATAATGTTAGGAAAGTAAAGGTAAAAGAAAGTCAGAAATTAAAACATGGCAAATGCCTCCCCCTCGACAAGATAATGGGTCTGGATATATTATCCCGATTGAGAAATAATAGTCTCTCTTTCTTTTAAACTCCGTCTCCCGCTACTTGCCACATACCAGTAAGGCAACAGCATAGAATGTAAATTCTATTATAACACAATTTTACTATTCGAATATTTTTACTTTTATTTTTCTCTACAAGACAAAAGAATTAGATTCGTGAGCCATTTCTCCTTTCGATTTTCAACGGATTTATGTTTTTAGAAGGTTTTGTTTCCGATTTGGCCGTTTCTAAAAATATGTATGTCAACAAGTTTGTATGTCTGTGCATGTATGTATGTGATAAAAATTTTGCGAGCGCTGATCTCAAAAACTGCAGTAAGGAATTTAACCAAATTTTAGATTCAAACAGACGTAACATAAATTGCTGCTAATTAAGTTTTGGTGTAAATCACCCAACAGGTGGCTTTGATATGTTGCATTTTTCACGATTTCTGGGAAAGCTATATATCAAGAATAATGGGCGGAATTTCATCACATTTCATATGAGTTAGACTTTGACATAAATAGATAATTTGGTCGTAAATTATCCAACAGGTGCTAATTTTATGCCTTGTTTATTTTAATTTCCGTAATAATTATTTTAAGAATCCACACTTGCTATAATGAAAAAAAAAAAAAAAAAAAAAAAAAAAAAAGAAAAAGAAAAACGAAAATGCTAATGTTAAGTCTTTGGAAGCGTTACTTTCAAATACTTTGCTTGTATTTTAATAATTTTAGATGATTTTTCTTCTTTTTTTTGGCATAGGAAAATATAGATTTATCTCTGAATCGGGTTAGTTTAAGAATTTTTGATTTTGATTATGTTTTTTTTTCTGATAATGAGATATTTAATTTTAGTTTCAGAACCAGCTCCAACCGGGTCCAAAAGAAAAAGTAATAATAATAATAATAATAAATATGAAAACAAAACTGAAAAAGTAAAAACTATTCCGGTTATAGATCGTCATCCGCTATCCCATGAAAAAAGAATAATACAAAAATATTAAACCCCAAGCAAGAAATTTGAAAATAACGCATTCATAGGTTAAACATTAGAGTCCTCGTTTATTTGCATCACTAGCGTAAACTTTTAAGAACTAAAGCACATAATTTCGTCAAACTTCATATTCTGTTAGATTTGGACATAAAGAGTTATTTATTAGACTTAGAAGCCTCACAAGTGTCACTGATATGCTCTGTTTTTTACGATAAAAGCGATAGTATAATAACGACTAGATTTTCATTAACTTTGGTCGAAGACGATTTGATTTGTATAAGAGAAAGTTCTGTGATGATCATACTATTCTAGTTCTTATTGATCTACATCTTTTTTATTTACTTATTTCTTTGTCTGTCTATCTAGATCTATATATTTTTTCTTTTATCTATTTGTCTATAACTACCTGCCCAAATTATTCCTTTGTCTCTAACGAATTGAAAGAATTTCAAAGTTTTCACTTTCAAGTAAAAAAATAAATAAATAAAAGAGAAAGAAGAAATTGCAATCTTATAACAAACATTTCTATTGAACAATTTAAAAATATTTTTAAAAATATATATTTGTCCAGAAAAAACGCAGTTAAAATTTTAAAAAAGTACTAAAGTACTACTCGAAAAAAGTTAAGATTTCTTATCATAACATAAAAAAAATAATAATAATAAGTTTTAGGTCAATAACTTAACCAGCTTCCGACTCCCTCACGAGAGATATTTCACTAATGCAGTCTTTCCTTTGTCAAAAATAAATTGCTGCCAATACATGTAAAGAAAATTTCTCGGAAAAACGGATGTAAAAGACAGTTAACTAAAAATCCCATTATTAAAGTCACAATGGAGAAAAAAAAAAGATTTTTATAAGTATTTTATTTTTCATACTTAAAGGACACAACACCTTTGAAACCATCTCTTTAATTTTGAATAGTATTATAATATATGTGGTGACACAATACTTATAATACTAAAAATTAAATACATTTATTTATTTTTTATTTTTTATTTTTTGTAAAACAGCCCTTTTTACGAAAAAATCTTAATTTAAAACAAACTTAATTTTTAAACAAAATTAACATTTAAAAAAATTCTACTACTTTTATAAATATGAATATTTTGGCTTCGATATTTTCCGCATTTATTAGAACTGGTAGATCGAATCCGGGCTTCCCGGGTTACATAGTAAAGATAAAAAATACTTTTTAATTGAAAATGGAAAACTCTAATAAATTTTCTACATGCAATATGCTTTTTACCACGCTTTTTATTAACTTCACCTGTATGTTTGTGAGTTTGTAACTCTCCTTATTTTATGTATGTTCACCGATTACTCCGAAACCATGCAATCGATTAACTCAGTTTTGGTGTTAAATGAAAGACGATGCTCTCGAATTGGTACCACTTCAGTTTCATCGAAATTGATTCAGTACTTTTTTAGTAATTAGGCAAAAACTAATAAAATTAGTGATTTTTTGCTAATTAAAAGTGTTGAATACGTTCACTGAATGGAGTGTAGACAGCATGACCGAGCGGTCTAAGGCGCCGGATTGAAGCTTTGTTTTTCGAAAGAGATTGTGGGTTCGAACCCCACCTCTGACATTATTTACAACTATGTAAAATAAAAAAAAATATTCCGTATTACAATTTTTATTAGATTACCAATTAACTCCAAAATATCATTTTTAACCCTTTCAGCGTCCTTCAAATTTTTTCCATTCATGTTTAATTCATAAAATAATAACTGTAAAAAGTACTGGTATGAAGATTTGTATTTGATGATTTTACATATATTTTTATAATATACAATTCAAAAAATTAACATTAATGTCAATCTTGTGTTGAATCAGCTTTTGAATTAAAATATTACATGATGGAAAACACGGTTAAGCCACTTAAAGAGTTAAACGAAAAATATTTATTATGGAATTAAAATTCGGGTTTTATAGCAGACGATATTTTTAAAGGTAGTTAAATTACAATTTTTTAAAAAGTTGTATTGTAATGGACAAAATAGGAACAAAAATAGACGGTAATTTGCTATTTTCTATGGAGCAAAGAGATAGATGGATGTGTAGTATACAGTAAAAACAATCGCAATAGGATACGCGTTATCGCTTAAATTTGAATGCATTCATTCGGCCCAAACAAATTCCCATGGAACAGGAACCGAATTTTTTGGCATCAGCTATGCATTTTTTCTTCAAATTAAAAGCACGCAGTAGTGTTTGGGTTTAATGTAGCGAATTTCAAGGTTACGTTTTTTGCATCATACTCCCAGTCACCATAATTCCTTTCTATTCTTTCTTTTTACTTTATTACTATTTTATTTCCCCTTTACTTCACACAGAAATGGAGTACTCAAGTTGCAGAAAAATTGTCTTAAAAATTACAAAAAAATTAAAAAAAAAAAAAAATAAAAAAAAATAAAAAAAAATAAAATAAAAATAAAATAAAAATAAAAATAAAAATAAAAATAAAAATAAAAATAAAATAAAAATAAAATAATAATAATAATAATAATAAATAAAATAAAAAAATTAAGATACAGTTTTTAAACAAATTGCATTTCAAAGTAAATTTGTTTCGCTATACAACGGCGTAAAATTAAAAATGTGCCACGTCTAGAAATTTAAAAATTTGCAGTAACGAAAATTGCAAAAGCGAAATTTCATCGAAAAGTGTAGCAGTTCAAAAAATGACATATGCGTTACGCACAGATACGTTTGGCCTTTATAATACAGATATACTACAAAAAACTGTGTAGGATTTTTAGATGCATGTTATTTTACATTTAATATATTTTTTTCCTCGTGTTTATCAAAAGTGAAAGAAATTCAACAAACTCTCAATTTAAATATTTAAAAAAATAACTATAATTTGAATGCTAAATCCATCTACAAAAATATTACATACCCCATAAAAACAAGCAACAACAACAACAAAAAAAAAAAAAAAAAAAAAAAAATCAAATTTTTATCAAAATGAGTAATGTATGTTAAACGGTTATAGGTTTAGTTAAATGTTAAACGGTTAGTAATGTAAGTTTTTTCTTTTATCTATTTGTCTAACTACCTTTCCAAATTATTTTTTGTCTCTAACGAATTGAAAGAATTTTAAAGTTTTCACTTTCAAGGAAAAAATAAATAAATAAAAGAGAAAGAAGAAATTGCATTCTGATAACAAACTTTTCTATTGAATAATTTAAAAATATTGTTTAAAAAAATTATTTCTCCAGAAAAAATGCAACTAAAAATTAAAAAAAAAAGTACTAAAGTACTACTCGAAAAAAGTTGAGATTTCTTATCATAACATTTAAAAAAATAACTTTTAGGTCAATAACTTAACCAACTTCCGATTCCCTCACCGGAGATATTTCACTAATGCAGTCTTTTCTTTGTCAAAAATAAATTGCTGTCAATACATGTAAAGAAAATTTCTCAGAAAAACGGATGTAAAAGACAGTTGTCTAAAAATCCCATTATTAAAGTCACAGTAGAGGAAACAAGTTGGAAATTGCACGTGAAGCGTAGCAAATGAGGTGCGTTCGTACGATAACGAAGTTTTAAAAATATTCAGATCTTGCTGTTATAGTAGACAGTACTTCGTACATGGTATAGTGGTCGAAGTCTTTTTTGTGTGGGTTTGTAAGTATATAGGAAGTAATTTTTATTACACGTCAGCAACGTATGTCATATTCATAACATGTGAAATAGTTTAATATAATTAACACGCGCCCCAACACAATGTTTTCCTGTACAGCATTAGGTAGTGGAATACTTTTGTGTGGCCCTGTAATTTAATAATAAATGTTCTTTGCATTACATATTGTACAGAATGTATATTTTAATATATATATATATATAATTCATAGGTTCATGTATTCTATTATATTCGAATGAGCGTTAACACCATTAAAATGCATTTGAAACAATTTTCCTCTTTGACTGTAATATAACGGAATAATTTTGATTATCCCTGTAATTGATCTATTCATCCGATTTTCATAAAATTTGAAATGACTCAACAAAATTATGTAATAATTATATATTTTAAATTTCAAACGGTTAAAATGTATTTGAAACATTTCCTCCCATTGACCGTAATATAACGGAATAATTTTGATTATCCCTGTAATTGATCTATTCATCCGATTTTCATAAAATTTGAAATGACTCGACAAAATTATGTAATAATTATGTTACAGGCCAAACTAGATTGGCCTGGGCCAGACTAGTCTATCCTAACGCCCATCGTATATACCAGTTTTTCCTAAGCCAAACTAGTCTATCCGAACGCCCATCGGATAAACTAGTTTTTCCTAAGCCAAACTAGTTTATCCGAACGCCAATCGGATAGACTAGATTTTCCTAGGCCAAACTAGTTTGGCCGAACGGTCATTAGGATAAACTAGTTTCGCCTGCTATTCATTGGTTTGAACTAGTTTATCCTAGGCCGATCTAGATTGTCCTAGGCCAATTCAATTTGGCGTGATTTTATTGAATCTAAAGAACGCCACGGCGCCAACTTTCTAGTTTTGATCTAATTTATCCTACGCCGATGCAATTTGATGCGATTTTATCTTACAGACTATCTAAGCCTGAGAGCTAATGTGCTCACATATTCTGTTAGTGTGTATGTAATCATGTACATATGTATGTACGCATGTACGTACACATGTACGTATGTACGTAATGCAATAATTCCTGATAGAAATATCCGATTTGCTTCAAATTTTGGACATAGATTTATCCTGATAACGAACTTCCCTGATTAGTTTCAGGATTTCATTGTATAAGAATAAGGGGAGGGGAACAAAAGGCTAATCTGCACCCCCTCCTCTCCTTAATTTAGATAAGTCAGTTTTTCATGCAAAAGTATCAGATTTTATTAAAATTTTAGGTATAAGATCTTTTTGATTAGGCACCTCAATGATCAGTTGTGGGTGTTCATTCTTTACATATAAAGAAAGGAGGAATGGGCGGTAACTCCCTTAATTTATGTAAATAGGTTTTTCACGGAAAATTTACCAATTTGTTTCAAATTTTTTATGTAGGTTCCTTCTGATAAGGCGTTTACCTGATTAATTTTGGGGGGTTCAGAGATTAAATATAAAAGAAGTACGGATTACTTTTTCAATCGGATCAAAAACCGGAATTAAAAAAAATTCACGAATCAAACACTTATTGTAAAGACAGAAGAAAGTAACATAAATAAAAGAATGAATTTTAAATGAACTTCGCTTATTTCAATAGATGTGTTTGAGCTGAGCAGATTCGTTTGAAATATTTTAAATTTGGCACCTAAAATGTAGGATTGGTGGGGGGGAGGGGTAGAGTAAGGGGACTCTTGAATTTTTTTTAAAAAACTCAGCTTTTTTTAACGTTTTATCTGCTAATTAAATATTACCCTTATTTGAAACTTTTAGAAACATAATAAAACATGATGTTAAATATTTAAGAAAAAGGATGCCGCATCAAATTTCGTGCATTAGTTCTTCAGTTACACCTCCTACAAAATTTATGGCACAGACAGTCAGACAGAGTCATAGACTCACAATTTGAAGAACATGTTTTTTGGAATCTTGGTCTACTAAAACATGTAAATGCGTCAAAAACCGGAATTAAAAAAAATTCACGAATCAAACACTTATTGTAAAGACAGAAGAAAGTAAAATAAATAAAAGAATGAATTTTAAATGAACTTCGCTTATTTCAATAGATGTGTTTGAGCTGAGCAGATTCGTTTGAAACATTTTAAATTTGAGCTTAAACTTGATTAATTTTTGAGAAATTAAATTTGAGTTTGAAATAATTCTTTTTTTTGTGAGCGTGCCAAACAATGGTTGGCATTAATTACAGCACGTCAAATTGAATAGGCCTAGGATAAACTAGATTGTCCTAGGATAAACTAGATTGGACTAGGCTAAACCAGAAAATTGGCGCCGAAGCGGTTTTTGGGATCAATAAAAACACGCCGAATTCAACTGGCCTAGGACAATCTAGATCGGCCTATAATAAACTAGTTTAAACTAATGAATAGCAGGCTAAACTAGTTTATCCTAATGACCGTTCGGCCAAACTAGTTTGACCTAGGAAAATCTAGTCAATCCGATGGGCGTTCGGATAGACTAGTTTGGCTTAGGAAAAACTAGTCTATCCGATGGGCGTTAGGATAGACTAGTTTGGCCTAGGAAAAACTAGTTTATCCGATGGGCGTTAGGATAGACTAGTTTGGCCTTGGAAAAACTAGTTTATCCGATGGGCGTTAGGATAGACTAGTCTGGCCTAGGCCAATCTAGTTTGGCCTAAAATCGGGTTTGTCCTGTAACAAATATATATTTTAAATTTCAAACGGTTAAAATGTATTTGAAACATTTTCCCCCATTGACCGTAATATAACGGAATAATTTTGATTATCCCTGTAATTGATCTATTCATCCGATTTTCATAAAATTTGAATTTACCATGTGTATTTTTTTTTTTTTTTTTTAGCCGATTAAAATAGAAAATTAAAAATATCTCTCCTTAGTTCTTTTCTATGTACTATAACACTATTTAAAAAAATTTAGTATTACCAAAATATTGAAAATTGAAGTAAGGAGACGTAATTTTAAAAAGTGTATTTTTCGACAAAAAAAAAAAAAAAAAAAAAAAAAAAATCATAAAAATCCCCATAAAAAATATATTTTTTAATAAAAAGTGAATTTTTTTGCTAATTATTCCTTACAAAAAGATTCTTAAGTAGTACACCAAAATTCATTACTTTAAAATCAATAATAAAAATTTTGAGTTTTTTCTTACGGGTCTCCCTTAAATGTAAATAAAATTTTGTAGATGAAATCAAAATTCACCGGGTACGTATTTAAATTTCAATTTTTTCCCTTTTAATGAGAAAATAGCAGCATAAAGATACAGTAATCAATCCCCCCCCCCCCACTTTTTTCCTTTGCTTTTAACAGAAATGGAGTACTAATGTTGCCACGATTAGAAAAACGATATTAAAAACTACAAAAAAATTAATATTTCAAAAATAAATTAAGATACAGTTTTCAAATAAATTGCATTTAAAAGTAATTTTTTTTACTTATACGATGGTGTAAGAATTGAAAATGTGCGACATTTAGAAGCTAAAATATTCTAGGTAGCAAAAATTACAATACGGAAATTTCATTTAAAATTTGAAAGTGTTGCCATTCTCAAAATTACGTATGCGTTACGCACAGATACGTTTGGCCTTTATAATATAGATATACTACAAAAAACTGTGTAGGATTTTTAGATGCATGTTGTTTTTCATTTAATATGATTTTTTCTCTCTCGTGTATATCAAAAAATGAAAAAAAATCAACAAATTCTCAATTTAAATATTAGAAAAAAAAAAAAAAAACTATAACTTGAATGTTAAATCCATATACAAAAACATTACATTAAACGTACGGTTAGGTTACGTTAAATGTTAAACGGTTAGTAATGTATGTTTTTTCTTTTATCTATTTGTCTAACTACCTTTCCAAATTACTTTTTTGTCTCTAACGAATTGAAAGAACTTTAAAGTTTTCACTTTCAAGGAAAAAATGAATAAATAAAAGAGAAAGAAGGAATTGCAGTCTGATAACAAACTTTTATATTGAACAATTTAAAAATATATTTTTAAAAAATTATTTCTCCAGAAAAAATGCAGCTAATTTTTTTTTAAAGTACTAAAGTACTACTCGAAAAAAGTTAAGATTTCTTATCATAACATTTAAAAAAATAACTTTTAGATATTTAAAAAAATAACTATAACTTGAATGTTAAATCTATATACAAAAACATTACATACCCTATAATAAAAAGAAAAAAAAATCAAACTTTTATTTAAATGAGCAAAAAAGTCTTAGTACTTTCCGAACAAGCAAGTTGTAAAAATATGAACAGGGAGAAAAATCAGCTTAAAGTTTTCATAAATATAGGTAATTGCACCGGACACACTAACAAAATTTATAATCTCTCTCGATACAATAGTCATAAAAATGAGACGTCGAAATTTTTACAATTAAAGAAGCTTTCAGTTAATATTAAAAGTAGTCATTGGAGGCCACTGTAATACGTATCCATCATGGATATGCATACTATAAAACATGAAAATAAAACATGGGAAAATTATATATGAGGAGCCCAGAAGCCAAGGGGTACAAGTGACAAAATGTCGATTTGGAGTAAATTGAGTTTAAAGATAATTGATGTTAAATTGGAACATCAATAACTATTGACTAAATTGAAATAGAAAATTTCTGCTTGTTGCATTCTAATCTTTGAACTCTCATTTCAATAACTGTTAAAAAAATAGAGTACAATTTTCTTTAAATGTATAATTAATCAATATTGTTTGTTTTTCGAAAAAAGTGGTTTGCCTCTATAACTCCCCAAATAATCAGAAAATGACAATGAAAAAAGCATATTTCCAGATACCCTGTGCACTTAACTCAATTTTTTCAATTTTTTCACTTATACCCCTTGGCTTCTGGGGTCCT
Organism: Maratus speculifer; assembly: GCA_964019185.1. Classification (NCBI taxonomy): domain Eukaryota; kingdom Metazoa; phylum Arthropoda; class Arachnida; order Araneae; family Salticidae; genus Maratus; species Maratus speculifer. The sequence goes on from OZ025298.1 coordinate 57,409,500, forward strand.
CATATAAAATGCATCGCAATTCCAAAATAAAATTTTAACGTATATTTAAATATATTTAATACACAACAATGCTCTATTATGGAACTGCGGATACTACTTGATTAACCCGTCCACCCATTTCGACATATAATACAAATCACGAAACTATTAGTAAATTATACAAATTGGTATAATGTTTATTATGAATAACGAAATAACAAATAAATTAGTAAAAAAACAATAAAACTACAAATAAATTATCGAATTAAAAATCACTTGATTACGTAACAAACACATGTAACGTATTTAATGTCTAGGGAATGTGACATTTACGATAAACCATTACTGTCATTTAATCTTACAATTTGGCCATAGTTTTTCGATCGACGGCATAATCAAATAATATCAAATTGTGTAAAAGAAGCATCTTTATAAACTCCAAAAAACGATAAATATATTAACTAACAGTTCACTGCGTAGGATTAAGCATTTTATGTCCAATTAAAATATACCTTTGGATTGAAGTTTGAAGGAAATACAGGGTCATGAAAATTTGAAGAATACGGAAAATATGACTACTAATATCTCGGTAACTAATTATCAGATCAACTTCATTTTTTTTTTTTGTAAATTTTTTGTTTTTTAATTCTCTTTTACATCCATTGCTTAGAAAAAAAAAAAAAAAAAAAAAAAAAAAAAACGAAAATTTGTATGTATTTTCCACCCGAACGAATATTTCGAGAATTTGAAGAAAATAGTCCCGGATAATCGAGGTTACTTGTATAAAATAGGCTTCATCTTATTGTTACATATTAAGTACATACCAAATCTGAAGTCTCTATCACATTTTGTTCGAGTGATAGAGCGTTTACAGACACACAGATAGACTGACACACAGACAGACAGACTGATCACATTTTTTTTAAATATGTTTTTCGTAATCTCCAGTGTGTGAAAGGTGTAAATCCGTCCAATTCCTCTGATTTATTTAAAAAAATATATATTATAAAAATATATATTACTTTAAATCCACGTGCGAAGAAATATATGAAATACAATAAATAAATAATGAGATAATAACAGATTATAGTAATCGTAATCTTTTATACACTGATGGTACTTTTAAATACCATTAAAGAAAATTTAACATAAAATTTATTTAGTCTCTCTGAATGAAATTTAATCTTCTTTCCACACAATAAACTCTGTTCGATTTAACTTAGATCGTATAGCGAAACAATCGAAGCTGAATATTTTTAAAAGTGGTATATTTTGAATAATTAGCACTTTTCAACCACTTATGCATTCGGTTTGTCTGGCCGTCTGTCCGGATGGCCGTCTGTCCGTGCTCTAACTCCCGTAAATATACTCGGATTGCTATGAAATTTTTATACGTTATTGAGGTTTACCCTACCACGAACCCTATTGAAAATGAAGTATCTACCATGATTAGTTTATCTTCAGAGAGAATCAAAAGTTTCCCATTACATTACGGCATATGGGAGAAAATCGTTAATGTACTCGGATTGCCAGGAAATTTTAGGACATTATTGACGTTTACCCTAGCACGAATCCTATTGAAAATGAAGTTTCTACTATGATTAGTTTATCTACAGGACGAATCAAAAGTTTTCCATTACATTACGGCCCATGGGGAAAATCGTTAATATACTCGGATTGCCATGAAATTTTAGGACGTTATTGACGTTTACCCTAGCACAAGTCCTATCGAAAATGAAGTTTCTACCATGATTAGTTTATCTACAGGGCGAATCAAAAGTTTTCCATTACATTACGACCTATGGAGAAAAATCGTTAATATACTCGCATTGCCATAAAATTTTAGGACGTTATTGACGTTTACCCTCAGCACGAACCCTATTGAAAATGAAGTTTCTATCATAATTAGTTTATCTACAGAGAGAATCAAAAGTTTCTCATTACATTACGGCCTATGGGGAAAAATCGTTAATATACTCGGATTGCCATGAAATTTTAAGACGTTATTGATGTTTACCCTAGCACAAGTCCTATCGAAAATGAAGTTTCTACCATGATTAGTTTATCTACAGGGCGAATCAAAAGTTTTCCATTACATTACGGCCTATGGGGAAAAATCGTTTCAAAGGAATTTTAAAGATGTTATGCCCTGTCAAACATATTAAAATATGCATTCTATAATATATAAGGTAAAAATGTAGCTATTATTCCTTTACAGGGCCACACAAAAGAATTCCATTAGATAATGGTAAAAAGGGGAATTGTGTGTGACATATTTTAAATATATTAAGCTGTTTCATGTATAATAAAATTGATATATGTCACTGAAGCTTAATATAAATTATACGCTACTGTCTTGTATAATATGAAGTACATAGCATTTACAGAGCCATACAAAAGATTTCAAATAGTATATTCTTTCCGAAGTACCGTATACGTGTCCGATGATGGCTGATGGAGGGATGAAATGCATTTTAATTATGATATGCGCGTTTATATTTCGCTAAATATATGCACATTATATGGTGCGTATAAATGTTATAGTTGATATACAGGGCTACCCAAAAGAGCTCACCAACGTTACTGAATATGAGCGTAAATTATTTAAACGTGGTTCTTAAGTAAGCTATGCATTTTTACGCTGAGCTTCATTCAATTTACTGAGAAAGGTTTGCAGAATATAGATAAAAGGATATACAGGGCCACACAAAGAATTCGGTACATGGACGCCCATGAATGATAATTTATGAGAATGTGATTTCAATTGTTTTAAAAGTGTTTTAAATTACAATAAATTTTAGCCTAATGTTACGTGTAATAAAGGTACAATGTAAACTACAGGGCTGAACAAAAGTATTCAAGTATGTTTCCATCTAATAGTATCAATTGCTGAAAAAGAAATTTCAAGCTACTGGGTATTTTCTTGCTAAACTAAAATATCCCATTATATCAACTGACATATGAAATACAGGGCTGTTCAAAAGTACTGGAATACATATTTGGGTATATTTGACTATACACTATTATTTCCCTAAATAACAAAGTTTTGTTAAAGATTTCATTAAGTGTTGGAAAGTGCTTCATAATCTATGCTTAAAGCATGATTTTCCTTACTTGTTTTCATAGGAATAGGTTTTCTTTTTGACAAAAAACATATGTGAAGCATTTTAAACTTCAAAAGTCTTTGAATTTACCGAGAGAATCATAATACATTTAAATACATTGGTTTTATAGTATTTTTAATATTTTCATGAGAGTGTTCTTGGTTAATTAATCTGCTTATTTTCGTAAATATTTTACAAAAAAAAATTATAACAACCGATATATTAAATCAGTTTTAATAAAAAAAAGTTCTAAATTTCACATTATTAAATTTAAAAATTCCAGTATTTCTTCAGGTATTAAAGAAGGTAATTATTGATGTTGTTATTGAATCAGCATTATTTATTCATTATTTTTGCTCAAAATCACGCGATCAACAATGAACAGTGTAAAAAAGAAAAAGAGAGAAAAAAAAAGCATTGAGTTAAATTGACATTTTAATATTTTGTTTTATTTGGGCGTTCGTTTGTGATTGTCTGGTGTTAAAAAGAAATTGAGAAAAACCAAGTTTTGATGTATTTTGTGGCAACAGCCTTTTTTCTTGTATTCGAAGATAGAAAAATTAAAAATGTTGTTAGTTTTTTTCATATACGTTTTATTGTTTTAGATTTAGTGTTTATCTCCCCGTAGGTGTGATTTTGTCGCAGCAATATGAGCACAAAGGCAGTAATTGTGAGTAATAATTTCTATTAAAATTTAAAGTTTATCAAAAGCTATTTAAGCGTAAAATTAGAGTCGATAACAATTACTATCGTGTTACGTATAGTATATTGTCCATACAGATGTGAAGCAAATTCTTGATAAACAGTTCCGTATATAAAGGGTTACTTAATTATATGCTCATTAAAGTTAGAAACCTGGCTATGTCGCTCCATAAATAAACATTACACTAATGTACTTTTTTCCACAGTAGCGGAAGGAAATTCGAAATCAGGAAATTAAAATTTAGATGTTTCTATTTATGTAAACGTAAACTAATTGAGATTCTACAAGTAGCACCAGAGTTACGATGATTTTTAATTGCCCCACTTTTTTAATAAATTTTAAATTAAAAATTGAAAAAAAAAAAGAGAAGTTTTAACATGCGATTTTGTTTACAAATGATATGGTAAATCAACACAAAAAATACAAAATTTGAACTCAATAAATAAAAACTATTTTAAAATGTGTCCTGGACCCCCTTAACACTTTATCTCCTGACGGTATTTATAAGTACCATTAAAATTATTTATTATAAAATTCTTTTAATACGTCAGTTAGTTGTAATACTGTTTAAAATGAGTTACAGATACATTATACTTTATCTTGTTCCAAAAGCATTATTGGTTACACAAAACAAAGATATTTTTAAAAGGATGATTTCTTTTGCCTTTGTATCTTTTCAGCTTTCTTGGTGCTGAGGGAGGAGATGGGGATTTTTCAATTCAGAAATATTTCTATATTTATATTGTAAAAACATCATCTTTGTACATTTTAGAATTCTACAAAATACTAAGAAAACAATTTAAAATAAAAGATTTGAGTGGGGTTATAAATATTGCGTAAAATCCCTGTAAATTCAAATTTAATTAATCCTTCTAAATCATTACAATCCTTCTAAAATCCTTCAAAAAATTATTAAATGATTATGTAAATCTTTTAGTTTAGTTTAAACAATTTATGTAAAATTAGAATGTAAAATTTTCATGAATTCATAATTCGGTAGCTAAAGGGTTAACCAATCAATGAAAATGAGATTCCACAACGGTAACAATGGTGTGTGTATCTTGCCTTTGAGTAGCTCCCAATATCTGCAATTTCTGCTCTCTATAGAGAAAATTTTTCACTTTCATCACTTTCGTGAGTCAAAGATAATCTTGCATCAGTTTTTCAACAAACTATTCATGAAAGTGGGTGCATATGAAATTTTCGTATGCAGCGATTTTCTGCAGTTCCATGTACTGACCTTCGAATTATTCTGTTGTGCTGATCCAGAGTATCAGACCAGATAAAGTAATCGTCGAGGTTAATTGGGTGAAATAGTCCTCCAGTGTTCGTGTCCGAGATAGCTCAGTTTGTAAGAGCGTTGGCGGCTTCAGCCAATACATCCCTGGTTCGAATCCTGGCCCGGACTTTTTTTCACCCAAAATTCAAAAATGGAATAAATTACTCTGTTATAATTCTACTTTTGCTTAGAGGGAATAGTCGCGCCAAAGAGATGCGCATACACTGCCTTTGTGATAGAGTGAGTATTCACTCTTCCGGAGTGAATATTGTTTGTTTTAATGAATAGAATTTATTAACTTAAAATATATTACATATTTGACAAATTTATTTTGATCTAAACAGTATAAATTTTGTGGCATTAAAATCATTATAAATAATTGTAGTCATTTTTTGAATGAAAATTTTCCATTTCATACTTTGACATCAGAAACGTTGCACGAAGAGTGTAAAGAACAAAATTTTGTCAGTTTACAGTTAGATAATACACGAGTTTAATACACGAGGAGTTGGAATTGGTATTTTACTGGAAGCGATTAATTGGAAGTACTTTCAGTGAAACCCGAATATTAGTTATATGTGAAACGTACCATTGTTTGTTTTATTGTCTACCGTCGAAATTAATTTTCATTAAAATGCCTATGTTTCAAAAGTACTCATTGGAAAATTTTAAACTGGAAATATTGTAATAAAACTTCAGTACACTTTACGTTGTAAATATTCGCAATGAAAAATTTCTAATCAATTCTGACAAAATAGAAAGGTTATAGATGTGAATATGCACCATAATTTTGCGGGAATATTTTATGTCAATACTGTCAGCATTACTCAAAGTACACAACATAAACGATATTCGAGAAATAATACTATTTTTCTGTTAGAGAAGTGGCAGTTTTTTACATATTATTTGTTGTATACATAGCTGCCTACTTTTTTTAGGGCTTCGTTCTGTCCGCTGCAAAGTCCGTAAAAAATTGTATAAATCAAAGACTTTAAATTTTTTCACACTGCAAATCCTAACATATCGAAAAAATCTATTATTTTAGTTAAATCATTTTTATCAATGTCACCCATTCATTTTTGCGATTTAAATTTTAAAAGAGAATGTTTTAGTGAGGACATCATAGCTTGCAGGCAAAACATCTCGCTAGCAAACAGAAGTTTCTTAATTCAAACCCCGGTGCTTGAACTGAGAATTTTTATACAGAGATGGATTTAATTAAAAGATATTTCTTATTTTTTGCCTATTTAAGGATTTACATTATTATTATTATTGTTGTTATTATTATAATTTAAACAATAACACTCATAACATTTTTTGGTACTAAATTTTGGTTTTCTTTCCATTTTAAAAATTATCGAAATTTATTAAATAGCATAACAATTAAACAGCATAACAACTTCTTTCGTTTTTCGATAGTTAAAATTTCATTTATATCTCCACATTTTTTTTTCCAAAAAATTTTTGAATTTTGGATTTATTTAAATAATTTGATATAACATTTTTGATTAAAACAAATAATTTTTTTTTATAATTATTTTAAAATTAAATTTATTTCTATTATAATTTTTGCAAGAACTGAATAATTATAAATTAACAATTTGGATTTGTTAATTAAAGGATAAGTTATTATGAATGGAACATTAAATGAAACCTTTTCGTGGGATCTATAATCACACTTGTCCAGTTTTTTTTCAGGTTCAGCGAAACAAGAAATTTTCTTTCGATTTTAAGTATTATCGAAATTTATTAATGATTCAGCATTTTAAATTTCATTTAAGCAATTTCTTTCGTTTTTCGATAGCTAAAATTTCATTTATTTTTCCGCAATTTTTTTTTTATTTCGGATTTTCAAAAACATTTGGAATTTTGGTTTTTATTTAAATAATTTGATTTGTCATTTTTTTTTTATTAAAATAAATAACTTCCTTTTATAATTATTTTAAAATTAAATTTATTGGTGTTATCGTTTATGCAAGAACTTAATAATTATATATTAACAATTTGGATTTGTTAATTAAAGGATAAGTTGTTATGAACGAAACATTAAACGAAACCCTTTCGTGCGATTTACAATCACACTTATCCAATTTTTCTAGTTTTTTTTTTTTTTTTTTTTTTTTTCAGATTTAGCAAAACCAGAAATTTTATTAGATGAAATAAGTCAAGAATTAACTACATGGAAAAAAGAAAGATTTCATTCGTTTATTTTGTCTCAAATTATTTTAGCTGACTTGTAAAACATTTACAGCCGTGTACACACATATTATAACTCAATAAAAATAATTGCTAAATAGTTTTGGAAACTAAAACACACACTTTTAGAGCAGGTCGGATTAAAAAGTATAAAATGTTTTTTTTTCGGTTGCATAGTTACGGTTTTCATATGTATTTCAGTGATTGTCATGTGTTTAGGGTGTCAGGTGACTTAATTTTTCAAATTGCTTTTGATCCGTTTATCCGGCGTTTTTATTTTGATCCTTTTAAGCGGCGACATTGTAAATTGATGAATTGTCACCGGTTCTCAATAAGTCTGCAAAGATTCAATTTAATCGCATGTCTTACAGTAAGTGAAAATAACGTTCAAAGATTCCGTTACATGCATACAGGTGAAGCTAATATAAGCATGTTAAAAACTGTTCGATCGATATTGTTGGGTAGCATAAGAATTTTCTTCGATAAGTGTACGTCTCACTTCGCTAAACATCCTCAATCCTAGTTCCTCAATCGAAAATTTTGCATCACACCCTATTTCAAATCATACTCCCTCGCAAATGCCCAGAATATCCATTTTTCGAAAGTATTTTAGTCTCCCGGTCTTTGCGTAAGCTACCACTGACTGTTAAAGGAGTATTACCCCCAGAAAAGACGCAAATCTTCTTATTCTTATATTTGCGTTATTTGTTTTTTGATAGTCTCCCTTACTTGGGCAGACTTCCAGACGTCTGCAAATATCGAATGCCGAGGTATTTTGGCTCTTCCACTGCTTTTATGTTGAGAGTGGATCATCTAGAAAGAGAATGATTTGCTGATTTCCTGTTCCGTTGCTTTTAAAGATATTTTTGCAGAGAAGCCAGCCATAAGGCAGTACGTCACATTTGAAGCTATTTAAATCTGTCCTAAGATGGCAATCGAGTTAACTTATACAATTTTTAAAAAGTTCAGGGGACTCAGTACCCCCCCATTTTCCGAAAAATGAAGAAAATTTTGAAAAAAAAGATTTACCTGTAATAATTTTCTAAAATTGAAATTTGAGGTACAATAAGGATCTTTAACAAGTGCCATTACTGAAAACAAGTTCATTTGTATGATGTAATGGAAATTCTGAAAACGTCCATAATCTTAACACGCACAGATAACTATGATTTTTTAAATGAGTAACATGAATAATATATAACAACTCTAAAAATAAGTTTAAAACTAAATTTAGGCAATTTCTTAGAAAATACTATTAGCTTTAAGTTTTATCGAATTGTTATAGTAATTCCTTGATTTCTACAAATTACTGAGTTACTACGTTTATTGATTAAACTGAGATAAACTCTTTGATTAAACTCTTTGAAATGACAAGATTCGAAGAAAAATGAGACTACACTAAATATTCTTAAACAATACCCAACTAACAAAAACCTTATTGGATCAATATTATTTAGTATGCTGTCTACACTGTAAAAAAAAATTCATGAGGTTACTAAAAATTTTTTAGTAAATTTGTATTCCACAGAATTTTTTAGTAACCATTACAAACTTTTTTTTACAAGCGAAACAAGTATTTCTTTTGTAAACTGAACAAAAGAATTTTTTGTATAACTAACTTAAAAATTTTTAGTATGAGCCACCAAGCAAATTTTAGTAATAGCTCCAAAATTATTTTTAATAACCATTACATGGGCTCGAAGGGCAGGAGTTTCCAGACTTCTGGAGCGGAAGATTTTCGGCAAAACCGCAATAGATGGCAGCACCAAACATTGCTACTGCTCCGTCAGGATATTCATAATCCCTTTATTAACTTGTACTTACACTGCATACATTCGGGACGAATTTGCAGTGGCCAGTATCGAACCCAGGACCTTTTAGCCTGGAGTCCGTTACTATAACCACTATGCTACCAAGGCCACACCAAGTGAGTTTTAGTAATAGCTATTAAAAATATAAAATTATTAACTCTATTCGTTGCTAACTTTTTTCTAGTAATTCTTACACATTTTCTTGTAACCGACTAAGATTACTAAAAATATTTTAGTAATTACAAGGATCGCTAAAGTTTTTTTAGTAGATAGACCCTTTTTTTTTACAGTGTATATCGAAATTAATACTGATTATATCTTGTCTAGATTTTGATCAGTGTAGAAAATATTGACATAAAATGTTGACACAATATAGGATATTGGCGCAATATTGACCGCTGTCACTGCAAATATTTCCGATGTAAATCTAAAACTTCTGCAAATTTTGCATTTCTTTACACGTATTTATAATGTAAACTCGATATTTAACAAATATCATTGCAAATATTTCCTCTTGATGTAATTTTGGTGCAATACTGTGTCGCATTTAATGCAACCAATATTCGTTGTGTAGTAGAGTAATTATTCTTAATTGGGCCCACCCAATATTTTTCAAAAGTTGGCGGCACTTATCCTAGCCGTAAATGTTGATTACATTTTTGATATACAGTCTACTCCCGTTAATTCGAAATCGGATAATTCGAATCTTCGCTTAATTCGAACTAAACATGAAGTCCCGAAATTTTCAATGGCAGAATAACGTTAAAATTTTCATTAATTCGAACTCATCTTCTCTTGACTTCGTTTATTTCGAACAAACGAGAATTCCGATTTTTCACATTTCTTTTCTTTCTCACGGATTTCAGATCGTTCGAATAACTATCTTTCTTTGATTTTTGTGAAAATTGTTCCGAACAAGTATACATATAATCCAATGCATTTGATATCCACTTTCTTAGTGCCCCGTCTGTCCATCAGTGACACCTCAAATTTTTCTTCCATTGTGCTTGTTTCTAATCATTTAATTAATTTATGTATTTATACATTCTAATTTAATTTTAAGTCGTTTGCTAATGGTAACAGACGAAATAAGTTTAAAAAACACCATAATATTAATTCATTTGTATTAGTACCATATTAACAATGTTTTCATTTCATATTTTCCATAATTCGAACTTCAAATAATTCGAACATTTCTTGTGGTCCCGACAAGTTCGAATTAACGAGAGTCGACTGTATGTTTTCCTTTCATACTTTCCATAATTCGAACTTCGGATAATTCGAACATTTCTTGTGGTCCCGACGAGTTCGAATTAACGAGAGTCGACTGTATGTTTTCCTTTCATACTTTCCATAATTCGAACTTCGGATAATTCGAACATTTCTTGTGGTCCCGACGAGTTCGAATTAACGAGAGTCGACTGTATGTTTTCCTTTCATACTTTCCATAATTCGAACTTCGGATAATTCGAACATTTCTTGTGGTCCCGACGAGTTCGAATTAACGAGAGTCGACTGTATGTTTTCCTTTCATACTTTCCATAATTCGAACTTCGGATAATTCGAACATGTCTTGTGGTCCCGAAGAGTTCGAATTAACGAGAGTCGACTGTATGTTTTCCTTTCATACTTTCCATAATTCGAACTTTGGATAATTCGAACATTTCTTGTGGTCCCGACGAGTTCGAATTAACGAGAGTCGACTGTATGTTTTCCTTTCATACTTTCCATAATTTGAACTTCGGATAATTCGAACATTTCTTGTGGTCCCGACAAGTTCGAATTAACGAGAGTCGACTGTATTGTTTTCCTTTCATACTTTCCATAATTCGAACTTCGGATAATTCGAACATTTCTTGTGGTCCCGACGAGTTCGAATTAACGAGAGTCGACTGTATTTTTATTATTGCCATAAAATGTTAAAGCAATATAGGAGCAAAATTGGCAGCCTTCACGAAAAACGTTTCCAATGTAAATGTATGTATTTACATAGTGATACCGTTTCATTGTAAATACTTATAAGATACAATCGGGCCAAAATAAATATTGTACTGGGTTTGTAGCATAAGACTTAAAATAGGTATTTTAAAAATGATCAGAGTAACCTATTCTCCCTCTATAAAAGATAAAAAATCTTTTAATGAATAAACCGGACTAGTTTCGTGTAAAGTGCTATTTTAGTACAATTAAATTGATTGGTAAAGTTATCATATGAATTGAATAACTCCAACTGAGCGAAAAAAATGTACAGACCGGGAATCGAACCCAAATCCTCGGGTCATGGATCTGATGCTCTACCATTTAAGCTAAATGCGACTACAACCTGTGACATATTTCGTTCGGATAACCTGATATTATTGATAATAATATCTGATCTGTCATGTAGACAGCTCAAATGGATAGCAGGTAAAGGAATTCCTATAAACAATGGCTGCGGAGATAAACTATTATTTAAACACAATAAAATTGATTGGTAGTTATCATACGAATGAATATTTCCAATTGAGCGAAAAAATGTCCAGCCTGGGAATCGAACCCAGATCCTTGGCTTATATTCTTTATCACTCAAACCCAAGAATCTGGGTTCGATTCTCGGACGCATTTTTTTTTCACTCAGTTGGAAATATTCAATTTGTATGATAGTTTAGAATACATATAATGGTTGCATTTTAAGATCTGTAATTATAAATAAACTATTTATATATATATATAACTATTTATATATTTATATAAAAAAAACTATTTATATTTTCGTATAAAATTTGAAGCAGACATCAATAGATATCAGGTACCATGAAAGCAGTGCTTTTATAAAAATCAGTTTCTCTAAGTATGATTTATTTTATATTATTTTTAAAATTTTGAAGCATCTTTAGCCAAATTCTAGCGAATTTAAAGACGGCCGATTCATTGCATATGTTATAGCTATACAAATATAGATTTCTATTGATCTGCGAATAATGGATAGGGAATAAAATATTGGTGGGTAAGTTATTTTACTTTTTAAAAAAATAATCTGTAAATGTTCAGTGCGCTGTGTATGTAATCTTGATAAAGCTGAAGTTTTCTTCCTGTGTTTCATTTTGCTATCTGTGCTTTCATCCTCGTTTTATACTTTCGATTCGTCATTCCCTGTATAATATTGCAATACTCCATAAGTTTTGATGATCGAAGTTTCATTTTCCAAGAATAGATCAGGTTACATTGGATCTATCTTTCTACAGATCATGTTTTTTTCATTTTTCATTTCTATTTTATGGAAGGTTTTTTTCGTTGAAATACATATTTAATTTACTAAGATTTTATTTTAATCTTTCAAAGAAGCCATAAAACATTATAAAATAAATATCTTGCAATTTTGTTCATTCGAGTCTCTTTTCTTCTCCTCATCTTCGTTGCTCAGAATTAATCTTTTAATAGTTTCTTGGTTTCCTTATATCCGTTTACTATGTATCCCATTTTTAGGTGCGTTCGTAATTATGTATATAGGTAGCACCTATTGTTGTCGTTCAGTCCGTCCGTCTGTCTGTCGGTCCGCATGTAACAATGCAAAAACTACCCAACCGAATCGTTTAAATTTAAAATATATTATTATTACATAATTTTGTCGAGTCATTTCAAATTTTAAGAAAATCGGATGCATAGTTCAATTACAGGGACAATCAAAAGGATTCCGTTACATTACGGTCAATGGGAAAAAAAAAATTCAAATGCATTTTAAACGTTTGAAATTTTAAATACATAATTATTACATATAAAGCGTCAAGTTATTTCAAATTTTATCGAAATCGGATGCATAGTTCAATTACAGGGACAATCAAAAGTATTTCGTTACATTACTGTTAATGGGGAAAAATGTTTCAAATGCATTTTAATGGTGTTACACGCATTCGAATGTAATAAAACTGATATGCATCTATAAAATAGATATTATAATATACATTTTACATAATCTGTGGTGCAAAGAATATTTTTTATTGATTTACAAGGCCACACAAAAGTATTCCATTGCATAATGGTATAGGGAGAACATTGTTTGGTGCGCATTTTAATTGTAATTATTTACAGTTTTATGAGATTGATATATGAGAGTGATATTTTTAAAACTTCGTTATCGTACGAACGCACCTCATTTGCTACGCTTCACGTGCAATTTCCAACTTGTTCATTTTACTTCAGCTTAATTAGGATAAACATTTCATCAAACAACACATAATGCACATACATATGCGCATGTAGACACCGCACGCGCGTACAAACGCACACGCAAGCACAGGGAGAGATTAAAATTCTGAACTTTTTTTTTTTTCAAAAAAAATTCAGACATTTTACAAAGCTTACGTTCCAGATCCATCCTCAAGTGAGAATTTGTTAATTTTTTATGATTTTTAGATATTTTGATCGGACATAAGGGTCTTCCGGTGCATCATTTTTGCTAAATAAGTTTAATAAATTATTTAAGATTTTCAAAATTAGTATTAAAATAATCAAATGATTATTATCCTCAAAAGAAAAATAATCATATTTTTATTAGAAAAGTTTTAAAGAGGAGTAGAGACGAAATCGTAATAAATGCAATTTTTTTTTATTCACAGAAAAGATGAGGCCTTTTTTTTTTGTCACGATTTATTGAAAAATTCACACCTTTTTTTATATTTTGGCGTGATTATGCTCCATGGGCATGTTATATTTTAGTTCGTCTAAGAGGAAGTTTACTGAACTTTTGATGACATGTCTGAAAAAGTGCCAACTTTGAAACTCTGTAAAAACGTTGAGGTAGTATTTATTATTTTTTAGCTTCTAGTCGTAAATATACATTGGTAACTTCCTCTTTAATTATGTATTTTTAAGAGTTATTTTTTTAATATCTTTTTGGTTTTAATGAAGCTATTTTTTTATTTTGTAAATTTTGTAAATTAAATATGAAATCCTTTAATTCTAATCGATTTAGCCATAAATTTGCAAAAGTAAATAAACTGTAGTTATTATATTTTAAAGAACTGGTATACTGTGACTTTTCGAAAGTTTCTTCTGTAACTTTCTAATATATATAAACTTAAATAGAATAGTTACACAGCAGCAGTTTATGAATAAGAAAAATAGTCAAGATTTTTTAACTTAACACGAACTTACAGAGATCAGTAAATAATGCAAAGCACTGAGCAATAGTATCTCCTATTTGACATATAAGTTGAAAATTGGATAAACATAAATATTTTTAGTTTATTATCTCAAACATGAAATTTTGTGAATTTATGTTCCAATAGAAACTGAGATACAATTATAATGTTCATTCGAAAAAAAAAAAAAAAAAAAAAAAAAAAAAAAAAAAAAAAAAAAAACTACGGCTTATGAATATGTGTTTCATGAAATTCAGTCCACTAGACTGTTAAATTTTTTTGTATAAAAACACAAAATCAAAAAAAGCAAGACTCTCTATACATTGGCACTAATTCTTGATTAAATGCATTCTACTGAGTTTTTCAGTTATCATTTTACAGACATTACCCTTATCTTACATCTAATACCTTGTAGGGATTTCCATGTCTTTATTTAAAGATATTTTTATCCCTTTTAAAATTTGTAAGTTACAATACACACTTATAAAATTCTCTTGCAATTTTATTAAAAATATTGAAAAAGAAAATTTAGTTTAGAGGGTTTATTTTTAAACCTAGAATAATTAAAACAAGTTGGAAATTGCACGTGAACGTAGCAAATGAGGTGCGTTCGTACGATAACGAAGTTTTAAAAATATTCAGATCTTGCTGATGTAGTAGAGCGTACTTCGGATACAGTATAGTAGTCGAAATCTTTGTGTTTCTGTAAACATGCAGAAAGTAATTTTAATTACACCTCAGAAACGTATATCTTATTCATAAAATGTGAAATAGTTGAATATAATTAAAACACACCCCAAACAATGTTTCCCCGTATAGCATTATGTAGTGGAATACTTTTGTGTGGCCCTGTAATTTAATAATACAAATTCTTTGCATCACAGATTGTACAGAATGCATATTTTAGTATATATTTCATAGATTCATACCAATTCTATTATGTTCGAATGAGTGTAACATCATAAAAATGCATTTGAATATTTTTTCCCATTGACCGTAATGTAATGGAATACCTTTGATTGTCCCTGTAAATGATCTATGCATCCGACTTTCATAACGTTTGAAATGACTCGATAAAATTACGTAATAATTATATGTTTTAAATTTCAAACGATTAAAATGCATTTGAAATTTTTTTCCCCATTGACCCTAATGTAACGGAATCCTTTTGATTGTCCCTGTAATTGATCTATGCATCCGATTTTCATAACATTTGAAATGACTCGACAAAATTACGCAATAATTATATGTTTTAAATTTCAAACGATCAAAATGCACTTGAAACTTTTTTCCCCACTGACCGTAACTGTTTTAGTCATTAGTCTTAATGTAAAGGAATCCTTTTGATTGTCCTTGTAATTGATCTATCCATCCGATTTTCATAAAATTTGAAATGACTCGACAAAATTATGTTATAATTATGTATTTTAAATTTCAAACGATTCGGTTGGGTAGTTTTTGCGTTGTTATATGCGGACGGACAGACAGACAGACGGCCAGACAGACAGACGGCCAGACAGACAGACGGACGGACTGAGCGACAACAATATGTGCTACGTATTTACATAATTACGAACGCACCTAAAAAGGGAAAATCATCTCATCAGATTTAAAGGGCATTTTTCTCCGTTGAATGATAAAATATATACTTTGTACTCAATAACAGTCGCTGCTATACATATCAGGCAATGAGGCTTCCACTGTTAAGAGGATTCGAGTTTGAACACTAAGACCTCTAGGAACAAATTGTCTAAATATTAAATAATACAGCAACTCAAATTTATTCGGAAAATTCACTTTCTTTGAAAGTCACTGAATATTGAGTGATTCAATAACTTTAATCACTAAATTAAATTATTATCAGTAAGCGCAAATTTGCATACTCTTGTGTATTTTTTACGATGTTAATTTACAGATTCTATACTAAATTTTCCGAATAATTTCTCTGTTATTTAACAGAATCTCGGTTTTTCTAATCTCTGTAATTTTACATAAGAAAGATAATGGATTACCCGATGATTCTATATAACATCAGAGAAAAAAAAATAACAGTGTATAGTTCTTGAGTTGGAGCGGTCAAAATAGTTATGTGACATACAAATAAATATTACTGTTATACATGTATACATATACACATATTAAAAATTTCATTATAAGACTCAAATGAAAAAACACTTTCTTTACTACACTAAGAATACACTAAGAACGTACTAGATGCATAACATTGATTTTTGTTGCAATTGCACTGAAAAAAAATGAAGTACTCAAAAATGAGTAAATCCATGTATCCATATCGAACTAATAAGGAAGGTCTCCATACGGGCATACTCAGAAAAATCTGAAAAAATTACAGAATGTTCTTCTTATATGGTTATATATGTTTATAAAAAAATTTCGGCGGAACTTCCTTATAACGTCCGTAAATAAATAATAAAAATTTCGTTTATTTGGCGATTTATCACCGGTTGGCGAAAAAACGAAATTTTAAAAAATACGCTTTTTCGTTTCGAATACTTTTTAAAGAAAAACCTTTCTATGTTCAATTTATTTAAATAAGTTTATTTTAAGTAATTTTAGTTTTGCATTTTTACTTTACTTTAAGTGCAATTTTGTCATATACATTTATATGTACTTATAACAAAATGAAATTAATATATTTTATCATTTAAAACACAATTTAAACTGATTAAAATTGTTCCAAATTGAAAAATACACTGTTAAAAATCTGCTGCATTTTGTTGCACCGCACTCCCTTGCTTGTATAGAAAACGGTTACTTGGCCGTGAAATGGAGCTTTCTCATTGGTTGGAATAGAGATATTATATACAAGCGGTGGAGTGCGTTGCAGTAAAATGCAGCAGATTTTTAACAGTGTTGCACAAGCTACAACACCGCTAAAAATCTATACCATTTTCTGTAGCGTCACTCCACCGCTTTTATGGAAAACGGTCAATTCACCGTGCTGTGGAGCATTCTCATTGGTCAGAAGAGAGATGTTCTATAAAAGTAGTGGAGTGACGTTGCAGTAAATGCTGCAGATTTTTAACAGTGAAGTCAATTAAAATCAATTTTCAGATTCGTTAAAATCGTCTGCTTTTGGCGAGGATATGCACTGCTCGTCAAATCCCGCGTCGCTTTCAGCTTTTCACGCCAATTATCCCAAACTATTTTATTTTTTTTACATATCTAATAATGTAATTCCGCCGCTAATCTTCACTGATCCTTTATTACCTAAATGAGTAGTTTAATTCGTATTTTTTTCAAAAAATTCTGAGTATGCCCCCAATGGAGACCTTCCTTGTAAGTATGTTTGGATAAAAAATAAACACATTGCTTTCACAATTTTCAAACATCATATATTATCAAATCCAAACAAACGATAGTTTTGTATCCAGTATTGGTTTATCTCATTTATGGCAGCATAAAAGATGCTTATTAATGTACATATTAATTTATGTACAGCTTTTAAAAATAACTTAGAAGTGCTTGCAAACAATGCTCTTATCATAACAATATTAGATTTGAGTGTCTTGCCAATAATTTTACTATTTTTCTTGATAAGAAATCAATTAAACATTTATTGTTAATAATTCTGAGCAAGAAATAAATGCTAGTATATTTTTACTTTCATTTGTGAGTTCAGGGGGCAATGTATAGGGATTCATATTTGAACACAACCACGGAATCAAAAACGAGTACATGTGTTTTTAAGTTTTGAGTAAATTTGGATCGGAGCTATTTTGAGTACGTGAAGTACTTAAAAATGAGTACTTTTTACTCAATTTAGAACCCATTTTTTTTTTCAGTGTAATATTATAATATGTTATCTTAAAATGCAACGTGAAGAAATAAATTACAGGTTAATAAATAATGTTACACAAAAGTAAACGAAAGATCAACAATGATACATAAATAATAAACTAGCTGGATGTGCCAATACCAAAACTCTCTTCTATCTCATACGTACGTTTGAGTATTTCAAAATTTAGTTACACATGTTAATGCGTTTATATTATTAATTCGATACTCTACCAACTGTGATTTTCATCTTAAATTTCTGCTTCAATCAATTAATCAGAGTAAAAACGAGTTTATGTCTTTGCACAAACCGATGAACAATAGAACGACAGTAGATTTTTTTTTCAAATTCAGGAAGGACCTACTCGCTTTACCCAAAAATAATCATACACAAAACATTTAGTTCAGTTCTATGCATAATTTGAATCGCTTTTCGATGATAAAATAACAAAAATGGCACAAACATCGCGGTTATAGCGCCTCCTTCCGGCGGATTTTTTTCAAATTCAGGGAGAGTCTGCTGACCATAGCTAAACACTTATACAAAAAATTTCATTCAATACCACGCATAACTTCATACATTTTTCTGTGGTAAAATATTGAAAATGGCACAAAAATCACTATTGCAGTGCCCCCTTCAGGCGGATTTTTTTCAAATTTATGGAGAACCAGCTAGCCATAGCCAAACACTTACACAAAAAATTTGGTTCAATTCAATGCATAACTTCATACACTTTTAGTGGGTACAATATTGAAAATGGCACAAAAATTGTTATTGCATCGCCTGCTTCCGGTGGAATATTTCAAAATTGAAGGAGAACCTGCTTGCCACAGTCAAAAACATTCACAAAAGATTTGGCTCAAATCTATCTATATCTTCATATACTTTTTGATGGTAAAATGGCGACTTACGGACACACGGACAGATAGGCATTTTGTAAAAAACATGATTTTTTTTTGGAATACAAGACCCGTAAAACGTGTAAATCCGTCGAAAATCGGAAGTCGAAAAAAATTTCGATTACAATACTTTCTTCTACTGAAGATAGAAGAAATTAAAAACGAAATTATAACTGTACTAGCCGCCCTTGGCGACGAGTTTGGTCTCCCTTGAATGTATACTAAGCATTAAATCATATTGCTTTTATTCATAATTTATTTTAATTGCTCATTTTTTTTGCCAAATTAGAAGATTCTGCCAGAGAAATAGACACAGATGCCATATGCTTACCACATTGGCGCGATTGCAACAAAATGGCAAAATATTGCCTCACATGGTAGCCCGGTTATTATTTATTAATAAATTGTTTGTTTGCTTTTATTTTTTTTAAATGATATAAATTGTTTTATTCTGTAATTATTAACTAAACTGTTTTAAAAATTATTATTTGTTTTTTAAAATAATAGGAATTAGTTTAAAAATATGTATGTAATTGGTAGTTGAAACTCGATTTAACTGATATTTTTGAAATTTCTAGACATCGCACAATTTTCTTTCCAATGTAATTTGGTTGAAAACTTCATCTCGATACAATGTGACTTTGTTTGTTTTTAAAAATAACTTTCAAGTATGATTTTTTAAAAAATTCATTTCTATTGTCTGCAGCCCGATTTCAAAAAATTAATCCGTTTGCCCAAAAAATAATGTAAATAGTTGAGCAATTATGTACAGATGACATTTTTTACCGAATTAAAACTTCCCAAGTAAAAATAAATAAATAAATAAAATTACATAAAAGAAACCCTAATTTTACAGTATCGAATTACACGCTTAAATCACTAAAATTAGAATTAAAAAGGTTACTATGGGTAAGCATTTCTTTGATAATTAATTTCTGGCTCACGGCCGATATACGAAAGTATTTTAAATTATACATACTTTAATAAATTCCAAAACTTTGAATACATAATTGATATTTTTAAAAGGAAAATGAATTTTAGAGTTGTCAGTGGGCAATCAAAATAACAATGCTAAATGTAAAAAATATGTTTTTGAATAAGAATCATAATAATAGTAATAAATTCTTTTTATCTATATTCTATAGACGGGAATAGATCCCTTAATTTTAATAAAATCGCAATAGAAATCAGTCACATACTTTTGTTGGTGTCTGAATTTCGGATGACTTGGGATTGAGCAGAAATGAAGATGATTTCCATTCTGTTTAGACCACTTGGATCACAAGGTTAACTTGCTGTTAATGAATTTCAAAAATCATGAAAGTTGTTAACATCGATATTACTGCATTATATGTAAGTGAAGTGGTGCATGTGGTGCAGCGTAACAAAATCAGTGGATTGAAAAACCTCGTTTTACAAGAACAGCGTTGAATTCAAGGGATGGACGTAGGGATTATCATCCCCGCCCCCCTATTGAGTCATGAGAAAAAATCGGAAAAATTCCGAGGAATCCCCTCGGAAAATTTGGGATTTTGTCTTTTTAACGGTTAAAAGATACAACTTACTCTCGATCTCGCCCCAGCTTGAAATTCTAATTTAAACTGCCGGCATACATCACTTTAACAGAGAAGATGTCAGTAAACATTTGCTTAGTGTTAAAAACTGCGCAAAATTATCTTAGAAGTCATTAAAGAAAGAAGTTAAACTGTAAATAGCATTTTGATAATAAATTTTAAAAAATCAATAGTTTTGTTTTAGCATTCGTTTGTTAATTTCTCTGTAATAATTTTAAAATAATACATTTTTAGCTATGGAACCTTTAACTACAGGTATGTAACAAAAATTAATTAACTGTCAATTTGTTTTTAATTCGATTTTTATGGATTTAGTGATTCTTAGAACATATAGTGGGGAAATTTATACAAATATTAACAGTGTATATGTTGCAGCCAATACCCGAAATTGGCCAATTCCCGAATTGGCTAGCAACGTTACAAAATGACTGGCCAATTCTAGTATTGGCCAGCCAATTCGCGAACTGGCCAGATGTGACTAACCAATTCCCGAAATAGATATAAGCACTCGGCTTAATCCTTTGTAACATAGTTGAAAGTGTTTATGAATTCAAATAGTCTAGACGTCAGCCTGTCCGTGATCTAACTCGAGTAAAGTTTCCGGTTAACTTGTAATTGTCATCGTATTTGGTTTATCAATTAATTTCGACATTGAAAGGGAATTGTGTACAATTTCTTGTTAATTTAGTTGGGTACACAAAAATATTTCGTTTCAATAGAAACAATGGGAATCTTTTTTACTGTACATTTTAATGTTACATTATCTTAATTACAAAAAAATTAGTACCTATGCATCATAGTTCGGATGTTGGCCAAGGCTTCCCGGCCAGTTCGCGAATTGGCCGACCAAAACCCGAAATACGCTATTCATTTCATGTATTTCGGGTTTTGGCCAGGAAGCTTGGCCAGTTCGGGTATTGGCCGGCCAGTTCTAGAATTGGCAAGGCTCCGGGTATTGGCCGCAACATATACAAAGATTGAAGATTTTACAACAGATGTAAATTTTCCAAGAGGATGAAAATTTTTTTCACCCACTTGGAAAATTTATATCTGTTATAATTCATTTACTTATCAATAATCGATTTCTAAATTAATCTGAAATAATTTTGTACGCAGCGTCTTCTGCAGCCCCACACACTGTAAAAACGAAGGGGCATTATTACATTTAAATTGGGATCATAAAATGCCAAATAAACTTTAAATCTACACTATTTTCGGTAGTAGCTCCGTATAATGTGTAAGAAAAATCTCGGAATGGTGGTATTTTATTCTTTAATCGCAATTATTGAAATGCGACATCAAATTCAGTTTAAGAATAATCTCAGAATGGTGGTATTTTATTCTTTAATCACAGTTATTGAAATGTGACACCAAATTTTGAGTAAAAATTTATCTTTCTGTTTTGATTACGAATGGTATGTTTGCAGACGACTCGGCGCCATTTTGCTTTCACCTTTAATGATCTTTCCTAACTTTCGAATAGCAGGTGAAAAAGAAAATTTAAGGTAAATAGTATAATAATTATTCTTTCTAGATTTAAGAAGTAAGACTAAATAATGTTTGCATTAACTCAGAAATATTTATCTTATTAAATCGAGAGAATGCTCCGATTAAATAAGGTAAATTTTACAGTAAAATTTTACTGGTGGAAATAAACAAGGTTTCTTAAGCCTTTTTGCGGTACGTATGCGTGTCGCTCATCCCCAAGGAGTTGAGAAAATTAGAAACTCCGAATTAAACTTATAGTGATAATTACGAGTAATTATAATTTTTGTTACAAAAATATTTTATAACGTGAGACCATGGTGTTTTCCCTATCTCTAACAAAGAATAATTTCATAAAAAAATTCGTTATTGCATGTTTTTTAGCTTATTAGATGCATTATTAACCCATGAAAAAGATATTTTTAAGCATGTAAATATAAGAAATCTCGTTGTTTAAGAACTAGTAATATGTTTAAAATGTATGTTATAATAACTTGTCTCAATTAAAAGGAAGTTTTGCAGCTTCTTTGCGTCAAACTATTTATTTTAAATTAAATTGTTTAAATTAAATTACATTAATTTTAAATTAAACAGGATTAAATTTAAAATGTTATCTTTAAATATTTTTTATTTTGCTGTTAAAGTAGATAAATACGTGGGAGAGTGACTTTACACCAAAAATGGTGGCAGCTAAGTTTCCATCAAAAGTGATGTTTATTTACACCAGTCGGTTGCTGAGTGTTTAATACATCAACTTAAATGTGGTGCTTTCTTATTTTACTTTTAATAGCAACTTAATTACCACCATTTTTGGTGCAAAGTAACGCAATTTTTTCACAATGTATATTAATCTTCGATTTATTCTGTGAGCTGATCCAAATTATCAGACCAGATTGTGTGATCATTAAGGTTAGTTTGAGTGAATTAATCCTCCAGTATTCGTCCAGGATGGCTCAACTAGAAGAGCATTGGTGGCTTGAACCAATACATCTCTTGTTCGAATCCTAGCGCGAACTTTTTTCACTCACTTGAAAAATTTACTTGTTATAATTTACTTATCGATTGAATAATCGTGTTGTAAATTAATCTGATATTAAAGATTTTAGTTATGAGTTAAAGCGAGTTAAGTATTAACTATAATTTTTTCTACAAAGTTTGAGTTTTAGGAGGGTAAATATTTCAGAAAATCTTGCTCCTTTTTTAATTAAATGGTCATTTTTATTGTTAATCATAATAATTTTTTTGTTAGTGTGCGAGTGCGCCAAACATGATTATAAAATTTTTTAAAATTAAAGACAAATTTAAGTGCATTATTTATTACAAAATAATGTATTTAAACGAAACTGATTATTATTAAACGTTTTAAAGAAAAACTTTTGAAAAGTAATATGATTTTTTGGTATAAGAGCTTTACAATCAGAGAAACTACGTACAAATAGTATTATAGACTTAAAAAAGAATGTAAAATGTTTTAAATTTTAATATAAATACCAGTGGGCAAAAGCCTGTCGAGACAAAGAAAATTCTTTAGAATTAATAAAGAATGACTTGACAAATCGCTTTCATGTCCTCGATTTGAAAAACAAACAGATGCGTCAATGAAAAGCAAATGTCTCCGTCTTCATATTACTTTTAAAAAGTGTTCTGGAAATCAAAAAGATTAACAGCAAAACGGTTGCACGAAGCTAGTTCTAGATCATCTTTAGTGCACGTGACTGGTATGAGTTTAGCATTTGAAAGATGGGAAAACATAAAGTGTGTACTAGTACTAAGATAGCAGAAACTGTTTTGCTTCTGCTGTCTTTATACACTCACTTCCAAAAGTTAAGCGCGAAGATGTAAAATGCAAAAAAATCAACAAATACTGCTTTGATTGACACAAAATTTGGCAGGAAAGTAGCATATATATTTATGCATAAAACAAATCAATAATTATATACAGAAATGAAATCAATATTAAATTTTTATAAAATATCAGGTAATGACATACTGGAGAATTAAACAGAATTATGTATAAAGTGAAAATAAACAACATAAAATGAAAAAAAAAGACATTAATAGGGTATGTAATCTCCCCTTATCTGTATACAAAGTTTACACCTTGTGACCATGCTTTCAATTAGGTGGTCAACCAACGCAGAACTAAGCAAGCGCCATTCTTCTTGTAGAGTAGTTTCCAGCTCAATAAGAGTGGCTGGAATTGGAAAACGTAGACATATAGCACGGCCGAAAGCATCCCAAACATTTTCAATGTCATTAAGGTCGGGCGAATATGCTGGCCAAGCCATACGCGCAATCCCTTTACTCTCCAGGTAGTCATTGATGATGCTAGCTCTATGGGGACGTACGTTATCGTCCATTAAAACAAAAGTAGGGCCAACTGCTGCAGCGTACAATCTTACAATGGGCTCTAGGACTTCATCTCGATACCAGACAGCCGTCACAGAACCCACTTTAAAGATGTACAGGTCGGTGCGGTATCCTAATGAAATCCCTGCCCACACCATAATGCTTCCAACTCGGAATGCGTGATGTTCGGTGATGTTTTGGAAACTATTGCGTGTTCTTTGTTCACGCCATAGTCTTTTACGCTTGTTATCTGGCTGCAGAGCAAATCTTAACTCATCAGTAAACATATGACATTACCCCAATCAGACACAGTCCAATTGACATGTTCCCGGCACCACTTTAATCATGCCCCTCTTGATTGGATGGATAGAGGAACACAAACTCGAGGTAGCCGGGCGTACAGTCTACTCATATGTAATCTTTATCGTACATTAGCTGCAGATATCGCCTTTCCAAAGGACGCTGTAACCATAAATGTCACACGTGTGGAGGTCGCTCTGCGATTCCGCTTGGCTACAATAGCAATATATCGATATTCCGCGGGGGTTGTAACCCTTGGGAGACCAACGGATAACTCTATTCGGATAACTGTCTGTGTGATTTGGAATTGTTTCCATAAACGTGAAATTACAGAATGATGAACATTGAAGAAAAGAGCAACATCTGTGATCGACTGTCCTGCTTCAATGCGCCCCACAGCACGCCAGCGCTCAAAATCTTCCATTCGTCTTCTGGAAGTCATAGAAACACGTATGTCTTCAAAACAAATTTTACGAAAGTTTTAAACACCTTCTATCAACACTTACATTCATCTTCTGCAACCATTCATAAAGCTGGTATCTTATAAGACTGCCCTTTTTGCATATTTTTTGACATGAAAGCGCGATTGGCTGTTACCTAACATATTTGCATGCTTCCATGTACCTCTGCAGCCATTTGCATCCTTTTCAATTCTGATTGGCTCCAGGAAATTAGCATTTTCCTCTCCGTGCTTAACTTTTGGATGTGAGTGTAGTAATACATACACTTTGCCTGAGAAAGATGGATTTAAAATGAGTCTCTAATATTCTCTTTCAGGCGTGCTTGAGAATCATTAAAATGTTTAATTGTGTTTGGAAACTCAGGTTTTTTACATTTTAAATGTGATACTATGGATGATTTATAAATATTTAATTTGCATAAAACTACCTTAAATTCTTGTTTTTAACTAACTTTTGTACAGAAAATATTGAAAAAGGTCTATAAATTAATTAATAAAATTAGTAGCTATTAGCTTATGTAAAAGTTTTTTAGTTATATTACATAAAATCTACAAAAGAATGTGTAATGTGCAATTTTTTGTTTTTTGTCCAAACCCTTTTTACCGAATTTCAAAATATGTGAAACAGTTTTGGTCTATCTGTATTTCAACACTAGTTATTTAAAGAAAAAAAATGCCCAACAAATGTCGTTAGGAAACTAATTACATAAGACAGTTATTGACAAATTAAATATGTTTCAGAATAAGGATAAATCAGTAAGTGGATTTTATAACACATAAGCAAGTTTAGTGATATTTAATATCACCGAATTATTTTCATAAAATTGCCATAATTGGGTAATTAACTGCTCTTATCTAAGCAAAGACCTTGGATTTATTTTCTATTTAGACGTTAATTGCAGGAATTATGTTTGACGAAAAACAAAACTGGTTTCACATTTAATTTTTGTCATTTAGATTGCTGTAGTTAAATTTAAGGAAAGCAGTCCACTTTTATAATAAATTTTTGTCAATCAAATTAATAAAGTTTAATTTAGGAAAAAAAAAATCTTATTTGTGAGTGTTTCTTTATTTTTCAAAAACTGTTTAAAAGTATTTTAAGGCTGTTCTCAAATCTACAGAGAAACTTTATGACATAATGTATTTTTAGTCGGTAATGCATAGAAATAATTGGTGGTGGTGTTTAGAAACTATGTAATCAAATTGTTTTTTTAATTTTTTTTATTTCTTTCAGACACATGTGATCTTTCATAAAATATTGTCAAAATGTGCGTTTTGAATTAAATTTCGCGCGAAAGAAGAATAGTCATTGAAGGAAAGACGAAAACACATGATAAAATTCGCTTATAACTCAATATGTAATTTATTTACGAAAAAGTGGAAAACACAGTTTGGTTCTAAATCACTTCCATAGTCAAAACTTCCCATTTTAAATATTTCCGTTAAAAATGAATTTGTAAATGTGCCAAAACGTTTTTCGCTTATTCAGCATAGCAGTTGAGAACCAGCTTTAAAAGAATGTCTAGAAATAAATGTGTTTTGAAATTTCTATTATTTAAGTTTAAAACAGCCTACTGTACAGTACAAAATTAATTTTTTCAAGTGAAGTGTTGAAAATGGTTTTTTTTATTAAACGAATTTTACATTATAATGTGGTTTATTACTGGAAATTTAATATTTAATCAAAATAATAGTATAGTGCTTTTCTTAAACGTATATAAAACTAGATTTACATTTTCAAAAAAGAAAAAATTGTAAGATCTCACACAATTTAAATGTAACAGATCTGGTTTCCCTGCCACTTAATAAGTATAAAAGTAATTTTTTAAAAAGCATATTTTTTTAAAGCATTCAGCGTTTGCCTAAAAATCACTTCTAATTTCATGATTTCAATTGATGATTTTTTCCAAAAATTTCAAATACACTGCGTTAATTTTGCATGGGCACTAAATCCGATTGTGGAAAATTCGCCGCTTTCTTCTTATGCTTGATAGAAGCGCGATCAATGAAATACATTTAAAAAATTCAATGAACAAATCGTGCCGCTATTGTCATTCTGCTCATATCGTTCAAAGATATCACGATGCAAACAAATACATATTGCTCTATTCGAGATATGCAACATTATAAAGTTTCCTTTTCGAAACTGTTTGACATGATAGTATTACTAAAATGACGACTTTGTTCTCCGTGCTACTTCCTCATACACTGTAAAAAAAAAAAAAAAAAAAAAAAAAAAAAAAAAAAAAATTGTTAAGTTACTAACAGTTTTCTAGGAAACTGGGACTCGTAGAATTTTTTATGTAACGGCGACAGAAAAAAATCATGTAATAAATAGATATTTTTACAGATTACCAAAAAAAAAAAAAAAAAAAAAAAAAACTGTAAAATTACGGATAATTTCTTAAGAAACTGGGATTTCTTAGAATTTTTAATGTAACTGCAACCCAGGTTACAGATAAAAATTTAGTAAGATAGCTGTAATTTTAGTAGATCTGTTTGTAAAGTTACAGATTTATGTAGATCTACAAAAATTAGTTTTGTACAGATAAAATGTTGCAAATTTCAACAACTTTATATCAGTAGGATTACAGATTTTTTAAAATCTTTTTTACAGTGTACATATCTAAGATATGCCTAGACTCAGACAGACCAGTCACTTTTTAGGTACCGGGAATAATCTTGTCCTACATCAAAATTTCATCATAAAAATAAGATTGCCATCTTGTTTCCGAGACATTTCATTGACATTTTCATTTCATTCCGTGACAAAATCATTTTTTTTTTCTCTGGTCAATGTCTACTATGCGATGGCTAATAATATAAATAGAAAAGTTGAAAGATCAGCTTCTACATAATTCGGAACTTTTTAGTTTATGAAAAATCATAAATCAAGAAATTATTATAAAACATATCTAAAATTTTTAACAAAACTTAGATGGTTTATATGGTAAAAAAATGTAAACATTAAAAAAAAAGTAATTTGACTAATTACTACGACTATTTGGAAAATAATATTTTCAAAGACTATAACTTTAGACTTATAAATGATTTCTATATATAAAAAACAAAAAAAATCATATAATTGTTTTCATCATCAAAACGTAGCTTACGTAATAACAGAGTCATATTAACATGTCTGGACTTTTAGAGACACGTTAATATTGCTGAACCAATCATAAGCAAATATTAAATGAAATTTCAGTTTAACAATTTTCGCTACTGCAAATTTTAAAGCTTCTAAACATTGCATATTTTCAATTTTTACTTTTAATTTTTTTCTATTACTATTTACTATACTTTTTTACTATTTACTATTTTTATTCTTATATATTTTATATTTTTATTTTCAAAAATTACTTTTAAATGCAACTTGTTCAAAGCCTGTATCTAAATTTGTTTTTGATTTATTAATTTGTTTCTATAGTTTTTAATACTTTTTTGTCATCGTGGCAACAGAAGTATTCCATTATTGGACATTAAGCTTGGACCAACCAGAAAACGAATAAAATAAACCAACTTTATTGTGAAATTAATCAGTTAATTGCAACCAATAAAAAGATTCAGATATACTTCAGATTTCCCAGTTCTCTATTAAGAACAGCAACTGTTTTCCCAAATAATAAAAAATTCATAACACATTTAAAAATCAGATTACTGTCCATATTGAAAAAGTAGTTCATTTCTTTTGAGCAACTCAACTTATTACCTATAGATTAGTATATATTCTGCACAGTATGATAAAACTTGGCATACTAAGAAAATGCATAATAAATCGAAAATTCATCATTAGCAATTTTTTCAATATACACAAACTTATTTCAATTACTTAATACAGCTCTGTATATTAACAATATAGTGTTGAGGCACAAAGGGTTAATTTAATGCATGTTTGAGTTATGGTAATTAAAAAAAAAAAATCTATAAAAAAATTTAAAAATTTCAAGACAAAGATTTTAAAGATGTCATTTGACGCCTGTAGAAAGAGTGCTATTAAAGTTAAAATCATATGCCACACATATTAATCTAAAAATTAATTTAGGCTAAAGCATAGATAAAGCAACTGAAATCACACATTCAGACATTATCATCCTCGTTAGTTCATGTATTCATTTGTTTGCTTGGCCATATACATGAGTTTATTTGTACTATACAAACATATCTATACAAACATATCTATACTAAATGTATTTGGACTTCAAAGAACATAAATCGGTTACAAGCTTCTTTTAAATAATTTACGCAAATACTTCGCTATTCTTACGACTTCTTTTGCGCATTTTTGTATGTGATTTATAGCAATTAAAAATTCCTCATACAAAACAAAGATTTAATTAAAGGATAAAAAGCATACAATAAACAAAACCGCACTTCTAGTATTTATCATTAATAGACTGATACTGTTCTGTATCAGTATTTTTTGTGCGTCTTTATAAATGAGCTATAAACAATATGCGCATTATGTTATAGAACAAGAATCTTATAGTAAGCTTCAATAATGTTTTTTTATTATAATAAAAATAATGTAACAGAACTCAAATATACTACAAACCGTTTTACCCTTGATACTATTATGTGAAGGAATTCTTTTGTACAGCCCTGTAAATGATTTATAAATATTTTGCATCACCTATTCTACAGAATGTATATTTTAGTGCACTTTGTTAATGCCTATCAATTTCAATATGTTGAAAATGGTTTAACTTCATTAGAATGACGCTGAAGTAATATTGTTTCCAACTATGTTTAAAAATGTTAAAAATTATTATAATGTTTTAAATAATTTCTGAAATATTATAAGAAAATTATAAATTAACACATGTAATTGTTAAAATGTTGTACTGTTTATAAAAAATCCACTTTAAGTTTTTTACAATAACAAATCATTTAATTGACCGGTAACTGGTTGGGTGATGGTCGAATAACGGAATTGAAATGGCCTATAACTAGAGAATTTGCTACTTTTAAGTTTACTTTTAAGCTACTTTTAACTTTTTATAAATAAAAGCTATAATCAGTTTAAAAAAAATAATTGCTGACACAGTAAATGAAAAATATACATTAATATGTGTCACTGCTAAAAATGTTATGTTGTTTTTAAAAATTACAATCTGAGTTATACAAAAAAGAAAGCGCTTAAGTGGCCGACTATTGGTACTTTTAATCTATATTCATTTTTTTAACGCCTACTAAAGAATCTGTTGTTGCGTGCTTAATATTTTTGTACCATTTAGTTTTTTGTATCAGTATAAAAATTAGAGTAAAATAAGAGAGAGAAAATAAGACATCGGCTATTATTTTTTTACTAGAAGAAATTTATAATATTTGTTTTGATTATTTTATGTAAAATAATAAATAATTTGATTACTTAAAGAAAATTAAAAAAATTGCAAATTAGATAAGATTAAAATGCAGTTTTTCATTCAAATGCTTTTTATGTCTGATAAAACTTGTTTTAAAAATAAACTTTACTGAAATTTTTTACAAGCCTCCGATATTATATTCAGAAACAGTTATTTAAAGCTCTTTTTTGTTTATATATAATGCAAAGTATCTGTTGAAACTTTTCAAATTATGTTAACTTCGGACTTTAAATTTTTATGTCATCTTAAACATTTAAAAAACATATGATTTTAATCAATATATATATATATATATATATATATATATATATATATATATATATATATATATATATATATATATATATGTATATATATATATATATATATATGTATATATATATATATATATATATATATATATGTATATATATATATATATATATATATATATATATATATATATATATATATATATATATATATATATATATATATATATATATATATATATATATTAAATCACATGATTAAAACCATAATTCAATTGCTGATTTAAATTATCTAAGTTAACCCATTAGTGCCTAGCGTCCCATTTTTGGGACAGTTTTAAAAAATTCAAGTAAGCGCATTTCACACCCGTAAAAAAGGGGATAAGTAAATACTTTCTTTCTCGAGGCAAAGTCCCCGATAAATTAAGATAAAAGTTATTGCTTTAAAAGTGTTGGGAAAATGCAAAATTTGAATTTTAACGAAGAAAATAATTCAGGCATTAATGGGTTAAATTGTTGGCATCTTACTTAATAATATTGGCTAGGAACGTTAATATCTCATTGTTGCTAAGGGATTAAAAGGATAGAATAATCATGAATAAATATTCCTAGTCTCAGCTGGCTAAAATGTACTTTATTTTTTGAACCCGACATGAAATTAACTAGTTCTTAGATTTAATTATGAGGATAAATGAGGAGCCCAGAAGCCAAGGGGTACAAGTGACAAAATGTCGATTTGGAGTAAATTGAGTTTAAAGATAATTGATGTTAAATTGGAACATCAATAACGACTAAATTGAAATAGGAAACATCTGCTTGTTGCATTCTAATCTTTGAACTCTCATTTCAATAACTGTTAAAAAAATAGAGTACAATTTTCTTTAAATGTATAATTAATCAATATTGTTTGTTTTTCGAAAAAAGTGGTTTGCCTCTATAACTCCCCAAATAATCAGAAAATGACCTATATTTCTTTACCTGAAATGAAAAAAGCATATTTCCAGATACCCTGTGCTTCCCCTTGGCTTCTGGGGTCCTCAAATATATTAGAGGATCGATTATCCTAATCTCTGTCAACCAAACGATCCGTTAACCAAAGGCATTCAACAAGACGAAATTCAAATTTTAATTTGAAGGATGCTGTGTATATGACAAAAGAAGCTTAGGCCTCCGCCAAAGGATGTTTCTCTTGCAAAGCTTGAAATAAGATTATTCCACCAGTTATTTCTACTATTGTATTTGAAGAGCCAGCAAATACTGAATTTGAATGAATCAGAACTGACAAAATTGTTACAAGAATCTTCAAGATTTGACAACTACGACCAAGAAAGCCACTCATGAATGGCTCAAACATAATGTTGAGCTAACTATATACACAGAGAAGGAAATCTTTGCTACTTTCAAAGATCAGAGTCCTTCAGAAGATTATGACGAAGAGTTCAACGGCTCTCTTTAAAATGCATAAGAGATTTAGCAACAAGAATAAGAGAATCCTCTCTGAAGAAAAATAAAATGTTCGA
The DNA here is from genome assembly GCA_964019185.1 of Maratus speculifer. Taxonomy (NCBI): domain Eukaryota; kingdom Metazoa; phylum Arthropoda; class Arachnida; order Araneae; family Salticidae; genus Maratus; species Maratus speculifer. The sequence continues at coordinate 57,441,692 of OZ025298.1, forward strand.
TTTCTTTCTTAAAATTTAGATCTACAATACTGTACTTTTTAGGTGCGTTCGTAATTATGTAAATAAGTAGCACCTATTGTTGTCGCTCAGTCCGTCCGTCTGTCTGTCCGTCTGTCTGTCTGTCCGTCTGTCTGTCCGCATATAACAACGCAAAAACTACCCAACCGAATCGTTTGAAATTTAAAATACATAATTATAACATAATTTTGTCGAGTCATTTCAAATGTTATGAAAATCGAATGCATAGATCAGTTACAGGGACAATCAAAAGGATTCCGTTACATTACGGTCAATGGGGAAAAAAGTTTCAAATGCATTTTAATCGTTTGAAATTTAAAACATATAATTATTGCGTAATTTCGTCGAATCCTTTCAAATGTTATGAAAATCGAATGCATAGATCAGTTACAGGGACAATCAAAAGGATTCCGTTACATTACGGTCAATGGGGAAAAAAGTTTCAAATGCATTTTAATCGTTTGAAATTTAAAACATATAATTATTGCGTAATTTCGTCGAATCCTTTCAAATGTTATGAAAATCGAATGCATAGATCAGTTACAGGGACAATCAAAAGGATTCCGTTACATTACGGTCAATGGGGAAAAAAGTTTCAAATGCATTTTAATCGTTTGAAATTTAAAACATATAATTATTGTGTAATTTCGTCGAGTCCTGTCAAATGTTATGAAAATCGAATGCATAGATGAATTACAGGGACAATCAAAAGGATTCCGTTACATTACGGTCAATGGGGAAAAAAGTTTCAAATGCATTTTAATCGTTTGAAATTTAAAACATATAATTATTGCGTAATTTTGTCGAGTCATTTCAAATGTTATGAAAGTCGGATGCATAGATCATTTACAGGGACAATCAAAAGCTTCCATTACATTACGGTCAATGGGGAAAAAAGTTTCGAATGCATTTTAATGATGCTACACTCATTCGAACATAATAGAAGTGGCATGAATCTATGAAATATATACTAAAATATGCATTCCATACAATCTGTGATGCAGAGAATATTTATTATTAAATTACAGGACCACACAAATGTATTCCACTAAATAATGTTATACGGGGAAACATTGTTTGGGGCGTGTTTTAATTATATTAACCTACTTCACATTTTATGAATAAGATATACGTTAATGAAGTATAATAAAAATTACTCCCTGCATATTTACAGGAACACAAATATTTCGATCACTATACTGTATCCAAAGTACGCTCTACTATATCAGCAAGATCTGAATATTTAAAACTTATAGTACGAACGCACCTCTTTTGCTACGCTTCACGTGCAATTTCCAACTTGTTATTTTTGCAGATATCTTTGATCATTTGATTCGATTTCATGATAATTTTTCCCTTCTTCTTGTTGTAAGCATTGAAGTATAAAATGCATACATATTCGCGTTTATTATTGCTGTCCCTTTATTTTGGTGTGCTCCACATATCCCAGGTATCTATATATATTTTTTTCAAAAAGAAAGTGTTATCCGAAATATCATTTATCTGAATATCCTCAGTATTTTATTAATTCGAATTATCAATGCTTTACTGCAGGCCTGTCTAACCTTTTATTAAGCAGGGACGCATCTTAGCTTTTGACAAGCAATGAAGGCCGCCATTATTAACATGGCTCAAAACTTGCAAGAAAATCCTCTTTTAATATCACTAGTAATATATATAATATATGCAAATGCATAACACAGCAGAAATACAATCCCCCTAAAGATCTAAAACGCCATGTTAAAAAAAAATAGTTGTATTTATATTTCGAATAATACATTTTTTTTGAGGGGTTATCTTAAACTTTTTTTAATTGGAAGGAGACAGAAAATGAAATAAGACCTAATTTTAAAATAAAATGGTAATCAGAGATACTATCAGGTTTTTTTGGGACCGTAAATATTCTGCAATAGCTACAGTTTTTCTTTTGGAAGTGTTAATTTGCTATTATAAAAAGCACAGAAATAAAGTCATGGGTTTTTCCAAAGAAGAAGCCTGGAAAAAATATCATTGATGAAAATCCTTTCGCACAATTTTATATAAATTGAAATTTATAGAAAAAAAATCATCATAATTAACTAATGTTTCAAAGGCTGGGAGAGAAAAAGACAGCCTTCATCTCAGCCATAAAACAGCCAAACGGCCAGTAAAACAACGTCAACAACAACAAAAATTTTGAGCTTTCATGCACGAAAGAGGGGGAGGATCGCTTAAATTTTATACATTTTACTTCTTATTATTAATTTTACTTCATATTAAAAAGTTATTGCCGGCATTTATTAATTCCCATCGGCATAATTTTCATAAAATTATTTATAAAGAATAATTAGAAATTAGTGAAGAAACGTAACAGCAAATAATCATTATTTAAAAAAAAAAAAAAAAAAAAAAAAACTAACCATGTGGTATTGCATTTCTTTCAATAAGTTGCATACGTTATAATTGTTAATGCGCGAAATGCACTCGTTAATATTTTTAAAACACTTTCCAGGCATATATCAAGGATTTTAATTAAAGTATCCTTGACAAAGGAATCTTTTGTTAAAGTCTAGTAACAAGAAACCCTCAATAGGGCGCTAAGAAAACCTGCAAAAGGCTTCGCGTTGGACAGCCCTGCTCTATTGTATATCATTGATTTAAAAATGGTAAAAATGCATTTGCAATTCCTGTTAAGACAAATTAAAATGACAAAGCTCTTATGATGATATATTTTCTAAAAAAATTTAGTTATGTTTATTTTGATTAAGCTTGTGCATACTATGTGATGTATTACGTGACATTATTTATGAAAATTTATGAATTGGAATAGCACTGTAAGTTACTATGCGATGAATATATTGCACATTTTGCTATATTTTTATGAATACAAATAAATGCTTAATGATTAAAAAAATCTTTAAAGTAAATATTTCTATTTTTTTAATTGATATTATAGAGCATTTTAAGAAGAATAAAATGTGCTTTAATTTTTTAATTTTTGATATAAGTAAGGAATGTTTTATCCAAGATAATAAGACCAGAAATAAAATCCTGTTAATGAAATAGTCCTCTCATATTTTTTTAAAAAGTTAATTTAAAAAAAAAATATGTTTTCCCTTGATACAATTTACCTTTAGAAATGATTTCATTTTGACCAATAAGATCATTACAGTAAACTGCATAATTACTTTTCGTATTATTTCAAAGATTATTAAGAACCATTTACAAATTAATGAATGTGCTGTTTAGATGAATAATATTCTACCAAGTTCAAATTTTTTGTTATCAATTTTCCTAAATAAAACATAAAGCAGACATCATATAAAAAAGGCAAATGTAGTTTTAAATCGTAGAAAGTTAATTGAAAAAAAAATAATTTAAGAACTTTTTAATGTGCTTTCTCTTATTTTCAATATAGTAAGATGTGAAAAAAAGAAAGGTAATAACAATTTAGATTAACAGAATTTTTTTTTCACTTCTTTGTTTTGATAAGAATATCGAGGTATATATTTGACGTTTTTAATAAAAATAGTACTTTTTATCTATCTTTTTGAAGCCAAACATTCATTTTCCTCTTATATTTTCCTCCTATAAGTTAGAAATGAAAGCATTGGCTTTGGAATAGAATTTAGAGTGCCTGAAGAAATACTCTTCAGTGTCAAGTCGGAAAACTTTCCTTTGATCTTTTTTTATTCTCGGAATTTCCAGTACAAAAGTAAGAGATATTTATTAAATTTTATTCATATTTTTGAGAAAATACTCTTCTTCACTACTGAATCAGCTCACTTCATCTTTCTCTTAGTTTTCCCGTTAACTGTTATAGAGCATCCTTTTCATCTAATACGAAGTGAAATCTGCAAAGATTTAAATAAATAAAATGTTTAAAAGGGAACCATTATATTGAATTTATAATAAACCTACAAAAATAATTGCAAGGAAATATCATTCATACATTGGCTTATCTAATTTTTAAAACAAACATTATTTTTAACCAAAATTACCAAAATACTATTTCCATAATTTTCATCTTTTTTAAATTACCCTCATTTAATCATACTGGCGTTACTTTGGTCCTTTATATAAAAAAAAAATGTTTATTCTTCTACAAATAAAGTAAGTGCCAAAATATTACCTTTAGTAACTTATAACCCAAGTGTGATCATAGTTTTTCTTTTAACTTTTTATTTTGCCAGAAAATGCTTTCATTTTATTAAAACTAACATTGAAAACTAAGTTTCTAGGCTATTTTGTGCTATTTGTGGTTCGGTCCACAGTAACATCTTTACAATGCTACGTTAGAAAAAAAATTTTGTTTATAGGATCTGCATTGTCAATTCATGAGATGATACTGTTGCTAGAGGTTTCCAAAGTCAAAGATATGAAACGTATTCAATTTATATGAAACTTAGTGAATGGACAAAAGAAAACCCCAGCAGGGGCTACTTTGTTCCAAAACTTCAAAGATGATAAAAAAAATCGCACTTTGATGCTATACAGTTTGCTTCATTGTTTCATGTTAATTGTTTACAACCCAATTTCGACGATGAAAAATCATTTACATTATTTCATCATTACAATATTTTTTAATAATGATAATGTTAGTAGAACCATGTTAAAGTGGCTCAAAGTTATCCAATGGTATCAAAAAATTTAACTTTGTTTGTTATAAGCAATAAGTAACATGCAATCGAGATATGTAATCATGATAAGGTTATGATTTGAGGCTCTGATCTTTGGTATTACGGAATGAAATACCAGAAAATTTTATCACTTTGACACAATTTACACACACAGTATTTATATTTTAATGAAATCCAGATAAAACGTTATTTTCATCTTCGTAAAAATTACGTTTCTTATATCCAAATTCATATTAAAAAAACGTTTTAACATGCAATAGGTGATTAATATGTTTTTAATTGGTTAAATATATTTAAAACTTGACGTCATGTTTGCCAGTTACAGCTTTGCATGTGAAAGTCGCACTTTTTAATTGGAGTTATAATCTCAGTACCGGAGAGCTTAAAGTCCAGGAATTTATGTGTTTTATAGGCGCATTCATGGCAAAGCATTTAGAATTCTATCTATGCGCTTTGATACTGAAATAATCATAATCAAACAGATTGCTTACAAATAGTGAAATCTTTTGCAACTTGTTGGGTTATTAACCACTGGCATGCGAATAATATGAAAATAAAGTTTTTAATAAATTTCTAAAACGTTAATTGAATACATAAATGATTTTTTTTTTATAAAATTGTGTTTTGCTATTTTTTGTGGGCAATTTAAGATAAAGTTTATAGATGTAAAAATATATATTATAATTATCATTTAAAATTTGTTTTCAGCTATGTTCTATGTACACCGGCAGTATGTTCCGTTCAATCACGCAAAAATATACAACTATTAAAGTGGTGAAAAATTCAGGTTCAGCTTATGATGACAGATCCTATGCTTTTTACTGTATAAGTGGATTGGAAGCCTCTATTTCCAGACAAATATTATTTGGCTTCACAGGTATTAGAGTCAAATCTCGTTTACATGAATACGCTTAACGTGAATTACTGTTAATATGAATTGTTTTCACAGTCCCCCTATAAAGACAAATACAAAGAAATGATACTAATAACATGAATTACTGTTAACATGAAACAAAATTTTGATTCCCCTTGAGGTTAATTTTAACGAGGTTCAACTGTATTATTCCTGCAAGTTTGTTCATTAGTTTAGAAACAATCCGTATTTATGATATCAGAGCGGGTTAAGCTGCAATTGTATGATGATTGTATAAAAAAATCTGATTAAAAATTAGTTTTTGTTTTTCGAAATTATGAAGTTGTAAAAAAAGAGGTAATTAGCTCGAAGTTTGCATCTTTCAATTGCATTCATAACATAAAATTTGCATCTTTTTTTTCTTTTCTTTAAACCTAGTGTTTTAACAATGTAATTATACATGCAATGCTATCTTACTGGATGAGCAGTCCCCGACTTTACCATGGTCAAAAAATTAAGATTCTATATCACAAATTATTTTGATAAGTTTTAATTTTCTTGTCAATAATTTTTTGTGGGCCACAAGAAAAATGATCATAATGATCTGCAGAATTCCCGAAGCTATTTTTTAATTTTTCACATTGCAAAATGAAATTTGCATTGAAATTGAAAGGCCATGTGTCTCAATTCCATAGTTGTTGCTTAGGTAATTTTACAAGCATAATTAATCTGTAATAATAATACAAAAAGAATATTGCCCAGTTAAACTAATGGCATTGAGTTCACAAGATACGCATACTAATTGCTCACTACAGCTCTATATTTTCAAGGATTAATGCCGTTCAAAAAACAAATTAAGGGAGGGGAATAGCTGCCCTCGTTTTCCCTTTTTTATATTTAATCATTGAACCCCCTAAACTAATCAGGGACATGCTATATCATATAAAAAACTTATATCCAAAATTCATAGCAAATCGAATATTTCTTCATAAAAACCCATTTATATAATGTAAGGGTAGTTATTCCTCTCCTTTATATTTAACCATTAAACTTCCAAAACTATTCAGAGATTCACCTTATCAGAAAGAACCTACATCCAAAATTTGAAGCAAATCGGTAAATTCTGCGTGAAAAACCCAATTACCTAAATTTCTCTCCCTTTTAGACTTATCCAATGAACTCGCAAAACTAATCATGGAGGTGCCTTCATCAGAATGATCCTATATGTAAAACTTGAATGAAATCTGATAAATCTGTTTGAAAAATCCATTTACCGAAATTAAGGGTGGGGAATTAACCCCCCAATTCTCCTCCTTATACTTATCCAATGAACATCTACTACTAATCAGGGAGGCACCTCATCAGAATGATCCTATATCCAAATTTGGAACGAAAACTGATAATTCTGAATGGAAAAACTTATTTATATAAATTAAGAAGAGGGGCATTAGCCCCCGTTCCTCCTCTTATACTTAACGAATGAACTCCTAAAACTAATCATCGAAACGCCTTATCAGAATATATCTATATTCAAAGTTTCAAGCGAATTGGACTTTTTTTATCATGAGTTATCGTGTTACGCACGCACATACATACATACAGAACAGGCGGGCGTGTATGTGTGTGTGTATTTTTGTCGCCCGATTATCTACGCTATGGGATATAGGCCCTATGGGGTGGGTTGCCCTCCGTGGGGGTCTTTCTAAGGGAACCTAACCCGTATTTACGCAAGGTTCGAAGAAAACCACGGAAAACTTCGAACGGTTAGGCCGACGGTCGCGATTGGGTTCGAACCCAGCACCTACCGTCTACCAGTTTGAGGTCAGAACCTCTCGGCCACTGGTGGGGCCCAGAACAGGCGGGCATATGGGGAGATCCTGGGTTTTGATAGCCTGTGAGCTGAAAATGAAGAATAACGAAAAGAAAAGTGATTTAAGACAATGAAATAAGAAATAACAACACGCAAAATCATAATATACTGGGAGGCAGCAACAGAGACATTCACCTCACCGAGTTCACGGCTGAAATTTCAGAATTAGTTAAAACTGGATTCGCATATTAAAATGCAATCGGTCTACCAAGTCGTACTTTGGTGAGAAACACCCGAAATCCCGATTTTAGCGGTTCACTCATAGGATTAATATTGCATTTTTTTGCATCGAAAAAAAAAAAAAAAAAGGAGGTCTGGGAGCCGGAAAATATAATAGCAAACCCAGCGTCAACCGCTAAAATCGGGTTTTCAAGTGTTTTCACTAAGATACAGCTTGTCAGACCAGTTGCGTTTTAATATGCGAATCGACTTTTAAATAATTCAGGAATATCAGCTCTGAACTCGTTGAGGTGATTGTCTGTACTGACGCCTTCCGATCTATAAGACTCTGTTCTTACCTTCCTCTCCCAAAGCAATCATATGACTCAGGACAACATTATGCATGGTTTCATAAACAATCTATCATGCCCTGCTTTTATTTTATTCAATGTTTTAAGATTTAAACCGGGAGGCGGCAGCACAGACAATTACCTCATCGAGTTCTCGGAAGAAAATCTTGGACTATTTAAATCTCGAATCGCATATAAAAATGCAATTGGTCTGCCAAGTCATAGCTTGGTGGAAAACACCTGAAAACCTGAACGGTTGACTCGAAGGCTTACCATTGTGCTTTCTTTCACCCAAAAATATGAAAACATGGAGGATTGGGACTAGGCAAAGATAATTGCAAACCTCTGAGTCAACCACTAAAATCGGATTTTTAGGTTTTTTTTTAAATACCAAGATATGACTTGGCAGACCGATTGCATTTTTATATGCGAATCGAGATTTAACTAATCCTAGATTTACATCTGTGAATTCGATGAGGGGAATTGTCTGTGCTGCCGCTCCCCTGTTTAATTGAGCATTATTTAGTAAGACGAAAATTTTCTAATATTTTAAGGGGAAACGTACCTTTGAAACTTTTTTCAAGGTTTGAATATTACTGTAATATATGGTGGCACAAAACATAATGCTAAAATTAAATAAATTAAAAATAATTTTGTAAAACAGCCTATTTTAGTAAAATTTATTACTATTTTTAAATTAACTTTTTTCCTTATTACTTTTATCAATCTGAATACTTTTGTCTGATTTTTTCTGCATTCATTAGCATATATTACATAGAACTGTGCATGGATTTTTAGATGTATGGGACTTTACATTAGGTATGTTTTTTTTTCTCTCCCGTGTCTATTAGAGAATGAAATTTATTCACCAGACTCTCAATTTAAACATTTTCTAAAAATAACTATAAACTTGAATGTTAAATCTATGCACAAGAATTTTAAATACAACATGGAGCGCAAGAAAAAAAAAAAATTCAAGCCTCTATTTAAATGAGCAAAAAAGCCTTAGTATATATCGAAGGAGCAAACTATAAAAATATGAACTGATAGAAAAATCCGCTTAAAGTTTTTATCTGTATGGGTCATTTCGCTGTATCTATTAACAAAATTTACAATTACCTCGCGATTTAATTCTCATATAGGTAAAAATGAAGTGTCAAAATATTCACAATTAAAAAAGCTTTCTGTTAATATTAAGCAGAGAAAATCGATATTTTGATCGATTTGAAGGCCCGTGTCCCTTAAAAAAGGTATGTTTTTCCCAGTTTTCGAATGGAAAAACAATAGCTATATCTGCCAAGCAAAAAAATTTAGTTTTCGGTTAGGTACTGATCATGTTTTGATCACGTCTCTGTAAGGATGTGGTTCCACTGTGCTTTTGATTTCATTATGTGTTGACAAAATTTGAGAATCACTTCATCTGCTACTTGAGGCAACATATCTTATTTTAAGTTACATTGAAGTTATGATAAAGCAGTAAATTACTGAAAAATCAAGAAAAATCCCAAAGAAATGCGATTTTAGATATTAGAATTATTTTTTACCCAACTGATAATTATTCCTGCAATATTTTAAGCTTCAATAATACTAAATTACATCAAAATAATTTCAACTCTTTTAAATGGTAAGCTTTTAGAATTTTCAAACGGAATGACAGCCTCTGCAAAAACATACTTTAGTACTTCATCGTATATTGGTGTAAAACTTCCCTCCATTAGGCAACATATATTATTTTCCTTCACAAGTTGAGCTAATCCAGTAAATTGTGCATAAACGGAAAAAACGATGTCATTTGGAAACAAGAAAGGAAAATTATGCGTCAAGAATATATTAAATGAAACACTTTGGAACACATTCAGAATAATATTGCAAAATTTCACCGTTTAATAAGTTGAAATAAGTTGTCTAAATGAACCCCTTTGATAAGAGTAACACGTTGGGAATCACAATTTCAACAATTCCCATCTATCGTCGGAATATTACCCGAATTCTTAGAGCAACACTGTAGGGGAGACTGGAGTACAATGGACCAAGGGGTACAGTGGTCCACCCCCTATATTTGTATTATTTCTATTTTAGAATGCTTCATATTTTGGTACATACATGGCAGCCCTGCAGTAATAAATGAAAATTTAAAACCACGTGCATAGCTGCCATTTTAGTCATTTTATTCTTTATAGTTGATTTGAGGCAGGTAAAAATAAATATTTTCAGTGAAACATATGCTATTTTTTACGTTAAAGATCTGTAATTTGGAAGACATTGCTCAGCACAATAAAAAAGAAAGACAATATATTACTATATTTATTGTAAGTAAAATAATTGAATTTAAAACTTCTTTTTTTAATCAATTTTTTGTAAAAGTCACATATGGGGTACAATGGACCATGATCCATTGCACTCCATTCCTGCATTCTTTGTTTTTTAATTAAAAGTTATATGTGAAATTAAGAATTATTAAATTATTTTATTTTTTGTATGTAAATAAACTAATGATTCATATGTTGTGTAGTGCATTTTCGAAATATTATCTATATAATATGTTTTCAAACTTCAAAATTAACTCAAATTTAACACCAATAGCCAGAAATAAAAGTTGTTAAATTATTTTTTTGGTTAAATTTTTGACAAAAAAAAAAAAATAAAAAAAAAATAAAAAAAAAATAAAAATAAAAAATAAATAAAAATAAATAAAAAATAAAATAAAAAAATAAAACATTTATTTTGTTGATTTAGTAATAGAAAAAAAATGATGATGATTCTGTTTTTGTGAGATTCAAGTGCTGAAAATCAAACCAAAATGTATTTATGTTTTCCAATAATGTTGATGAATCTCTTGTAAATGTTTAAGATATTGTAATGATTCTTCCAGATTCTAATGTTTCAGTAGAAAGCAACAGGCTTTCAGTGACACAAATATCTTTTGCTGTATCATTTGCTAAAAAATGTACTAAAATCTTTAATAATCGTTAATCTTACATTATATTTATGAAGTTAAGACACAAATAAACAAATTATGATACATTTTATGCTTCTTCTTATTAAAAAATGTACTATACTTATTTATTTTTTTCAGAATTACATGTGGTCCACAGAGCCCCATGCTGTGGAGAATTGTACCCCGGCATGGGGTACAATGGTCCATTTTATCACTTTCTATTTAAAAATATATGTTTAAAAAAAGTATACATAATTGTTATTTTTGAGTAGAAGGAATCTAAACTATAATGCATGGATAACATGCATGCATGTGAGTTATTTGAAAAAAGGGAATATTTTAAGAGTAAACAGTCAAAATTAACAAAAGCGGTCCATCGTACCCCGGTCTTCCCTACATGATATATATATTTGTGTCAGTCGACTACATGCACGCAAAAAGTTAGTTCATTTAGGAAATGGATACATCAGTTAAAAAGTTTCCTTTATCCATTTCCGATAATAGAGAAAATGGTACATGAATTCTTTTGTGCACTCCTGTATAAGTTTTATACCTCGTATTAAAGTTATTTACAAGAGTAAGAAGCAAAAAAATTCTTCAATTTAGAAAAGGATAAATAAATCAAAAACGCACTTCCAGCAATTATTTCTCAAAGACAGCAACGTAACCGTTTTCTTTTAATGTATTCTTGTAAATAAACGACAAATGCTATAAATGCCTCATTGTATCGTAATCAATTTGTAGTGAAATGCAGCACTTAATATCAATTAATTTCAATAAATTTGAAATGCATCATGTAATTAAAACACAAGATTTTTTTCCTATTGACCCTAATGTAATTGAATTTTTTAAAATGCTTCTGTGAATGAGTTATTAATACTGCACTCTTTTCATTCAATACCGAACATGCCATACAAAATAACATTAACCTATACCAATTGCATCAAAATCCGAATATCACTCTAAAAATGGAAAGAGTGAAAAGCTTACTTTTAGGGAGAGTGAGAGCCATTTTCACTCTTTTTGGAGTGACTTTTGTATAAATACACTCTTAAAGGAGTGGAATTTTCCACTCTATACAAAGGAGTGAATAATCCCACTCTATAATCGAGAGTGAAAGAGTCACTCCATTGATGAGAGTGACTGTCTCACTCCGCTAATGAGAGTGAAAGCCCGGCATTAAAAACTTTGAAAAAAAATCCGTTAAACTTTGAACCAATATATGAAGTAAAATAATAAAAAACACCAAAATATGCCAATTTTTAATTTACAAAAACTCCATTTCATAACATAACCTGAAACATTATGATTATTTGGTATTAAAACGCACTCTTTTTAAGAGAGAGCAATTACTCTTTCGAAAGAGTCAGTACTCACTCCGTAGACAAAGAGTGACTCATCAGCCAATGAGAAATGTCTTCTCACTTCCTTACTGATAAGAAAAATGTTTCCGCCATTTTGAACTTAATCTTTCGTTTCGTCGGTCACATATGTGGATCTCCGTTAATTTCATTTTTATTAATAATATTCAAACGTATTTTAAATTTCGATATTTGAATGATGTGCTTCGATATGTATGATATGAAATAATCCAAATACCAGATTAAACTTCTTCTTCTGGAATCACAATGGAAAAAAATAATTGAGTAAAAAAGTATATTACTTCATTAATACTCAATAACAAATGGGTTGCAGTACATGGATATTATTTACCAAACAAGGGATTATTATTTATAAAACAAAGGATATTATTTATTTATCAAGGTAAGTTATGTTTAATTTAAATTTTTTGTTCCCAAAAGTTTCACGTTATGCAGAAAATCATTTGTTTCATTATGTCATTTCTTTATTCATTTCTGATGTTATTTCTATGTCAGCTATTCTATATCTTATCTCCTCAGAAGAAAAAAAATGCTGACACAAAAACATTTCTCTTCATTCGCCATACAATATAAACATCAATCAGCTATTACATGATTTTATTATTCCGATACTGTTTTAAAGCATTCACTTTTTTTTTTCTTTTGGAAGTTAAATGCGTAATTCGAATAGGAATTTCTTATATGGCACGATTTTTGAGAAATTGTTGAATCTAAGAATATATTTTATTTGCTTTTTATAAAATTTCCATCTGCTATAATTTTTTTTCTTTTTGGGCGGGGGGGGGGGGGTCGTGACACATGTAATTCTATACATGTAAAAATAAAACATGATATTTAAGCATTGAAACAAAGTGCCTTTTATTCCTGATGTTTATTGAGATAAAACTGCTTCAGTAATTTTAAAAGTTCGTAGTATGACTTATATAAAATGAAATATTTTTAAAGAGATAAGTAAATGTTTCTTATATTAAATTATATATTTATGTTTTTATATTTATTCATAAAATGCAATAGGGTAGATGTGCCAGTAATAAACACCCCTGAATGTTTTCGGTTTATAAAAAATAATCAATAAAATGTAGCTTTATTATTATTTTTTTTTGTAACTCCCCCCTTGCGTATTTTAGAATTTTGCACTATTGTTGATATTCTTAATTAAACCAATCAGGAAGCGGAAAATAATGTTTCAATTTTAAATTTTATATATAAATAGTTATTTTCCAGTAATGAAGGCATTGCTAAAAATGCAATTTTAGGGAATGTTTATTGTGCATAAAATAAATTGACTTAAAAAAAAACTTAAATGATCAAATATTATTTTTAAATTACTCTTATGAAAATGTAATGACACCAAAACTTTTATAAATAGTTATATTAATGTGATGAATAAAAATTCAATATTTTATACATTTATTATTATTATTATTTAAAAATGAATGTATGTTTTGCCAATTTTATAATCTGGCAATCAAATCACTCATGAAGCCAAGAATATTATTTAAAGGCACAGTCAAAAGGGGGCTAATAGGGCTTAATCTTTCACCATTTAAATAAAAACACTTAAGTTACAGATGTCATTAAAAAAATATTTTCTGTCTTAAATATTTGTTTATTTTACTTTTTAGTTTTGGCAGTAGATATTTTTTAGAATAACACTTTCATTTTTGGTACCGGTTTTGAAAGCGAAGGTAACTTTATAAAAAATATCTGCGACCAAAATCGAAAAAGTAAAAAAAAAAATACGGTGTAGAGACGAACTTCAGCTATTCAATGCAAATAAATAAATAAATAAAAATAAATAAAATGTCAAAATGCAAACGAGATATTAGAAAAGTCCCTCCCCACAGGACTAGCATTAGCTCGTGAGTGTCTTCGGCAGCAGGGACAGAAGCCTTAAGGGTGTCCATTATTGGCACATCTACCCTATATACGGGAATAAAAAAATTGAAATTAAATGTGACTTTCCATGTCGTTTCATAAATACAGCTTGTATTAATATCTGTTTTTCAGCAAAAAAAAATTTAATTACACATAAAAAAAAAAAAAACATAGAAAACTTGCATTACGAAATTATTAAAATAATATATAAAAATTAATGGGTATGTGAAAAAAAAATGCTGTCTATTTAAGATTTTAAAACTATCATATATTTATGGGGCTACCAATGAAAGCCAACACAAGAGAAAAGATTAAAATAAAATAGTTTATTTCTGTCAATAATCTGATTTAATTCATGGTAACTTTAATTATGTTTTCCCTTAAAAAGTTCAATTAATATTACATACTATGAATTTATAAATATTAAGAATAAAATATTTTATTCCAATCTTTACATGCTTGTGTTTATTTTCATTGTATGCTCAGAAAGATAATATTCTTTTAAAATAAACCACTAAAAAATGCACTCCTTTAGCAAGAGTGAATAGTCACTCCTCCGTAACAGTGACTACTGACTTCTACCAAGAGTGAAAAAAACGCACTCCTCAAGCAAAAGTGAATAGTCACTCCCCAGAAAGAGTGATTATTGACCCTTGTTCAGAGTGAATATTCACTTCGCAGGAGTGAGTATTCACTCTTTCAGAGAGGCAACGATTCCACTTTTGCTCAGAGTGAATTGTCACTATAAAGAGATTGGGCATATTTTGAGTCTGCGATAGAGTGAGTATTCACTCCTCCTGAGTAAATAGTCACTCCTTTTTATTTAGAATGTACTTATGCGAGTTAAAGCGTGGACAGACAGACGGTCAGACGACAGAGATCTGGACTAGCCGGAATTTCCAGGCCTGTGCCTGGCCCAACCCGAACGAAAGTTATCTTGGGCCAGGCCGACTCAGTGTAAAAATTAAAAGCTCGACCCGGGCCGCGTATATCACATATGCACATTCATTTAGCGACCAGATGAAATACTATCCTCTGATTGGTTAAAGCAAAGCGGGTAACGGAGATTATATTATCCAGGTGTTGATTGAAATAATTTCGCCCCTATCGGCAAACTATATATATATATTGCGTTATGGCAGAAATGAGAAATAATTTTATAAATTACGGTGGTGATATAATAAATCTTTTGCCACCAATTTTCGACTTTAAAGTTACTGAAAGTGCGTTTGTTTTCGAAGAAAAATTCTCTTGTTTATTAAGAATAAAATTATCTGGTGAACAGCAGCACATATAAAGGCTTTAAATTTTATACCTTATTTATTTATTTATTTATTTTTTAAACTAGCATGTTGTCAGTTAAGATTTTATTCAGTAGATATTAGATTTGCCAAATAAAGTAAACTATCTTACAAAATAAGAGTTTAATATTATATGTGGAAAATTTCGAAAGACCCTTCGCTTCTTAGCAGCCGCTTGGCGCCAGGGTCATGTGATCCACTAGAGAACAGATATTAAAAACATTCTTTTTGTTCCTTTTTTTAGTTGGTTTTATATATTTCTTGAACGCAGCAGTAGACTGCAAATTTTCTTGGTCTTCCAAATAGTGGAAGAAAACTAAATATTGTTTTAATTTTTAAAAGGAAATAGTTACTAGAATATACACGGTAATTTAAAATCCTGATTTCTGACTAAGCAACTGAATATCACCTATACTATAGCAATGTAAATATTGTAAATATTGTATATTTCGATAATAATAATAATCTACAAAAGTTTGCATGAAGAATTATATTTACAAATGGAACACACTAAACATCATATAATACGTGAAATTAAATACTGAATAGTAAATTAAGAATTTGTTTCATCTATGCTCTCCCATTTCTTGTTTTGATATTTCGTGGAATTCATGAAGATAATCATTATTTTTTGGTGCCTTCACAACCGGGAAAAAAGGTAAGAAATACCTTCATTATTCTGCATGACTTTAAACACGATTTAGTGAAAATAACTTTTTTTCATGATAATATTTTTTTGAATATTGAATTAAAATTTTAACATGGACAAGCCAGAAAAGATTAAAAGTAAGCGAGCGGCTGTTCGTGCAGCAGTTAATAAGCTAATCACAAAATGTGATATATTGTTGTTAGTAGATATAGATAAAACTGATTCCGATTCTTTAATGGAATCATTAGAGCTTATAAATGAAAAGGAAGCTCAACTCAAGGAATTAGATAGCGAAATTGATGATTTAATTCAGGAAAAAAAAATGAATATGAAAAGGAACTAAAATCAGTAAAAGACTATGCAGAAAAAATATCAAGTTTGAAATTTAAAATTAAGATGAGACTTAAAAAATGCAAAATCGAAACTGAATCAAAAGTTTTACTCGAAACAAGTAATGATAAAAAAATCGGTAGTAAACCAGTTTCGGCAGTGAAGTTGCCTAAATTGAGCATAGAAAAATTTTCTGGTGATGCAAGCCAGTTCTTAGAATTTTTCAATTTATTTACTAGTGCGATAGATTCAAATGAATCGTTATCAAAAGTTGAAAAATTCCGATATCTTAAATCTTTGTTGTCTGGACCTGCATATAATATTGTATCCGGTTTCGAAATGAATGATCAAAATCATTCTACATGTTTAAAGTTGTTAGAAGAAAGGTATGGGAAACGGGAAAATATAATAAATTGTTATATGAATAAAATTTTAAATCTTGAACCAGTGAAATCTAGTAATAATGTCACTTCACTCAGAAAGTTATATGATAATATTGAAACTTGTATTAGAAATCTTGACGTTTTAGGAGTAACATCAGGCTCTTACGGTCATTTGTTACTTCCCTTATTATTAAGGTTATTGTCTGAAAATTTGATACTAGAGTTCCATCGAAAACGTGACCCCGATAAGGAGTGCGAAGTGATTGATTTGATAAATTTTATTAAAACGGAATTAAGATGCCGTGAAGCTACTAATTTAGTAAATAATTCCCAATGCAAGATTTTTGAAAATTCTAAAACCAAATATGAAAATTATTCAAGTAAATACCAAAATTCTCCTCAAAAGAAAAATATACCTTCAGCTGCTGCTTTAAATGCATCTACAAAACAGTTTTGAATATTTTGCAAGTCTTCTGATCATGTAGTACTAAACTGTTCAAAATTCACAAATAAGCAAAATCGATATAAATTAAAAAAGGAAGGTCGTTGTTACAAATGTTTTTATAAATCCCATTTATCTGATAAGTGTAGAACAAAAATTAGCCCTTGCTCCAAATGTGGTAAGAATTCCCATAGTTATTTATTTTGTTTTAAAGAAACAACAAAAGAGAATCCTGAAAAAGAAACGAAAGGTGCAATTGTATCTATGATGTCAGAACAAAAATATGAGCTAAATAAATTTACATTATTGCAGACTTGTACAGTTTCTGCGTGTCTGCTGGTAAACAATGTCTGTTGGCACGTGTTTTATGTGATAGCGGTTCAGAAAAATGTTTCGTGAAGAGAACTTTAGTTCAAAAATTAAAATTGAAGCCATTGCGAAAAGAAAATTTATTAATTTATCCATTTGGGCGGAGACGCCCTTATGAATCATGTTACGAAGTTGTTGCTCTTGAATTATCCAGTGTTGTGCAACCTATCAACTCGATAACGATCGAATCTCTTGTAGTTGACATTATAACTGGAGCTTCTGTAAAAACCGTAGAATGGGAACTTCTAGATATAATGAGAACAAGGGGCTTACAAGCCTGCTGATACAGGTCTTGAACAAGAAATAAATATTTTATTAGGGTTTGACTTTTTGTGGAAGATATTGAAGGGTATCGAGGGAAAACTGACAAAAGAATTATATGTTGCAGAAACTATTTTCGGTCATACAGTGCAAGGGCAGATAGAGTCGAATAAAAAAGAAATAGCTTGTTTGCGTATTTTGGTTGAAAATATAAACACTCAACTGAAAGCATTTTGGGATCTCGAAGCAATTGGCATTGCTGAAAGCAATGAAAAGAACATTACCGATATTGAGGTAATAAAGGAATTTAAAGAAAACCTAAAATTCGTAAATGGGCGTTATGAAACAAAATTATTGTGGAAAAATTCTCGTGAATTTCTTAGAAATAATCTTGAAGCAGCAAAGAAGCGGTTTTCCTGTTTAGAAAACAAATTTCTGAAAAATAACTCTTTACTTAAGGAATATAACTCTATTTTGCTAGAGCAATTTAATGAAGGTGCAATAGAATTGTGCACCGATAAAGATTCCAATAATTCCTATTATATGCCACACAGACCTGTTATCCGTGACGGCTAAACTGCAACAAAAATGCACATCGTTAATGATGCTTCTTCCAAATATGGTGATTCTCTATCATTAAACGAATGCTTGAATCATGGCCCTAACTTGAATCCTAATGTTTTAGATATCATTTTGAAATTCCGTTTACATAAAATTGCTTTTTCGGCTGACATTGAAAAAACTTTTTTCCAAATATCAATAGAAGAAGAAGATCGCAATTATCTTAGATTTTTATATTATAAAGATTTTGATAAGAATAAAAGCATAGTACTCTATAGAATGACCAGAGCTACTTTTGGTGTCACCTGCAGTCACTTTATCCTCGCATGTACTATTAAGCACCATATTAGTAAATATAAAAACTCTCATAACAACGCATTTGAAATTCTAAATTCGTCTCTGTATGTAGATGATTTGTTTTCAGGAGAAAACGATGTTCTCGAAGCTTTTAACTTATTTAAAGAAGCTGTTGATATTTTGAAAGAAGGAGGTATGAAGTTAAAAAAATTTGAAAGTAATTCTGAGGAACTTAGGAAAAAATGGCTCGAAGAAAACATACCCCTTTCGATTTCTGACTCCCCAAATACTTCCCTAAAAGTTCTAGGATTTATATGGGACAATGTAGAAGATAATTTAGGACTAGAATTACGATCATTGTTGGCAAATTTAAGCAATGATTCTTGTACAAAACGCAATGTTTTGAAATTTGCAGCTATGTTATTTGATCCAGCCGGATTTATTTCTCCTTTTATCATTCGTATCAAATGCATTTTACAAAAACTTTGGCTAATGGGAATATCATGGGATGAAACTTGTTCTGGTGAACTTAAAAATAATTGGCAAAATTGGCTCCATTGTCCTGAATTTCTTTCCCTTCCCGAAAATCAGTGGCCTTGGGTTAAAATTGCTGCATCACGATTACTTGATGTTTTTGAAAAGAATTCTCGAAAAACAGCAACCCTTTCTTGCGTTGTTCAAACAAATAAAGCTGATGAAATTCCCATTTTTAATCTAGAAATGTATAGCTCCCTAAGGAAATTATATCGAATAACTGTATGGATAAATCTGTATTCAGATTTATCTTTAATATAAAATCAAAGGTAGAAAAGAGAGATTTATCAGAATTATCAGCTTAAGAAGTGTTACATGTTGAAATTTTTTGGTTAAAACTACTACAGGAAGAAAGTTTTCGTGAAGTTTTAAAATGCTTGAAATATAAAAAGAGTATCTCTAAAGAGTCGAATCTTCTTCAGTTAAATCCTATTTTGTCAGATGAAGGTTTTCTGTTGGTACGAGGACGGTTACAAAAGTCCGATTTTTCATTTTATGAAAAACACCCTGTTGTGATTCCGGCAAAACACAAATTTACTGAATTAATCATGAGAAATTTAACAATTGTTCTTATTTCTTTGTTTTCGTGTCCTCTTTATGCATTCGAAGCTACTAAGATGTTTGTTAACTTATCATCTGAAGTAGCAACTGAAATTCTTTCTCTCTGGAGCAAACCTGTTGCATTTTCTACTCTTAGGATGTTGAATTCTGCATGTGAACTTGGATATGCATGGACAGAAGTTGAATTAGATGAAATAGTATTGAAAATTGTGCATTTTCTATATTCAAATACTTACCAGACTGCTGTTGGTGGTTATGATGAACATTTGTTTTCGCAGATAGCTATAAATCACCTTAGCGCTGCAAGTTTCTCATTCTGCTTTCCATTGATGGAACATTTATTGCTAACATGCACATCTAATATGACTTTACTTGAACAAATTATTATTATTATCTCTGAACATCTTGACATTAGAGAAATTGATCAAACCTCAGAAAAAATTTATCAAGAAAGCCTGCCAACAGTTCAATTATTTGATGTACTGAATAATGTTATTTGTGTTACTACTGGACAAAATCAGAATTTTTTCATAAACACTCTTGTGAAAGCTTGTAAAGTTTCAACTGGGAATGACAACTGTGAGGTTGCAACTATAGATGAAACTGATGTTTTACTTTCAGCTCTTCTTCTGTATGAAGAAAAGGCCAGATTTGCCGTACTACTGGGTTTAAAGGATCTGGAAGTTGTTTTGCCTGATGTTGACTCAGATCAGGAAAATGGCATGAATGTTGTACAGCGCCTACTTGTGACATATTTTGATCCAGTAAAACAAAATTCTACCACTGCACAAGATTTGTGGAAGAGATTAAACTTCTCCAAAATGCCTGACTTGTGCGAGCCTAGTTTAAATGATGTGACCAGTAGTGAAACTCTGGTAAGACAAGCTGCTGCTGATGCTGTTGCTGTTACTGACTTCTTCAATTACTTTCCTGAATATGTTGAATCTATCGTTAAAAACTGTTTCATAAACTCAAAACTTACATTTGACTTTAAGAAAAGAAAAAAAAAAAACTGAACACTTTTCTGCTATTGACATAAAAAAAAGGTTTTTTTCTTGTTGACATATTAATTTTTAGTTTGATTTTGTCTTGAGTGTTATAATAATTTGTATAGATTTAAATTGTTTCTTTTTTTTCTATTTTTAGTGGCAGACCTCTGCCTGGAAAAAATTAATTGAAATAAAATAATTTAACTTTATTATTTTGTTTGAAATCCTATATGTAAGTATATATTTGATTTGTATTGCATTTATCTATAATTGTTTATTCTAGAATAATTTGATTTTTTCTACTTTAATTATTTTGAATCCCCTTTTTTATGAACCCTTGTTCATCGGGGGGGGGGGGGGAGTGGAAAATTTCGAAAGACCCTTCGCTTCTTAGCAGACGCTTGGCGCCAGGATCACGTGATCCACTAGAGAACAGATATTAAAAACATTCTTTTTGCTCCTTTTTTTAGTTGGTTTTATGCATTTCTTGAACGCAGCAGCAGACTACAAATTTTCTTGGTCTTCCAAAAAGTGGGAGAAAACTAAATATTGTTTTAATTTTTAAAACGAAATAGTTGCTAGAATATACATGATAATTTAAAATCCTGATTTCTGATTAAGCAACTAAATATCACCTATAATATAGCAATGTAAATATTGTATATTTTGATGATAATAATAATAATCTACAAAAGTTTGCGTGAAGAATATTATTTACAAATGGAACACACTAAACATCATATAATACGTGAAATTTAATACTGAATCGTGAATTTATAAATACTTTCCCACCTCTTGTTTTCACATTTTGTGGAATTCTTGAAAATAATCATTAATATATTCAATAATACTTTATTTTATTTATTTATACATTTATTTTTATTGATCTACTATCAGTTAATAAAATATATTTTTCAATCAATTTCTGTTACTGAAACTAATTTTTTATTTTATTTATTTAAACAACTTTTTTTTTATTGATTTACTAACAGCTAATAAAATATGATTTTTAAATAAATTCTTGTTAATGAAACTAATTTTTGATATTTAATTTTATTTACTTATACAATCATTTTTATTGATTTACTATTAACTAATAGAATATAATTTCTTTAATCGATTCTTATTAATGAAACTTATTTTTAATACTTATATTTATCGATTAATTAATTAATTAATTTTTAATATTTGTCATACTTATTTATATATTTATTCTTATTGATTTACTATCGTTAATAAAATATGATAATTTTTCAATCAATTTTTTTTTAATGAAACTAAATTTTAATATTTATTTTTATTAATTTTTATTAATTTACTATCCGTTAATAAAATATCATTTTTAAATCCATTAATAATGAAACTAAGTTTAATATTTCCCAAGGGTTCTGTTTTAATAATAAAAATGAAAGATATTTTAAATAAAAAATTAACATCATTTAAAATTATAGAAAAATATTTTTAAATTGTAATTTTACAAAAATTTATTTTTATTAATTTAATGTCAGATATTATAATAACACAATTTTCTAGATCTATTCTTTATGATGAAACTAAATTTTAATGTTTAATATCATCTAAAAGCCACATTTTAATTAAAAAACAATTAATATAATAATTATAAAATAAAAATATTTTAATGCATTTTTTCCGATGTTATTATTGTATTTAAATATATCTTTCATTTTAATTATTAAAATATAGACTTAGGTGACGTTAAATATTAAAATTTTGTTTAATTAAGAAGAACTGATTAAAAAAATTATTTTATTAATTGAAACTAATTAATAAAAAATAATAATAAATATTTAAAAATTAGCTTCATTAAAAGGAATCGATTTATTAAATAATATTTTATTAACTGACAATAAATCAATAAAAATAATTGCATAAACAAATAAAATTAAACATAAAAAATTAGTTTTATTAAAAAAAATGATGAAAGAAATTATATTTTATTAATTGATAATAAATTAATAAAAATAATTGTACATGTAAATGAAATTAAATATCAAAAATTCGTTTCATTAACAAGTATTTATTAAAATAATGATATATTATTAGCTGTTAGTAAATCAATAAAAAAAAGTTGTTTGAATAAATAAAATTAAAAACTACTTTCAGCAACAGAAATTTATTTTAAGAAATATTTTATTAACCGATAATATATCAATAAAAATAAATGTATAAATAAATAAAATACAACATTAAAAAGTAAACTTTATTAACAAGAATCGATTTTAAGAAACTTTTAGAGTAATTGAAAATAAATCAATAAAGATAGAAATAAAATTCTCAAAAAGTCTAAAGCGGGGACACAACCCCCAATCTCGGGTTTACTTGAAGGACACGCTAACCATTACACAGTAAGATCAACACTATTCAAACCACACAACTCCATTACATCTATTTCTTTTACAGCAAATAACAATACGACTTCACGTAGAACAATAAGTATCTTTTTTTTTTAATTGTAGCCAAAGTTCAGAGGCTAGACGCCTGTCAATTACAATTTATATCTTAATTAGAAATTACGTCTTTGCATAATTATCTTTTACGTTTTCTTAGTTCAGATATTGGCATATTTAAAGGCAGTAGAAATTCTCTACGAAAGTCTAAAAAGTAAACAGCCAATCAGGAATCAGAATTGGCGCTGGTTGCTAAATGAATGCGCATATGTGAATTACGCACCCGGGCCTGCCCTGGTCCGTCCGTATTTTTTACAGTTCGCGGCCCGGAACGTACTGAAATAATTAAAAAAAAAAAGCCTGGGCCGGCCAGATTTGGCCCGACTCAATTTCAAAAAAAAAAAAAAAAAAAAAAAAAAAAAAAAAAAAAAAAAAATCAAATTTTTCTTAATAAACAATTAAGATTACTTTAAAAAAATACTGCTTACATGTTTATGGCATAAACTTACAGTGCAGTTTAAAATTACGACAGAAAATACACAATAGCAACGTTAATGATTGCTTAGTTTTTAAACATTTCAACATTCAAAATAAAGATTCAGTGAAAAATTAATATAGTTTAGAATAAAAGAAAAAAAAAAGGAGGGTTGAAAACATCATAACTTTTGAAGCTGTATAATAAAAAGCAGATTTGTGAAAATATTTTTCTCTCATTTATTAAAAGGCTACTCCTGTTATCGGAAAAGACCCGCTCACTAATGCTAATCCCATAAAAGAAATTTTTAAAGAAATCTAATTCATATTTCAGTATTTTTAAATAATTCTTTTTGTATTTCAGAGGCGACATTACGGGAAAGGAGAAAAACCTGAAACCGTAATAAGAATACCTTATATGTCGGCATGCCTTTTATTTATCGAAAAGGGTGAATGTTATTCGATTCCAAATCCCTTTAATAAACAGGCAAGTAAATGTCATGTTTTTACTATTAAAAGTTAGTCACAAAATCTGTCAACGTTTCGCGTTGTTGGGCAGTGAATTTGAGAATCACCTTAAAGTACATCTCCAGAGATTCTGTTAACAGAAATCATTATCGCTATTGATATTTTTACAAAATATATTGCCTGCTCTACACTGAGAACAATTAATTTTAGTTCCGGCTAGACTGTGTAGAAAAAAAAAAAATCTTGCAAACCTGATTTCAGTATGGCGCAATCATGATGCCTACCCCCCCCCCCCCCCAAAAAAAAGGAAAAAAAGCGCGGTTTAGACTCTATACCCGATGTTTGTCTCCACGATTGTCAAGTTTTATTTCTATATTAATGTTGCCAAACCAATATCGGTTCATTACGCACATTTATACTTATTCTTGCGAAAGTCACAATAATTGAAAGTAACTGCTATTTTATTGGCTTCATTAAAATTTTCATTTCAGGTCGGCAGGCTTGCTATTTTTTTTTATCGGTCTGGATGAACTGTTGAATTTTTTTGCTGGCTCGACCTGTTGAAAAAATGATCTTAATTCTGCTAGTCCAACTCGTTTGAAAATTTCATTTCACAGTCCCGACTCGTGGGCCAGGTTGAGTACGGGTCTCAAGCCAGATTCGAGCCCATGCAGATCTCTATCAGACGGTCAAACAAACTAAATCAAAAACTTTTCAAGTTTATTGGAAGAATTAAAAAGAAGTGCAATGGCTCTTTGCAAAAAAGGAAAAGTTTGTGATTATGCGAAGATGAAAAAGTTTGAGAATCACTTCAGCCCTCCGTGAGGTAACATGCATTATTTTAATTTACACACATGTTAAGCTAACCCAGTAAACTACTTAGAAACCAAGGGTGATCATGGCCTCTTGGAATTTTTTTCGACATCCAAGAATATCTTTGCTAGCTGAGAAGGATGCTTGCATTAGGTTTCTTTTTTCTGATTGGAGA
Organism: Maratus speculifer; assembly: GCA_964019185.1. Classification (NCBI taxonomy): domain Eukaryota; kingdom Metazoa; phylum Arthropoda; class Arachnida; order Araneae; family Salticidae; genus Maratus; species Maratus speculifer. The sequence goes on from OZ025298.1 coordinate 57,466,774, forward strand.
ATCGCGGCGCCCAAAACGGATGACGAAGAAAAGCGATCCAAGCGGAAGAAGTTTCTAAAGTCGAAACTTCTTCAGGAGTTTTCTCGGTGCCCGACTAGGAACTTGTACTCCTCGGCTCTCCCCGTAGTTTCTCTTCATTTCTTTGGCAGGTAAATACACATTTTTCTCCTCCAATTCTAACGGATAATCAATACACATTTTGTGCTTATTTCACACGGTATTATGCGAAATTTTCATGTACAGGGGGATTATTTCAAGTGTTTGGTGCCTTTAATTGTGAAGAGATGCCCTTGTGTGGTATTTTATTATCTATAAATAATAAATTCATATGAGGTCGTACTGAAGATTTTCTCAAGGAAATTTTGCCCTGGATATAAAAAATTACATGAACAAAAATATCTTTTTTATTTCCTTCTCTATGTTAATGTATCCAAATTATTTAATAATTAACAATAATAATTTTCCAATGCTTGTAAACGTTACATCAAGGTCTTGTGTAATTTTGTATGAAAGTAAGATTTTTTAAAAAGAACAGTATTTATTAAATAATAAACTTTAAACTTTAACTTAATTGAAATGTACTTCAGACATTTAAAATAGAGAGACAGGAAGACTAAAGAGCTAAAAAGTGAAGCAAGTAAAACGCTAGACATACTTTCCCCCCAAAACACTAATTTAATCTGAAGTGTAAATTTTTGATTAAAAGAAATATAAAACTTCACGTCCTGGCTAGAAATTCTTCTGTTCATGAAAATCGTTAGATTTACATTATTTAAATTGAGTAATTGTTAATAAAGTTAAAATTTGTAGTCTTTTACATATTTCATTTCATTACATGAAAAAATAAAATTTCTTATCAATATCCTGTTAATGTTGAAAATAATTTCATTATCTATGAATGATGAATGTTTTTTGTTTCTTTTATCTCGAAGCAATATAAACTTCTGAATAAGTGAAGAAAAAAAAAATATCAAAACGGTTTAATTTTATTTTTCCACAGAATGTTCTAAAGTTCATAAAATTTGAGTGTATGTAATGTTTTGAAATACTAAATTTTGGCTGTATTCAATTGTTAATATTTCAAAAAGTAATAATTTATGTTATGTAAAACTTAAATTTAAAAATTTCGTACTGTATTAGAAATCTCTTTTTGCTTAAAACTTATTCTGGCACAACTGTAAGTAAATTTTTGGATAATTTTTCCTATAACTAAAGGTGAAACATTGAAGAAAAAAATATTTTGATAATTTCTCCTTTAAATTCTGAAATACAAAGAGAATAAACATTTAGAATATATATTTTCCATTTTCAGAATGTTTTATTAAGCTTCCAGACTCAAATTATGTATTTTGAAAATTTATGCTTCTTTGTGTTTAAAATATTTAGTTCAGTGCAAAAATTTATTGCTAAAAAACTAATATTAATGTAATAAACAACTTTAAATTGCACTTTTTGCTTGAAATTTATTCTGGAAAAATTGTAAGTAAATTTTTGTTTGTGTCAAAATTTATTGTTAAAAACTAATATTAATGTAAGGAACAGCTAGCTTTAAATTGTACTTTTTGCTTAAAACTTATTCTGGAAAAATTGTAAGTAAATTTTTGTTAGTGCAAAAATTTATTATTAAAAAACTAATATTTATTTAATCAACAATTTTTCTATTGTACTTTTTGCTGAAAACTTATTTTAGAAAAAATGTAAAACATTTTTGTTAGTGCAAAAACTTATTGTTAAAAAACTAATATTAATGTAGTGAACAGCTTTAAACTGCAGTTTTTGCATGAAACGTATTCTGGAAAAATTGTAAGTAAATTTTTGTTAGTGCAAAAATTTATTGTATTTATAAATGTATTATTGTATTTATTGTATTTATAAATTTTGTATTTTAACAACGTTTTAAAATTGCATTCAAGAATTATGTTCTTTAAACATTTAACTTTTACGCGTGTTTAAATATTTTATTAAGAGTAAATATAACCAGCTGAAAAAATCAGCATTAAAACAAAGTGTAATTTTAAATGTCAATGTAATATTAATGTAATGAACAGCTTTAAATTGCACTTTTTGCTGTAAACAATTGTAAGTAAATTTTTGTTAGTGCAAAAATTTATTATTAAAAACTAATATTAATGTAATGAATTACTTTAAATTGTACTTTTTGCTGAAAACGTATTCTGGAAAAATTGTAATTAAAATTTTGCTTGTGAAAAAATTTATTGTTAAAAAATTAATATAAATGGAATGAAAAGGTTTAAATTGTATTTTTTGCTTAAAACGTATTCTTTAAAAATCGCAAATAAATTTTTATAAGTGTAAAAATTTATTTAAAAAAAAACTAATATTAATGTAATGAACAACTTTAAATTGTACTTTTTGCTTAAAACTTATTCTGGAAAAATTGTAAGTAAGTTTTTGCATAATTTTTTTTCATAGTTAAAGAAAAAACATCGAAACAAAAAATATTTTAAAAATTTCTTCTTTAGATATTGAAATACAAAGAAAATAAACATTTTGAAATTTTTTGCAATTTTTATAATGTTTTATTAAGCTTCCATACTTAAATTATATTAAAAAAAGTGTACTTCTTTGTATTTGGAAATATTTAATTCGATGCAAAAATTTCTTGTTAAAAAAGTAATAGGTTTAAATTGTATTTAATTTTTTGTATGAATATCGAAAGAGAAAAAAAAAAAAAGAAGGGAAAATGTTGCAAACATTTAATCTTTAAATATATAATATAAAGGAAAAAAAACATACATACAGTTGCAATGCCTTTTGTATTTTAACAACGTTTTAAAATTGCATTCAAGAATTATGTCCTTTAAACATTTAATTTTTACGCGTGTTTAAATATTTTATTAAGAGTAAATATAACTAGCTGAAAAAAATCAGCATTAAAACAAAGTGAAATTTTAAATGTCACAAGTCGTTAGGGGCCTCTTTTTTTTTTCGCAAAATAGCTTTATTCATGCATCTAACGAAGGCAAATTATGTTATTTTAGAAGCTGCTCGACGAATAAGAAGATTTGTAACAAATATCAATTCAATGTTGCTGGTATTTGAAAAGATTAAATATTTTTCAGTGTATTTGTATAGCGTTATTTATTGCAATTGTGTAATCAAAATTGCAAAATCATAGAATTGGATTTGTAAATCGAAGTAAAATGAAAAATAAATTAAATTTTTCGGTTAAATTTAATTTAAATCTATTTTATGAAATATTTTGAACATTAAAAATGGATTTGTTGTAGTCACTTTAAAATACGCACAAGGATAGTTACGTGAACTTATTTTTAAAATTCTGTGTACATGTGTTTTCACTAGTTAAATTTCATTAAATATGTAAAATATGTCTTTAAGGAATTAAATTAGGTCTATTAAAAATTAATAAAGCCTCATTTAATATTTTTCATGATAATAGTATGTTTTATAAGAAACGTTTAAAGGCAAAAGGACATAAGTTGTCATTTCATTAGAGGCTGAAAAATAAAGATGTTTTGGATGAAATCTAGATTCCTGTAATTCCTGATTCAAATTAAATAAATGGTTTATATACGATCTCAATTTGAGTGTCAATGCCGAAATCCGACCAGAAGTTGATAATAACATTTTCAGTACAACCCTTACCGAGCCCAACACATTTTAACCTCTAACGGAAATGAATGGAAACTAAACCATATTTTTGAATACAATTATGGAGAAGTCGTCTACAATTATATCTATGGTATCATTTTATCTATATATCTAATATATTCATTTTAATTTATTTTTTCCATGTTTCAATATGAAAATTTTGTATTAAATTCAATGGTTTATATATTGTTTTACAAATAATATCTCTATACGTAAGTGTACACATATGCTCATTAATGTTGAAACATATAGAATTTCGTTTGTAACATGTTTAGAATAAAAAAAAAATCTGATTAAATCAAATCTGACCCGCAGTCAAAAATCGCCTTAAAATAGGCCACAGCGGAAAAAAAGCTTTAACTCGAATTTGAACCGCGGATTAGGTCTATTTCGTGTAAAAATGGGTTACCGATTCGATGCAGGACTTTATGCAATCAAGTTCCGACTGTTAAAATTGCTCCAGCAAATTTGATGAATTAGAACACATCCTATTGTTATGCATAGTTTGATATGGAACTCCCTCCCTCACACCATACACTTGCTTCAAATTTTCATAACTAATGATTTCTTCTATCATTAAGGGACTTAAAAGCCTTACATATACCTTAAAATTATCAATCAAAATTTATTAAAAAAAGCTGGTACATTACAAAAAGGAAAAAAAATATTCTTTTTAGAACATAGGGTTATTATGGACTTATTCAATAATAATAACAATAATAATAATAAAAGATGTCTCAACCGGGAATTAGGTTGTCTGATGTCCGATCCGGCGATCTAGGATCGGGGGAAATTTTAGCCATCTGGGGAAATTTTGCAGAAAAACATACAATCGATTTCAATTTTAATAAAGAATTACATATTTCTCTGATATTTTTTTCCCCTGACAAATAAATAGATCTATCTGCTTAGCGACTTTCACAAAATCAATCTAGGAATAATACGTATTGTGTATATACTTGTGTATAAGTTGAGAAATGTTTAGAAAAAAAAGTCTATATCTAAACGCATGTAAGAATTCTAAAACATAAAATTTTGGGGAAATTTTTATAAGGATTGAGGGAAATGTGGAGAGTAAAAACATTTTCTGCACCCCTGGTTGTCTCAACATTGAAACCATAATTTTACCAAAAATGAAGGTACTGTAATAATATTTTAACAAATCTACTTTTCATTTTGTAGAATGGATGCTATCACGAAAATTGAAAAAAATTGAAACCATTCACATCTAAACAATACTGAGCTAGACACTCTATTTGGATTACTGCTGACAGTATTTACTGTGCTCTGTAATCGACTGATCAACGACTCATCGACTTGTTTTTCATTTCTGAAAATTCCTCATATACCATCCTATTTTCTTAGAGAGTACAGTTAGATTTTTTTCTCGAAATATCTTCATTATTATTAGAGTTCTGAACGAATTCTGGATTATGCTTCTATTGCGGCATCCTCCATTTTTATCCAGCTTGTGGATTTCTAAGTAAAATTTATTTTTTTTGTACGAACAATTTTAAGATACTTGGCAAATATCTTAGAATAGTTTTGTTTACGTTTAGTTTGTTAATTAGCTGTAACAATAGGTTTTGAAATAATTAAGCATGCCAGGCTCCAATAATAGTAAATTTTAAGTCATTACTTAAAAAAAAAAAAAAAAAAAAAAAAAAAAAAAAAGAATGAATCGCGTCAACTATGAAAGTTTAAATTTTTGGTCAACATTTCTTTTAAAGCACTACATTGTGGGCTATTTCAAACACGGAAAAACAAGAAAAAAAAACTTCAATATTTAAAAAAAAAAAAAAAAAAATCCTAAATATTATTACCCTAGCTTATCCAAAACTTCAAATTGTTATTAAAACCTTTATTTTTAAGAATTGGATGATCTTAAACAAAGACATGAATTATCTGGAGCTATTTCATTTTTTTCTATTTTTTACATATTTGACATTTTAGACGGAACAGAAAACCTTTCTGTTATTTATTCTGATTTTAAGTTTGTTTCTAAAGGTAACTATTATTAACATGGTATACCTTAAATTTTTCTTGCAGTTCTCCGCTAGAAGGCGCTTTCATGCAACGTTTATAGAGTACATTTCCGTATGTTTTTACGAACAAGCAGTAATGCTTTAATGATGTTTTATTATCTATGCAGAGAGAATTTCATTTTATTCTCCCTGATTCAGAAATTTTAATGAATCTATTTATTATGTGTTATTACAAGATTATCATAGCTGAAATATACTTTTAATAATATAATTTTGCTAAACGAATTATTAAAGAAAGGCGTGGCCTTTAAAAATAACATTTAGCTTTTAGTTGTAATAGCGTATCACGAAATGGGCTTAAAAGTATCATTACAGTGGTCATTGCATAGACTTTAGGTAACATTTTCCGTGAATAATAATAATAAAAAAAAAGTTTTAAAATCACTGATTCTAATCATTATTGTGATGCATTCTGTATAAAAAGTATTCGGAATTAATCATTTAAAATAGGTCCGTGAAAGATATTACAGTATTTTGTTTTTCTCTGTGACTAGCAGGGCCGTGAGAAACGATGGATGAAGGGGGCGGTCGCCCCGGGCGCGGAAAATAAGCGGGCGCCAAATATATACTACCAACCTGATTTGTTCCTTTTTCTCTTGCAAATAAATAAATAAATAAAATAAATATGTACATAATGGAAAGGTGTTTTTTTCTTTTTTTTGTAACAAAAGAGTAAATTTTTAAAATAGCAAATGACTTCTTTCTTGGAATCCAAAAAGATTTACTGTTATATTGTACTGCAGATCCCTTTGCCAAAATGCAAGTGAAATTTTATATTATATTATTTAGTTGTTGAAATTAAACCTTTTAAAGTCATAAAGTAAACGCGAAAAATGCATTCATAGAATTTAATTCTGTTTCCACACTTTTAGTTTCCAATTTTGTGATACCTGTCACAAAAAGAAGTTGGGGAGGGCGTGAAATTGAAAAGTTGCCCCGGGCGCAGTTTTCTCTTCACACGCCGCTGCTCCCTAATCACCATGTTACCGAGTTTTAAAACGGATTTTAAGCGCCATTTGCGATTTAATGAATTGATAGCATTTTTCTTTTTTTTAAATTCATTGCTGGGATTTCTCGATGGGTGCCCTACGATTTTTAACGATAGAAAAATTAGAGGAACAAAGACGTTGCTTAAATTTTTTATTTCAAATTAAATTTTGGCACAGATGTCATATACGCACATCACTGGTGTGATTTTTTCGCTATCGCCAACTTGGCGAAAACTTTGTTTACAAATACCAATTACATATATAGATATTTAATCATTTTCTATTATTTAAAAAATAAATATTAATAAATAAAAGGGTTTAATTAATAACTACGAAACAAAACAGTTCATATTATTTAAAAAAAGAAAATAAAGGTAAAAAAACCCAGTTTATTAATAAATAAACAACAATATCCGTGTTATCATTGAGGCATAAAATCTCCATTTTGTTGCAAATGCTCAAATGTGCTGGATATATGACATCTATGCCGAAGTTTTGTGTGCCGAACATCTTAAAAAAATTACATAAATTTCGTGTATGCCTTGAACCATCATAATGCACCATCAGACAAAGTTATCGTTGTAAAAGAGTTTTTGGGCAAAAATGCTACAAATATTATCGACTAGCATCACATTGGCCTGATATACTACTGTATGACTTTTTCGTGTAGTGTCCGCTTCAGTCGCAAGAGGAAAGGAAAATACTAATGTTAAGTCTATGGGGTGTTATACGAGGTGTTACTTTTAATATTTTTTATAAATTTTTTTCTCTGGGATAGGATAACTGAGAATTATCTACAACCGGGCTATTTTATACTTTTTCGATTTTGGTTATGATTTTTTTTTTATTAAGACAGTTTCAATTTCAGAACAGATTTCAAAAATGAAAGTAATTTAAAAAAAAATCAAAAAATTAAAAAGCAGCCAAATTGTAGATCATACTCAACTATCCTATACAAAATAGTCATTTAAAAGGAATAAAATTCAAGCGATATATATGAAAATAACGCTTTTATAGACTTAACATTAGCATTTTCGTTTTTTTCCTTTGACTAGTGTGGATTCTTAAACGATCGCTTCGAGAAAGACGTTTAAAATCTTTCAACGCCAGACAATAAAATTCGCAAAAGATCATGCAACTTACTAAAAATTTAGGAAGGATTGTGTTGAAACAAGGTGTAGTTATATGTGATTTTATAGGCACAAAGTTAAAGGCGATAAAGTGAATTTCGAGAATAAAAAATATTTTTTTCATCGCGTTTTATTTAACAACTCAGATTATTTTTTACATAAAACGTATCTCCGTTAATGAAGATGATTTGTTCAGGAATCACAATTGTTTGCCTTAATTTTCGTTAACCATAATGGGATTTTTTATCTAATTAGACTGCAACACGACTATATTATGTTATCGCTTGTATTCAATAAAATTAATTCGACAGCCATATCCATTATCTAGACAAAAAAGCAGCAAAACATAGCTTCAATAGCCGATATAACAGTGTATTTTCTAGATAATTAGGATTTTAAAATAATATTTGAACATATTTTCCTGTTTTGTTCATTAAAATAAAGGAAGTCAAGAACATCTCAGATACAACGTGTCATAAAAATATTAAGGCGCCATTTCCCTGTATTATTTTCTTATTTGAGTTTCGAAAATTAGTTTCCCACTTGTAAACAGATATTGAACAGTTTTTTATATGTATTTTTCATTCATATTCATCGAATGGAGTTGGAATTCTTTAGAAAATCTATTAAAATTTTTCTGCGTAGGACGCAGTTCATACAAACTTTGATGTTTACTTTGGTTCTGCGAAAGTATGTCTATGTCTCAACACTTATAAATTAATACACCTTTTGTACATATTTTGAAGACTTTATTTTCTATCCTGCAGATATGTTGCGGTCTTTATATTGAAATTCTTTGGACTCGATTCAAAGGGAAAAATAAAGCGTATCGAAGGATTTTTCTTTGAAAGTTAAAATAAATGACTGAAATCTGTAAATAAAAATATTTCTCAATATGTTGCAAAATCCAAACAGCTATAAATAATATACTTAATTAACTTCTAAACGAATTTAAATAAAAATTATTAAAGCTGCAATTTTTTTTAAAGCCATTCAAATAAATTCCAATGACATAGTAACACGTAAAAATTCAATATATACCTATACAGCATCATTTAACTTGCCAAAATTATTTATTGAGTCAATAATTATTAGTAAGGAAATAAAAAACAAAGTAAAAATAAAATAATGTTAACCTCAAGAGAGAATGTGAATAACGTAAACAACGTCAAGGATGATATCTCAAATATTTGCCATTATATGAGATCATGCTACCGTAAAAGTTTCTCAGTTGTTTTGAAAAAAAGCTTCGATGAAGCCGAAATAGGCTGGCAGTTTATATATTAAACTTGTTATTGCTTTAAGGTGTGTTCATAATTACACACGTGACACTTATTCGTCTTTAGGCTGTCCATACATAATAATAGTGCAAAAACTACTCAACTTAATTGTTTGAAATTTAATATATGTTACCATTGCAAAATTTTGTCGATCCACTTCAATTTTTATCAAAATTGAATCAAAACGTCCAAAAATATTAATAAACATTTTCTTTATTCTATTAAATCTTAATATACGTAATTATTTCCATGATACTCCATAATAAGTAATGATTCTAAGTTGTCATGATGATTATCTTATTAAATAATGTTATACATAAATAGTAATTCAATGATTTCTTATGATTGGCCATGATTCTAGGTTGCCATGGTGATTACGTCCTATTTAAGATGGCGTCATATTATTCACATATTACTGTGTTTAATACACAGGGTGATTATAAATGAATATTAAAACTTTACATGTTTATTAAAAGGAAAAAAAATACAACCTTGCTGTTAACTAGAAATGAAAATCAACAGTTGAAAGTTTAAATTCACCATTGTTATAAGTGTTCAATATGAATTCCTACAGCAACATGAACGGTATATAAGTGGCACATAATTCATTACCTCCCCTTTTTCAGCATGTCCTGTGTGACTGCTTGAATAGCTGCAGGTATGCGTGTTCTAAAATTTTCAACATCAGTTGGTAGCAGTTTAGCAAACATCTGATCTTTGATAAGTCCACCCCCCCCCCCAAAAAAAAAAAAATGCTGATAAAAATGTGGGATGACTTATCATACAGTCCTGAGTTTCTGGAGGGGCGCGCATTGAACACTTATAACTGTGTCAAATTTAAACTTTCAACTATTTTTTTTTTTAATTTTCGATGAACAAGAATGATTTTTTTTCCTTTCTTTTAACAGCATTCTAAAGTTGGTACATTCATTTACAATTCCCCTGCGTATAATCGTTATAAATTTTGCATTATTGTATTTATAGTGCAACAGCTATTGCACCAAGATCTCAATATTTATAAATTTAGTTATAGTATGACCGTACCTGATTGGCCATGTTTGACATACAATTTCCGACCTGTTATGGTTTTGTATAAGAACTTTAGCAGTCAATGAAGTTATTTTTCTTAAATAAGCATTAAACTCCATTCAATAAAATCTCAAATTCCCTTTCAAAGATTTTTATTGAAATTAGTCTACATTATTATGCTCATTTGTTTCGACATGTTATTCACGTATGCTATTAGTACACTATTCATACTATTATATAAAACCGTAAACGTGTATGCGTGTTTTTTCAGCATCGCTTCAAAATAACTGCATATAATTCAATGGGAGTTTACTAAAATGATACTTGAATGACAACCGATTAAATAGATTTTTTTATGTTATAGCGGATTTAAAAGTGACAGTATTTTATTGAAATAATAGTAAAATCTTTAAAAATGCACACAATAAAATATGTGCTTTGTTTAGAATCAGATGTCAATTTCATCTGATATGAAGACTCATAAATAAATTTCTTTTTTCTTTTTTTTGTTAAAAATAACGTCATTTTCGAAAAAAGGAAACTCTTGGTTTCTCCTGTATTGTTGTCCGTCATTGTCCATTAAATTAAATATGAATAAATATTTAATAATCATAAAAACTGCTAATGCGAAAAGATAAAGGTGATACAGATTAAAATTTCTCATTTAACCCTTATTCAAGTGGAGGGAATATACTTTTCATTTAATTTTATTTCACAACTGATTAGATTGTTACAGAATTAAAACATAAAAATTATCTTTTATAACGCGAGTGGAAAGAAAGAGGTATTTTTTTTTTTCAAACCAATTTCTTCGTAGATTCTGATGGCAGAAAAATACTGTCAAGATTTCAGCATCAGAATTGATTTGGAAGTATGAGATTTAAAATATATTTTTTAATCATTTCATTAATGGTACATTTATTAAAAGGAACAATATATAAGTTTCCGTTATGGTAAAAGGAGCACAAATATAGAACTTTATTATAAAATTATAACAAATGCAAGCATACATTCCAAGAAATTTAAATAATTAATAGTCTTAGCACGCTTAAGCATAAAAAGTAGTTTTTTTTCGACTTCAAATGGGTAAGATAGTAAAGTTCAAGACATATATTTTTGAAAACATGTGTTGTTACTTAATATCCGAAC